>OY759267.1:40612938-41080438 GCA_963662155.1 Lamellibrachia columna
CATCTACGGGAACCTCCTCCACTGGACGTACGTCGGCGACCAGCTAGGTGGCTACGGCCCGTCGACCTGGTTCTGCGTCATAGCGCCACACGTGGCCCTGATTTCTGGTCGCATCACCGCGTATCAGTTCTTTGTCGCCGTGATGACGTTTGTCGCTCTGTTGTGTGTCATTCTCTTCTCGTGGCTTCTGCAGGTTCGTAATACGTCTATAATCTGATTATAAATATTACCGTAGAATGAATGTTTAATCATATCAAATGGTAGGACCTACATTTTGTGAATTGGATCCCCCTGTAATCGTACGAGACGGTGGTGGAGTAGCACAAATCGGACAAGGCCGTAGGTTTTTATTCGTCTGCCATTTTGTACCCGATGACCGCGTCTTAACATAAACAAATAGTTCCGTCGTCACCGCACGCGCCATTTTGTACGCGATGGTTACGTCATAACGTCAAGAAATACAGTCGGCTCCGCTTAATAGAATCACGGCTAACAGAATCAGCCATTCAGTAGAATCAAAATGAGACGGAATAGTTTTCTATTCACGTTGTGTTAAACCGCGCCACTTAACAGAACCACATCCGCCGCTTAGTAGAATCAGGTACACGAAAAACAACACATTTTAGCGCAAAATATCAGGTTTTCCTGGAAAACAAATATTGTTTTACTGTTGATCAGGTTATCAAAGCTGCAGAATTAATTGAATGCGCGTGTAATTAAAAATCGAACTGTCTGACACACTGTTGCATACAACTATTTTGTTTACGCTTTTAATAAACGTATCGTTTACATATCATAACGTCCGTTGAAGTTATCACAGTTCGAATTGTCTGTCGTAGATGCAGGTGGCACAGATCTACCACGGACAGACGAAGCACGAGAGGAAGACGGGAGTGACCAAGTACGACCTGGGTTGGAGGGAGAACGTCAGACACGCGCTCGGGAGTCGATGGTACCTCGTGTGGCTGTCTCCCTGGCTGTCGTCGCCCGTGCCAGAAGATGGGTACAAATACGGGACTAGTGCAAAGACGGACTAAGATTCACATCAACGCCAAAACCTACATAAAGCACTGCTATTGTTTACGTAGCAAGGGACGCCAGAGTGCAGTGAAATTAGGTGTGTGGGTGGAAACAAACGCTAAATACAGATGTGCGAGTGAGAAGCAATAAATGTGCGCGCCTACGGGCGTATATGTGTGAAGCACTAAACATGCGTGTGTTAGCGGGAACAATGCATGTACGTGTGTTGGTGGGAATCGGTAGACACTCAGAACAAGAGTTTCCAGTAGGAAATAATGGCGTGTTCCATATTGTCATGCCAAGATGTTCAGACAACAAACTTGTGCGTGCGTGCGTGCGTGCGTGCGTGCGTGCGTGCGTGCGTGCGTGCGTGCGTGCGTGCGTGCGTGCGTGCGTGCGTGCGTGCGTGCGTGCGTGCGTGCGTGCGTGCGTGCGTGCGTGCGTGCGTGCGTGCGTGCGTGCGTGCGTGCGTGCGTGCGTGCGTGCGTGCGTGCGTGCGTGCGTGCGTGCGTGCGTGCGTGCGTGCGTGCGTGCGTGCGTGCGTGCGTGCGTGCGTGCGTGCGTGCGTGCGTGCGTGCGTGCGTGCGTGCGTGCGTGCGTGCGTGAGAGATTAATCTTCCAATGGGAATCACAACGGTAATAATCGTAACCTGGATGTAAATCCCGGAGCCTTTCAAACTGCCATGCTTCCACGTCATTCCGTGGCGATTAGACTAATGTTTGGTTTTACAATTTGAATAATTTATTTATAAACATAGCTGAATACGTATATAAAGCAAATTTTACTTTTTAATATTGTATTTATATATGGCGGGATTACCGCTTCTATAAGCTTATATGAGTCAGTAGGCATATTTTTATATTCCTGTTTGGCTGAGCGCATTCATTAGGTCAATAGGTCATTAGGTCAATATGTTAGGTTTGTTTTACGATTTAACATTGTATTTTACGCCGGGCTGAATGCATGTAAATAAAAAGTCAGTTTACCATTAAAGTTAATTGACCTTATCGGCTCTTCACCTGTCTTAACTACGTATACGTGCTGTAGGTAATGGGACACAATAGTCTGCATAATATAGACTAACAACTTTTTTTATCGAGCATATGTTGAAATGGAACTATTGCTTTGGAAATAGTTGGAGATCTTCAAAATGTTGAGTCACAGAATTGACTGAAGCGGTCAAGTACAATCGCATAACTGTCCACTAACTGTTTGTACAATCCAGTGACAGATTACAAAACATTTCTGCTGCTGCCAGTTGGTTCCGTGCCTGTCTGTTTGGCGGTACACTGTCGTATCGGCCGCCAACACAGTCGTTAACGACCGGCTTACATGAGCGATTTGTGCCCCTATTGGTCGGCGATGCCGATGACAATGCGCAGCTAAATTGCGACATATTGACTCCCGCCAATCTCGACTTGAAACTTGGTGAAAAGTAACAACGGGTGTACCTTCTTTCGGTCGCTAATAATTGACCATGTCCTCAAAATCGCGGCCGATCGTCGGTCAAATTGGACCCAGACCAAATTCTAGCGACAAAATCGTAGCCACAAAGATTGCACCGCGATACCGCGGTACATCATATCGGCCGACCAATCGAACAATTAATCGCCCGTGTGAACCGGCTTTAAGCGAGCAGATGATTCTATGTCAGTCGTGTTGAACTTGACCGAAGAGTTGAGTGTCGAGAGCGGCGAGTTGTTCGAGGAAGCCGTCATTTGGCAGCACCGGTCGCTTCTGGCGTAGAGTCACGCATGCGTCGACCGCACGTGAGCCTCGCTTCAGCATCAGGAAGGCGATGACGAGGCTGGCAGAGCGACTGAGACCCTGCTGACAGTGCACCAGTACCTTGCCTGCAAACAACCAAGATAGTGACATGTTACTGTGTGTGGACGGACAGTAACTGTTCAGTCATCAACCATTATACCCAGTGGATTCTGTTTAGGTCTACATCAATCCCTGGAGGATATTCCGTACGATATTCTAAATCAATGGCTAATGTAACCGTTGACTCAATAATAATAATTGAGAGCGGTATGCCTACAACGTGACTTTAGCTTTATATCAAATAAACTATGTGTTGCCGATATAATTATAGATGAGTTACATTCTGATGTCTGCGTGTGCGTGTTAAAACTATCACGCATAGGAAATATTGGAATGGCAGAGACCTCCTAGCCTACGAAGGAGATGTTGATTTTCGTGGGACCATCGCCGCGACAGAGTTAGTTTTGTGTATGATGTCAACGATTTTATTTCCACACATACCTTCGGAACACAAGGCGTTCTCAATGAAGTCGGCTGCCGCGGCGAAGTATCGCGACATTTGAAAGCGAGCTATGTCGATAGCGGGAACTCCGAGGAAAGCCACACCGATGTCGGAGTAGGATGTCTCGTCGGTGTTGATCTGGTTGAACTTACTGCCCTGGGCTGCATTCAAGACATGGGTCACTCCGATTCTCCTTAACTCCTCTTTGTCCTTGGCTATGGAGCTGATAAAACACGGAAAATGGTGTAGTAACATTTTACAAAACTGTGCAACGCGTGACACTTTCTTTATATTGCAAATGCGCCGTTCGTAATGGCGTGTAGGCCTATCGAATGCGCCGTTCATAATGGCGTGTAGGCCTATCGAATGCGCCGTTCGTAATGGCGTGTAGGCCTATCGAATGCGCCGTTCGTAATGGCGTGTAGGCCTATCGAATGCGCCGTTCGTAATGGCGCGTAGGCCTATCAAATGCGCCGTTCGTAATGGCGTGTAGGCCTATCGAATGCGCCGTTCGTAATGGCGTGTAGGCCTATCGAATGCGCCGTTCGTAATGGCGTGTAGGCCTATCGAATGCGCCGTTCGTAATGGCGTGTAGGCCTATCGAATGCGCCGTTCGTAATGGCATGTAGGCCTATCGAATGCGCCGTTCGTAATGGCGCGTAGGCCTATCGAATGCGCCGTTCGTAATGGCGTGTAGGCCTATCGAATGCGCCGTTCGTAATGGCGTGTAGGCCTATCGAATGCGCCGTTCGTAATGGCGCGTAGGCCTATCAAATGCGCCGTTCGTAATGGCGCGTAGGCCTATCGAATGCGCCGTTCGTAATGGCGTGTAGGCCTATCGAATGCGCCGTTCGTAATGGCGTGTAGGCCTATCGAATGCGCCGTTCGTAATGGCGTGTAGGCCTATCAAATGCGCCGTTCGTAATGGCGCGTAGGCCTATCAAATGCGCCGTTCGTAATGGCGCGTAGGCCTATCGAATGCGCCGTTCGTAATGGCGTGTAGGCCTATCGAATGCGCCGTTCGTAATGGCGTGTAGGCCTATCGAATGCGCCGTTCGTAATGGCGTGTAGGCCTATCGAATGCAGGGCATTTTTTCCACTGGGGGACAATGTCCCGAAAGGGCACTTTGAAAGTGCCCGTTTCAAATTCCATTTAAATGGAATGATGGAGTTGGATTGTGAGTGCAAGTTTGTCTGACCGGAGGTAAATGAAACGGCTGGGGGCAAAGCCCCCATTTGGTATGTAAAAAACGCTCTGATCGAATGGATGCAATAAAGAATTGCAATAAAGGAATGCCATAAAGAAATGTCACCTACTGATCACCTAGGACTATCCCCGGATAAACTTCATCAAACTGTTTGATAACCCCAGTAACGTGTGCCTTGCTTCCCTTCGCAGGCACCTCGGTTGCCTGCAGCAGATGTTTGAGTTGAACTCCGCTGCAGTGTTCCTGCACACCACGAACACCACTGCTGCACTCCACGCCTTGGGCAGTTGACCCGTCTTTCCCTACAACACAATAGGCACAATAGTGTGGCGGTCTGGTTTATCTTTCAAAATAAATTCATTGACCACAGCTATGCATTTCACTCATCTCTGTCTCTTATTTGTGTATTCTATGTTTCCCCGTCCCTCTCTGGCAGTTTTGCGTGAGGTCGTTGTGACAAACTAAATAGTGTTCTCGAGGTAGACTGTTCCATTGATTCAGCGATTGCATCCACAATTCGGAACATAAATTAGTACAATTTTCTTGATTCCAGTCACAATAATAACACATAGGCCTATACCCAGTTACACATACACGTATGACTACGTGTCGCCACCTATCGGATAGTTTCATGTGCTGAATTAAATTTGTCCGATAGTGGGCAACTTCTGATGCGATGTCTATTTACACTTCCGGTCGTTGCAAGTAATAGCAATTTATATATATAATGGCTCATCCCATGCTGATAACCCTGTCGGCAGGCATTGTATTACGATTTTGGCTATATGCATCGACATTAGGGGAATGGCTAAGTGATAAAAATGAAGTCTCAACGCCATTAACGTCATGGAAAAGAGGTGCGGTATCAATCAACGATTATCTCTTTAATCATGTGTCCGTCGCACTTGCAAGTTGCCGGTGGCTGTCTATCGGTATCGTTAAGTCTAGTACATATTTCATGTACAGTTTTTGATAACGCCAATTCTACATTTGAAACATTTCTAAATATCTTGAGTAAATACAAACGTGTACACGTACATAGGCCTTGGTAATCCATTCTGCGATGTACTACACGGTCACGGCACAGCTACTGGAACTTGCGGCTGCGTACTCGGCTTTGGTTTGTTCCGCACCACAAAACAGTGTCTTGTTGCATCCGAATACAACCGCGCATGCCACCTACTCAGAGATGTGTGGTGTTGTTATTGTTGATGTGTGGTTTTGTCAATGGCATGAGTCTTTATTATGAGTCATGCAAGACTAGAAATCTCCTGCCTGTTTGGGACATTTTACTTATCCTGGCGTATAGTCCAGTCAATCTACACCCAAAAGAGGGTCAACCTCAAACAAATTGCAATAGTAATTATGATGGCGGTTTTAGTTAACATGTCTACATTACCAGAAAAAAGTCCACAGAAATCCATGTGGTGGAACATTGTCATTTTTGACGATACTGACAAATGGTCGAAAGTCACTGCCGGTCACTTTTTGGCATAGTGAAATGTAGGGGTACGCATTAGTTAGGCTATGTTATTTATTTTCTTTGCGCATTTCATATACTTGATAATTACCGTTGGAAAGGTAATAGATTAATCTAGCCAACGATATATCAGAAGTTTAACTTTATTAATTACTAAAGTGAAGGTCACATTTTAAACACAGTGAAGCCCGATTTTTAGCCGTCATGGGGGCATAGGGTTGCGATCTGGAGTGGACTAGTTTATACACGCACACTCAATACTAGTTTTGATATGTGTTATTAGTAAATGTAAGCAAAATAATTTATAAATTAATAAACAATCAATTGCACGTATTGCAACTTTCGTGGTTTTTGTTTAAAGTAGTATATTAGTTTGTTGCGTATATATATATAATGCAACACCACCACCCTTACGGGTTTCTATAGTTACACGATAAGCACTGTAGTCAATTAGGTTCAAAATATCTATGACATCCAGTTCAGCCCATGTTTCGGATACAGCGATGATATGAAATTTCAGATGTAATTCTTGTAGATAGTCATTAATTTTCTGTAAATTTGCCTTAAGACTTCTGGCATTAAAGTGAATGAATGATAAGCCATTAAGCTTACACATTTTATCATTGAATTCTGAATCAGCGTAATAATCACATTTTGATGTTGAAATGTTGTAGAAGTTGTTTTCATGCATCTATTGTGAGGGTCTGGGCAGTCTTGCCTGGAGGTCTCCAGGCATTGCCTGACATTGTCTGAGGAAGTTGTGTTGATTGGTGGGTGTGCCTGTGGTTTCAGTGACAGAAGGCCTAGCACTGTACAAAGCTGGCGTGTCTCCGTACTCTGGCGACATATTCCATGAGGTAAACTTTTACTGTGATCGATAATTACATATGATATAAATGAATGTCAAATAGTTAGTTATGTGAGAAATATTCCTGCATTTTGATACATGTATATGAAGCTTACATATTTTTAACAGGTTATGTTTGCATGTCGTAGTGTGATTTTACATCCAGATTCAATAACAATATCATCTATCCATTCAAAGAATATCTTCGTTGCAATTTCAGTTCCTCAGAAATTATTATGATAACAAATTTTTTTTTAAGTATTGTAATTGTTTACATTTACAGCTTCCTGTAAAATATTAGTATTAATTATACAAACATAATTACTTTGATTGTAATAATTTACATTATTTTATTACATACCACAATTACGATTACAATGTTTAAAAAAAAATCGTGTATCATGTACATCGTCATATGTTGTGATTTCAACCGTAATCAAACCTAATCCTGATTGATGTGCATCAATCAGCTTTTACAACTCTCTCAGAAGATGATGTTTGTCATAAGTTGTGATGCCTGCCTTGAGTGGGGCGCGGTGGCATAGTCTTAGAAAATTGGACTGCCATTTTGAAACTTTGGCAATTTTGTTCACTCCATATTGCCTCAGTTCACTCAGCTGTATGAGTAGCTGGCTACAGGCAGCTGTATGAGTAGTTGGCTACAGGCAGCTGTATGAGTAGCTGGCTACAGGCAGAGGTGGATATAAGAACAAATAGTCTTTGTCTTTGTGCAGTAATTGCAGCATGGCTGAATGCTTCCAAGAGAAGTCGAGATGGCATTGGAATTAATGAACAGGTCTACCGGGGGGGGGGGGGGGGTGAAGTGTACAGCACTTTGAGCAGTCCCAAAGACTGGATACCATGCTATATAAGAACGTTCCTTTATTGTAGATGCCCTTGATGTTGAGGTTTCTTAATTACATCACCAGTCTGTGGGGACCTGCAATATACATTGTGTTTGTGGTGAGTTGTATGAACCAGTTATTCCAGCTTTCACATATTAGAAATTAGTTAAGCAGCATGTTGTCTGTTCTTTGCCTGCTTTTGTTCTTTTTCATACAGATTTCAGACTGAAGCTTCCTACTAGTAAACACCTTTCTCTCTTCTTAAAATGTTAACCGTTGAAAAAGAAAATAGCTATATTTGTATAACATAAGTATAACATAAGTATAACATAAGTATAACATAAGTATAACATAAGTATAACATAAGTATAACATTAGTATAACATAAGTATAACATAAGTATAACATAAGTATAACATAAGTATAACATAAGTATAACATAAGTATAACATTAGTATAACATTAGTATAACATAAGTATAACATAAGTATAACATAAGTATAACATAAGTATAACATTAGTATAACATTAGTATAACATAAGTATAACATAAGTATAACATAAGTATAACATAAGTATAACATTAGTATAACATAAGTATAACATAAGTATAACATAAGTATAACATAAGTGATGTATTTCACTAATGCCTATGTAGCATTGACATCTGCTATGAATAATTTTAGTTTGTGTACCGGGCTTCAATTCTCACGGGAGTCCGTGAGTCAGAGACTCCTTGTTTCACCTATGGACTCCCTATAATCCCTTGGTAGGAGTCCGCGTGTAAAAGGCGATAAATCCCATGTTAACGTGGCCGATTTCAACGATCTATCAGTGTGCCTGTATGCTGCCATCTTGAATCGGTCGGTAACGAGCGGTCATACTCGCTTCTGTCAGTTCAAAAATACTTGTGAACACGGCGCACCACGTTGCTTTCAGATCCGAAATAGCTGCAGATATCTTGGGTTACGAGTTACACGGAGGTGTTTGCTTGTGATTGGTCAAAATATCATAATTAAATCACAGTATTACTAAGATAGTACATATGTAGTATTACTAAGTACGCAAAGCATTATTTGGACTGAATTTGTTATTATTTTATTAAGTTATTATTTGATTTGTTGAAAAAGTGCGGACTCCCAAATTTTCCTGCTGGACTCCCACCAATTTCCCATGAAAATCAATGCCTATATAAAGTACCAGTCAAAGTTTGTATACAGGACTGGTCAAAGATCCTTGGACCTTTTAGTATTTCAGGCATATTCTCTTGGACCCACCAAAAACTGAGCATCAGAAATTATTGAAGTTGTTGACACGTGTTGTTTCCGTGTTATAGATATAGAATATTGTTTTTTTTTTTTATTTGTGAACATTATAAGATTAGTCAGTTGTTAATTACTTAACACATGATGAAAAATTAATAAAGTATTAATTAAAAATGAAATAGGAGTGCCTATCACTGGCTTAAATCGACATACTACTAGCCTAGGAGGCTAGGATATCTCTAGTTTTAGTAGTATAGCGATTTAAGCCAGTCTTGGGCACTTCAGTTTAATTTTGAATTAATATTTTATTAATTTTTCATTATTTGTTAATGAATTAACAACTGATTAATCATGCTTTAAACACTATTCCATATATATATATATATATATATATGGCACAGATACAACATTTGTTGACAATTTCAATCATTTATGATGCTCAGTTAGAGAATATACTTAAAAACAAAATAGTCCAATGACTTTTTCCAGTACCGTGTAATGTGGTTATACAGATACTATATTCAACCTACTAAGGGTACAGTATGCTTGAAAAAAAATTGTGCCATGAAAAAATGTCAAGGAATCTGTTCTTATAAGCATACACCAAAATCAGTTTCTCTAGACAATAAGGTAACTGTTTAACACTAGTGGTGTCATTTTGTGACTAGCGTAGAACAACTGAAAAGTGGTGCCAACTGTTAACACCAGATGGCAGCACTTCAGTTGTTCTACACCAGTCAAATTAGGGCATGTATGCTTAATACGTTAATAGGTTGAATGCTATAAGTGATTTGAGTCCTTTGACATATCAAAAAGTGTGTATTATTCTGCAGTTTACTGACTTACTGACTGCACTTGTCCTCGAGAGAATTGCCAAGCATTGCGGTCGACATCTTGTAAGTGTATACCTCGGATTGTTGATGGTTTGTAGTTGAAACATTTAATTTATGATGTGTCTGCTTCGTCCAGGTTTGTGATTAAGAAACCCACAATAAAGACACTTTTCCTGTATATCTTTGAACTAAGATTACATTAATTTTTTCCACTTATGTTTGTGTTATATTTAACAATAAATTTATTATAGTAATTATAGATAATTTAATAATAAAGTTTGTTTGTCGTTTGTGATAAATATTTATATTTTGTACTGTTGAGTTATGTCTAAATCTTGGTATTTTTATCACTGTGAGTGTTAACAATATTCTGGTTACATTAAATCACCACAGTGACCAACAAATTGTATAAAATAAAATTGCTACAATTTAGCCTGCACACGTGTATGACATGTCCTTCTTGTGACAGTTGCTGGAGCAAAAACTTAAAGTGAAGACGTTTGAACTAGATACCCAGAAGCTCCTTGTGAAGGCTACAGACCTGAGATACACACGTCTACAAGTTGTTGCCATGTGTGTACCATATGATTTGATGATGAAATAAAATATGCCAGTTTTACTACGAATACCGAGATCCTTGTACGGCATTTAAAAACAAATCAATCGTTCTTCACCTTTGAAGGTGAAATGGAAATTGTTTAACTGCATGATTTACGTGTTTACTAATTCCCGTTTTGCACAATTTAGGACGCTAAATATACTAGAGCAATAAATATTAGTGCATAAAATATAACATTGTTAATTTAGATGAACTTTTAATTAAGATAATTTGGGCATTTTAATTATATGAGACCCCCAAACTAGCTTTGTATCAGTTAATGAGAATTGTTGTACATTTCCTTTAATGAGATTTTAATTTTATTAAAATTGTGCAGATGATGAGCATCTGAAATATCTTTGAATTCATCTGTCATTCTCTGATTTTATACCTTTTGTATGCCATATATCTCATGTGTTCGTCAGACTGGCCATTTTATACCTTTTGTATGCCATATATCTCATGTGTTCGTCAGACTGGCCATTTTATACCTTTTGTATGCCATATATCTCATGTGTTCGTCAGACTGGCCGTTTCTCTTGAGTAATTAACTACTTACACGGACAGACATTTCAAAAAAACATCCACTTTCTACTTTATTAATGGGAAAATGGTTTTCCACAACATATTTATGATTGTGACGTTTGTTTGCAGGTATCTCTTCAACCCTTACAGTGTCGTCACTTGTCTTGCCAAATCAACAGCAGTCTTCAACAACCTCGCTATAGCACTGATCATCTTGTTCACACTCAAAGGTTTGCATCAAGTTCTTGTCTCTGTTAAATAGCGCCTCATAGATAATTACACTTGCAGTTAACAGGTGCTCACATCATGCCATGCTATTACTGGGTTTCTTTCAATAGTCATGTAACACTTGCAGTTAACAGGTGCTCACATCATGCCATGCATTTACTGGGTTTCTTTCAATAGTCATGTAACACTTGCAGTTAACAGGTGCTCACATCATGCCATGCATTTACTGGGTTTCTTTCAATAGTCATGTAACACTTGCAGTTAACAGGTGCTCACATCATGCCATGCATTTACTGGGTTTCTTTCAATAGTCATGTAACACTTGCAGTTAACAGGTGCTCACATCATGCCATGCATTTACTGGGTTTCTTTCAATAGTCATGTAACACTTGCAGTTAACAGGTGCTCACATCATGCCATGCATTTACTGGGTTTCTTTCAATAGTCATGTAACACTTGACCACGTCACTTGACACATGAAACACTATCATTTCTTAACAACAGCTGTTTGTCCTTTTGTACATGTTAATTATGAGCAAAGGTAGGTGTAATTTTATTAAGCTTTGTAAATGTTCATGAAAGTGGTCAGATAATAATTTGATTTGATTTGTTTCCAGGCAACCGTTCAAAGGCGTGCCTCAGTTTGGCGGTTGCATCGTACATTTCAATGTATCCCATCATGCTCGTGGTACCAATGGCCATTTTCATTGCCCGGGTGAGTGGCTTGCAGAGCAATGCAACTTGATCGCAGTTTAATTATATATTATTTAAGGTATTATATGCCCTCTCTGGATTGTGACTTTGTGATTGATTGTGTCATTGTGTCACTAACTTGAACATATTGATATAACTATTGACCAAACATTTTCTTCAAGTGGGTGGTAGTAGAACTATATTGAGCAAAGTGGTTTTAGTAAAAGAACTGAGCAGATTGATATGAAACAATACTAATTTTCACAGAGGATGATAAAGTAATGAACCAAATTGCCTACTGACTGTTAATGTAACAATGAGAATATGTTAAATCACTGCTGTATGTTGATATCGTTGGACTGTAGATACGCCAATGGCTTCTGTGCCACTTGCTATCTGGACTGTTGCTTTAGATGGCTGTCTTGTTTAAACTTGTCCGTCGATGTTGTATTTGCAGCAAGAGGTTCCCCTGAAGACGTGGAGTTCGTCCCTCACATATGGCTCCATAATGCAGACCATGCTCTGTTCTTTCTCGGCTCTTGCATTCCTGCTCTATTATTCTTACGTGCTGGAGGGATCCTGGGCCTTCCTTGGCTCCACGTACGGATTCATGTGAGTTTCTCCGTGCACACTTGTTCTGTGATAAGACCCTTTGATGTAGTCAAGTGAAGCAACTTTCATTTTCACGTTGGCAGCAAATCAGTAGAAGATATGCACAAAGATTTGTTTATGTCCAATATAATTTTTTAAACAAATGTTTTATTGACAAATCTGAATTTGCTCAAATATGTGTGCATATTCTAGTAAAACTGCATACTTGTTGAAGCTGTTTCCTTGACTTTTTGTTCATTGAAGTTTACTCTGATAATAAATTGTTGAACATTTGTTATGCACATTGTTAGCATGATTGACTTGCCTGTGTTTCAGATTATCTGTCCCGGACCTCACCCCAAACATTGGCGTTTTCTGGTATTTCTTCACAGAAATGTTTGAACATTTCCGCCTCTTCTTCCTCTGCGTCTTTCAGATCAACGTGTTCATCTACACAGTGCCACTTACCATCAAACTGAGGTATGTTCATCTATGCAGTGCCATCAATCTCAGGTATGTTCATCTACACAGTGCCACTTACCATCAAACTCAGGTATGTTCATCTACGCAGTGCCACTTACCATCAATCTCAGGTATTTTCATCTACGCAGTGCCACTTACCGTCATTCTCAGGTATGTTCATATATGCAGTGCCACTTACCATCAATCTCAGGTATATTCATCTACGCAGTGCCACTTACCATCAATCTCAGGTATATTCATCTACGCAGTGCCATCAATCTCAGGTATGTTCATCTACACAGTGCCACTTACCATCAAACTCAGGTATGTTCATCTATGCAGTGTCACTTACCGTCAATCTCAGGTATGTTCATCTATGCAGTGCCATAAATCTCAGGTATGTTCATCTACGCAGTGCCACTTACCATCAATCTCAGGTATGTTCATCTACACAGTGCCACTTACCATCAAACTCAGGTATGTTCATCTACGCAGTGTCACTTACCATCAATCTCAGGTATGTTCATCTACGCAGTGCCACTTACCATCAGTCTCAGGTATGTTCATCTAAGCAGTGCCACTTACCATCAATCTCAGGTATATTCATCTACGCAGTGCCATCAATCTCAGGTATGTTCATCTACGCAGTGCCACTTACCATCAAACTCAGGTTAGCCTTGTGGATAATTTCTTTTTGTAGTATATTTGCAAACTGTGAACATCTAAAGGAAAATGGAAATGAAATGGCATTTTTTTTACAAAATTACCAAAAATGTTACATTTCCTCTTCACACCTTAGTTGGTCCATACGGCCACTTAGTTGGTCCGTATGGCCACTTAGTTGGTCCGTATGGCCACTTAGTTGGTCCGTATGGCCACTTAGCAACTTCCGCCATTTCATACGATCTCTAGCTGCGTTCTCAAAATTACTCAAAATGTTCTTCCACTGTATTCAGTTTAATCTTCTCTAGGCAACTAGCAGAAAACATCAGAATAATCAAAAGTTTAAAAAATGACATCAGTATTTGTGGCAAAAAAAGTTTTTTCTGGAAGTTGCATAAATATTATTAAAAAACTAGAAACAACTTTTTTGAAAGAAAATGTTTTCTACCAGTAATAGAATGTATATTGCAGACGGCTTTGCAAGAATTATAATAATTAGAATTATATCTTTGTTCAATAAAGAATGACACTGATTCTCAATTTGCTAAAAATGCCAGCCATTTTGTTTCTCACCATGGAAACGGCGGTCTGGCAGAACAAAGTTCAAGATATTTTTTACTCAGTAAAACCCACTCTACAGTTTGGGCAGAATTTTTTTTTACTAATTATGCACATAACAAATCCTATCAAGAAGCCATGTCTTAATAAAGATTCATCCATTTTTTTAAAAGAATTTTGCTTTGTTCAGTTGCACTTGTTGTAAAGAGTTGTGATTTGATTTAGCAGTTTTTGTTGGCTTGTTTCCAGGGATCATCCAGTATTCCTGATGTACACATTAATATCCATCATGGCCATCTTCAAGTCATACCCATCATACGCGGATGCCGCCCTCTATCTTGCTCTCCTACCGCTCTGGACCCACACGTTCTCATGTGAGTAGTCTTCACAGGAACGCATACATTTTGGCGAGATGGAACAAGTTGTCTTTTCTATATGGTTGGTGTGTATCACATATTAAATAAAGGCTCAAAGTCTTGATTACGTTTTATCATAGAGTCATGTTATACTGTGTCAATCCTAACACCTTCATAGCCCAAGTGTGCTTTAATGAACCACATTTAAAGAAATACTTTCACCATTATCTGTTTAAGAATGCCGACCTTGCTATCAACAATTTCCAATACCTGTGAACAAAGTTCATCAAGGTCATACATTCACGGCATCATGTCAACAGCAGATCATTGATACCCATAAAATTTCATTCCCCACACGTAATGATATTTGTCCTAAATCGGTATCAAGTACGGATGGGCCACTTTTCACCAGATGTCGCTTGGGTGGTCTAAGCAAGCGGTGCTTCTATTTTTGACTGAGCGGTGTTATCCCATTGGATTGTGACTGGCCAAGAAATAGTATCGAAATATATTCGTATAGAAATATAACCAGTTCTATTTCCCTGCGTTTACGTAGATTACCTCAAATCAGATCAACTGTAGTTGCATCTGTTTGTTGATATGATTTGGTTGCATATGCCTAGTTGATATAACTAGTATTAACTACTACCATGTAAACTTTTTCCAACGTACCCCGAGGGTTGCCTACTGCTGTGATGATTGTTAATTCTTGAATCCTTCCACCTGACCCTGCCGGTTCTGCTTGCAGATATGCGAAACAGCTTTGTTGTCGCGTGCATGTTCGTTGTTTGCACGGTCTTGGCGCCCGTTCAGTGGTATCTCTGGATCTATGCTGGTAGCGCCAACGCCAACTTCTACTTCGCAATCACACTTGTTTATGCTACAGCTCAGGTTAGTCAAGACTAGTTTATTTACTCTGATTTTATGCCCATAATAATAAATAATAAGTCATTTGTGGGCCAGTTGATAATACTAGATATGTGTATTTTTATTTGGTTGGACTGCATCTGTACAACAAAACAGATAATTTGTAGCATAGATTTGTTATAATTATGTGAATTAAGTTAGTTTCCTAAAATGCTAGCAAAACTAACATCATATTTGTAAGATAAATGTGACATTTTTTTTCCTCAAAATTATTGAATGTATTTCCCATCCATTTAAACAATAACTATTTGGCTCAGTGTTATTTTTTATTTCATGCGGTGGTGCTGTAGTCTGTTATACATTGTATATTCTTTAGCTTGAATCAGTTACTTTATAGTAGGTATATGTCCATCAGGGAATGCACACTTAGAAAACTACTGTTTCCTTTATTGCAGATATTCCTTTTGACGGATTTAATCTTTGCATTTTTGCGTCGAGAGTATGACCTCGTGCACGGGCTAAAGCCACAGGTCAACGGCCAACCAGCCCAAGTGGTGCTCAGCTGAACTAGGAGACACTGCTACTGTTGTCGTTACTGACAGAGACAATCACTGCAGTAAAGTGATCAAATGGACTAGTTCTAGTGAACACTCATTATCATGAGAGATTATCTCAGTGGCACATCTAGGATCTCGCAAGGGGGTGAACCCGACTTAGTTACCTATTAGTTTACCATGTAGTGGTGCAAAAGGTTACATAAAAATCAAAACTTTTTACAAAAAGGGGGCCATTGCCCAATGCCACCCTAGATTCACCACTGTTATCTCACAACATAAGAGGTTATCTAAAAATTAGGCATATTTTATTGTAAATACACATTGTTATCTATAATGGTGTTTCACAGGGAGTTCACAGATGAGAGGTTTTGTCTAAGTGATGAAAACACTTATCACCAAGTGACATTAAAGGATGAAACTATGCAGCTGCCTAAGTTTGCCAGGACACCACTCTGTACGGAGAGGACTAAGGCAAAACACCACTTGGTAGGGACACCACTCAGCCAAGACACACTTTGTTGAGACACCACTCGGTGAAAATATTACTCAGTCAGCACACCACATGACGAGGACACCACTCAGTCAGCAAATTTCTAAAATAGTGTTGTTTACTTTTTGGTTCCACTCATATTTATATCTTGACCAGTCTTTACCATTGGATTGGATATGTATAATTTAACGATAAAAGTTATAATGTCGTATCTTCACTGTTTGGCAGTGAGCTTATCATCATAATCCATTCTGATATGGGTTTTCTAGTTATTGTCATACCTGGTATGTCAGGTGTTTGCTAACAGCAGTGAACTAACAACTTGCTGTGAACATTCCCCACATGGATCTTAGGGGGTGGTATTTGTGTTTTCACAAACAAGCTTTATGAAGCTTTGATTCATAAAATATCTTTTTTACAGCACAAACTGGTTGTTTTGTTGGTGCAGTTGTGAAAGTGAAACTGCATGACAGGATTGTATTTTACTGGCTAAAACTTGTTCCCAAAGACCCACGGTTAGATAAGATCAACTTTACAATGTGTCACTGTCTGTAGCACATTTGGATATAATATGTATGTATTAATTAACTGAAGTATTTAAGTTTGTATGATAGGTGCAACTGAAAAAACAAGGTCTATCGTACCTCAAATATGCCACGTGAAATCATACCACAACAATAAATAAGTTACAATATTTATTGCTTTACATAATGTTAAACAGTTGGTTTAGTGATGACAAAGAAGTTGCCCAACACTAGTGGTCTGAACCTCTTAATATCATCATCTTTCTAATCATCTATAGGACATTAAAAATCCACTAATATTTCCATCTGTAAAATATTTGAAAGAGTATTTCTGTGAAGTTAAGACTAACAAATGTGATTTGCAGTAATGTAGGAAAGCAATTAATTGTATCCAGAATATGGAAAGAAGCTGAACAGTATTTGTAGTCCTGGGAATGTCAAGATGATAATATCACTAATAATTAACATGATCTGGTAGAATGCCCTTTCCTACCAGAGCCCTGCAGTCCAGACGACTTGGCAGTGTACAACTCTCGTGCCAGAGCCTGTGTGCTGCAGTGGCATAGTGTAGTGTAGCGACACGAGAAGTACACTTACAGAGCCTGTGTGCTGCAGTGGCATAGTGTAGTGTAGCGACACGAGGAGAAGCACACTTGTGGGAAAAACAGTATCGACAGTGTATGGCACAAGTGACGTAGAAACAACGTTGGTGAGAGAGAGAGAGCAGGAGCTGTGACGGCGGTGCTATGAGAGCGATGCTGTGATGGCTGTGTAAGCAGCATTTATGTCACCATTTTGGATGGTGACAAATGGACAGTCATTACACTTGTGTCATTTCCATGTGTAGGCCACCCAGTAACTGACAACAATGTCACAACAGTGCCGTGTCACTGAGTACTGGACACAACTCAGGAACTTCAAACTTTAGCCTCAGTTGATGGGATGAAATATGACATTAAACAAATGTGACGTCATCTGTTGAATCAATATTCTACTTCCTCTTGTGGAGACGTGAAGGAGTTGTCGCCCGACTTGTTGATCTGTTCGGGGTCAGAAGGCGACTGTGGTGTTCTGTCTGTAATCAACAGCATCTCGGAGTGAGCATTACTACAATTTCAGTTATAATTTACAACATATCTAGTCAGCAATACATTTTCAGTCAGCATTACTACACTTCTAGTCAATATTACTACACTTCCATTCAGCACCACTACACTTCATTTCAGCACCACTACACTTCATTTCAGCACTACACTTCCATTCAGCAATACTACACTTCCATTCAGTACTATTACACTTCCATTCAGCACTACTACACTTCCATTCAGCACTACTACACTTCCATTCAGCATTACTACAGTTCCATTCAGCACTACTACACTTCCATTCAGCACTACTACACTTCCATTCAGCACGACTACACTTCCATTCAGCATTACTACACTTCCATTCAGCATTACTACACTTCCATTCAGCAATACTACACTTCCATTCAGCATTACTACACTTCCATTCAGCATTACTACACTTCCATTCGGCAATACTGCACATCTAGTCAGCATTGCTACTATACTTTGACACTGTTGGTGCTAACAATGAAAGTACAAATGAAGTGCCCTAGATAATGTACCTCCAGTGTTTCTGTTTTCTTTGAGGCTGCACCCAACTCGACTGTGCGCACCCGTTTAGCAAAGTTCAGACTCGTCAACGTCTCCAACACGTTCTTCTCAACTGGCGCCACCTGGACAATCATTAATGTCTTGCTGTCGCCACCTGGCAGACAAAACAATAAAAAGAATAATTCACTAGCCTATTTGTGTTACAGAGCGCCAAATCCTTGAGTACAACTGACTGTGTATAGTCTGTGTATAGCAGCACTACTCGGTTGATGGCATACATCCTACACAATAAGTGGAAGTGTAGTTCATTCCACAAGCTGTCTGGAGGGTCTTGATTCTGGGAACCAGGAGTTCCAGGCCCAATATCAAAGAGCAATTCATGAAAATGCATTACCCGTCTGACCAGTGATGACAATGCAACAGCCAATTAAAGATAAGTGCCTGTATGTAGGCTTAAGTTCAACATTCTCATAATATTATATTAATATTATTAACACAGCAACTGACAAATACGCGTCAATATGCCGGCAGCACTGATGTGCCCAGCAGCTTTGGTGGACAAGGATGGACTATAACAAGCATTTTTTACTGACTTAGAAATATTTTTTCTCGTTTTCATCTTTAGTCTCTGAAAAAAATACGCCTCCAAAATAATTTTTTACAATGTTTTATAGATTTTTACAATGTTTTATAGATTTTTATTGTTCAGCCAAGATGACTTGGGGATGATCTCAATACACTACACAAAATTGGTTTTGAATGGAGGGGGAGAGAGTTACAACATGGAAGACAAAAACATATTCATGGGATCACTGTAATTCAAAGTTCCTTGGTGAGAGCTCTCAGGTTAAATGACATCAGTTGATGTCAGTGTCTCGAGACCATTCCTAACATTTCCTGAAACTGTAAAAGGCATCTTCCACAAATAAATTACACTTCTCTGACAAGTCTTCTGCCCAACCATGCCAGCAGGAACTGACCAAGAGAGTCTTGAAGCAAGTACGTCAGCTTGGAGTTTCGGTAGGGAACGTGCGGCTGTTTTGAGCGAAGGGCGTGAATGACGTCTCCGATGCTTGACAGTGACTTGTTGATGTTCTGTGCTTCCTTCAGTCGGGCTCCGTCAGCGCCAGACTTGCTCACCCGCTCAGAACCCGCCAAGTCGACCAGGTTCAGCTTCCCTGAAAACGCAGGAAATGTGGGATAAAGATTTTTACTTATCATATTAGTTACCTATTTATGTTATTATTTACTTATTTAACTTATTTATTTAACTTACTTATTTAGATAACTTATGTCTCATGAACTTATTGTCTTATCAACTTATTGTAAATTAACTTAATATTATCTTGTTAACGCCTTTGAACAAGTTCTTAACCCGGACAAATGTACATGTACAAATGTACATGTACAAATGTACATGTACAAATGTACATGTACAAATGTACATGTACAAATGCAAAACAATAAAAAATTAAATAAGATGGAAACTGTGTGGTCCAGGGGTCAGTTCCACATATTGTACGAACGTTCAGTCGAAGGTTCTCAATTCATGAAACCTTCATACTAATTACGTATAATTGTTTACAGTGCTCTCTCTTTGTAATTTTTATGATTGTTCCGCGTTATGCAATCTTCGTCAAACGTCTTTCGTACGACGCGAATGCTTTGCGAGACTGGACCCAGGCCAGGCAGGATGGGCACAAATACTACAAACAACAGGTCTGCACTTGCTTGCTGGCTCCACGCTCTCATAGTAGAGTAACCCTGGCTCCAGCTTGGACAGGATTTTATACCAGAGAACATCTGGTGACAGTGAAGGGAGATTAGCTAACTGACCGGGGCATTAGCTAACTGACTGCGGCATCAGCTGACTGATAGGGGTTTGAGGGGTGCATTCCAACTAACTGTTTTCTTCACATTGTTCTTGGTATAACTGTAACATTAAACAATGTGCAATATTTCCATATACAAAATATGCAATATTTCCATATACAAAATATGCAATATTTCCATATACAAAAATGTAACACAAACACTCAAATTTTCAATATACATCCATAAATGTAATAATCCCAAATTATGGATGGGCCTACCACAATCCAGACTCTGAACTGGTCTGTTCCTGAGTAGTTTGCCTGACTTACCTAATGTCTTGGCACCGGTCGTCTTGTTTGAGCCAACGATGGAGACGCACATGAGGGCGTGTGACCGCGACGAGTGTTCATTCATGTTTGTTGCTGCCGTAGCTCGGTTCTCCTGACCACAACTGAACACCTGCAAGACATACATGACACACTGAACACCACACGACACACTGAACACCAGACATGACACACTGAACACTACACATGACACACTACACATGACACACTGAAAACCACACATGATACACTGAACACCACACATGACACACTGAACACCACACATGACACACTGAACACCACACATGATACACTGAACACCACACATGACACATTGGACACCACATGTGACACATTAAAAACCACACCGGACACTTTGAACACCACACATGACATACTGAACACCACAGATGACACACTGGACACCACAGATGACACATTACACACCACACATGATACTCTGAGCACTGCACATGACACACTGAACACCACACATGACACACTGAATTCTACATGACACACTGAACACCACACATAACACACTGAACACTTGACAGATGACACTGAGATGCCAGGCAGCAGCCATACCTGGTTGACGTCATCGACGTTGTGCACCTTGAACGAGGCGAGACCGGGAACGTGGAGACCTCCCTCTGGTGACATCTTCACTTCAAGGATGCTCTCCTGGGCACTCAGCAGGTCCCTGACACAAAACATTGTCTCATCACACCTCCAAGTCCCTGACACACAACATCGTCTCATCACACACAATATTAAAATAAGTAATCATCAGCCGTGTGCACTGTCATAGTCATGCAGCAACAGCAATGTCAATGTTAATCCGCCAAGCCTGCTGTCAGATTCACGACGAGCCAGAAGTGTGACATTGCCACGACTTACCGGATCGTCTCGTTGTAGATTTCCAGGACGCTCACAGATATGCTGTATGTCCAATCCGCGGATCTCTCCTCAACCTGCTGGAAGAGCTCCTGCAGAGCCCGTTGGTTGATCCCGGGATCACTGACAGTGCCCTGGAATCAAGATCGAACCAGGGCTAAAGACGGCGGCAATGTAAAGTGTGTTCAATCAACACAACACAAAACTACAGTAATTTCATAGAATACTTTTCACAAAAATATACGTTGTTCTGTACGGGGCTTTGTAAAAAAAAAATTCCAGACCCAACAAAATTTGGATGTGTGTGGATCAAGTGTCCACTTTGATTATTACATAAAAATAGGAAAAATATTTTTTATTTAGAATTTTTTTCCCGTTAAAATTTTGCAAAGATCTTTCCACTCACTGCATTGCCAATGCACGTACAGTGGCTCAATTTGTTTTAGATGGGGTGTGGGTGGGTGGGCGGGTGGGTGAGGTCAATCCTATCCAATTTTTTTTATCATTGGAATGTTTTCATTTACAAAGCCCCTAAATTAGATCAAATAAAAAAATTGATTATTGCCACAATAGAGAGAAAATAACATATTGTGAATCTCACCTCCATGGTGTATGTCTTGCCTGAGCCAGTTTGTCCGTAGGCGAATATGCATACATTGTAGCCATCTAGACAGGACAACACCAACGCCTGCACCTCGTTGAACACCTGATCAGAGAAGTTGGTCAGTCTCACGTACAGGTTCACGGTTGTAAATGGCAAAAAAATAGTTCCAGGCTACACATGGCAAGATAAGGCAGCGATTAGTATTGCCAGTGGCAACACGGAATGGACCCAACGTCAAAACATGGCGTAGATATTCAATGTGGTAATAAGTGAATCACGTTAACTGAATCAAGATAAAAAACCAGCTTCAGCAAATATAACACAAGTTTACAGCAGAAATAATTATATACACGTGGGTAAGAACCTGAGAGAGGCTTCCAGCAAGTTTTCACTTCATTAGTTGAAAGTGTTGCCGAGACACTGGACAACTTTGCACATTGCAACATAAAAATATACATGGTGAAACAAGTTATTCCTGGTTGCTAAAAGTCAAACTTTCTGCATCTGGTGCCCCTCCAAGTAAAAACGTGTACAAAGATCTTACATTTGGCGCCCCTCCAAGTACAAACATGTGTACAAAGATCTTACATCTGGTGCCCCTCCAAGTAAAAACATGTGTACAAAGATCTTACATCTGGTGCCCCTCCAAGTAAAAACATGTGTACAAAGATCTTACATCTGTCGCCCCTCCAAGTACAAACATGTGTACAAAGATCTTACATCTGGTACCCCTCCAAGTACAAACATGTGTACAAAGATCTTACATCTGGCACCCCTCCAAGTACAAACATGTGTACAAAGATCTTACATCTGGCACCCCTCCAAGTACAAAAATGTGTACAAAGATCATGTGGTGCCCCTCCAAGTAAAAACATTTGCGATAGGCTACACAGAGACCAGTAATACACCCACTTCTTTCTGTGTGGCTTGAGGCTGGAACACTCTGTCCAGTTCAAACGTGTTCATTCGTCCCTTGTTTGAGACGTGCACGATGGCGTCGTCTACCTGGTCACATGACACAACCATCTCGGAGCTGGGACCGTTCATGTCTTCGGCAATCTTCGGTCGGATGCGACAAAATACGCGGATGTTGCCTGCAATAGACTCCACATCATTAGTTCATTCCAAATACTACACACTTATTCAATGATAGAGAGTTTTAAGCACAAGTTGCTTAAGAATGTTGTATTGAGTGAACGGGCGAGCCCAATACAACATTCTGAAGCAACGGGTAAATAAAACCCATTATCGTCCAATAAGGTATTTATTATATGGGTTCATAACTAACATTTCAACACATGTAATGCATAAAACTCAATGCATAACAAAGCAGTACCGGTTGTTATTGCACTGGACATCACACCGTACAGGACAACGTATATCACTGGACATCACACCGTGGAGGACAACGTATATCACTGGACATCACACCGTGGAGGACAACGTATATCACTGGACATCACACCATGGAGGACAACGTATATCACTGGACATCACACCATGGAGGACAACGTATATCACTGGACATCACACCGTGGAGGACAACGTATATCACTGGACATCACACCGTGGAGGACAACGTATATCACTGGACATCACACCATGGAGGACAACGTATATCACTGGACATCACACCATGGAGGACAACGTATATCACTGGACATCACACCGTACAGGACAACGTATATCACTGGACATCACACTGTGGAGGACAACGTATATCACTGGACATCACACAATGCAGGACAACTTATATCACTGGACGTCACAACGTGTGTGTCATTGCAACAAAAATATCAATTTGTTGTTGTTTGTAATTTTAATGTGCACATTAATATTTTATCGTGCATTTGCTTTACTTTTATTTTGTAAAATTAAGATTTTACAACATAGACGCATTAATGGCATAAGACACTAATCTTTCATTGTAAATCAACTGTGAGGTTAAACTTTTACTTGATAAACAAATAAAGGCCATTTGAGCTGTACAAGACCAGTGATAGAGAAAGTTGATATATCACATGGTAGCTAATGGCAAAGGAAGAGGTCACGTGTTGGAATGACTAAACAATATGCTGAGAGCATCTGGTACGACTAGATTACTTTAATGGCATACACAGACTGAGAGGGTGCATTGCTCCATGACAAAACAATACGGTCAGAGCATCAGATACGAGTAGACCTCAGTAGATTACTTTAATGGCATACACAGACTGAGAGGGTGCATTGCTCCATGACAAAACAATATGGTCAGAGCATCAGATACGAGTAGACCTCAGTAGATTACTTTAATGGCATACACAGACTGAGAGGGTGTATTGCTCCATGACAAAACAATATGGTCAGAGCATCAGATACGAGTAGACCTCAGTAGATTACTTTAATGGCATACACAGACTGAGAGGGTGCATTGCTCCATGACAAAACAATATGGTCAGAGCATCAGATATGAGTAGACCTCAGTAGATTACTTTAATGGCATACACAGACTGAGAGGGTGCATTGCTCCATGACAAAACAATATGGTCAGAGCATCAGATACGAGTAGACCTCAGTAGATTACTTTAATGGCATACACAGACTGAGAGGGTGCATTGCTCCATGACAAAACAATATGGTCAGAGCATCAGATATGAGTAGACCTCAGTAGATTACTTTAATGGCATACACAGACTGAGAGGGTGTATTGCTCCATGACAAAACAATATGGTCAGAGCATCAGATATGAGTAGACCTCAGTAGATTACTTTAATGGCATACACAGACTGAGAGGGTGTATTGCTCCATGACAAAACAATATGGTCAGAGCATCAGATACGAGTAGAACTCAGTAGATTACTTTAATGGCACACACAGACTGAGAAGGTGCATTGCTCCATGACAAAACAATATGGTCAGAGCATCAGATATGAGTAGACCTCAGTAGATTACTTTAATGGCATACACAGACTGAGAGGGTGTATTGCTCCATGACAAAACAATATGGTCAGAGCATCAGATATGAGTAGACCTCAGTAGATTACTTTAATGGCATACACAGACTGAGAGGGTGCATTGCTCCATGACAAAACAATATGGTCAGAGCATCAGATATGAGTAGACCTCAGTAGATTACTTTAATGGCATACACAGACTGAGAGGGTGTATTGCTCCATGACAAAACAATATGGTCAGAGCATCAGATATGAGTAGACCTCAGTAGATTACTTTAATGGCATACACAGACTGAGAGGGTGTATTGCTCCATGACAAAACAATATGGTCAGAGCATCAGATACGAGTAGAACTCAGTAGATTACTTTAATGGCACACACAGACTGAGAAGGTGCATTGCTCCATGACAAAACAATATGGTCAGAGCATCAGATATGAGTAGACCTCAGTAGATTACTTTAATGGCATACACAGACTGAGAGGGTGCATTGCTCCATGACAAAACAATATGGTCAGAGCATCAGATATGAGTAGACCTCAGTAGATTACTTTAATGGCATACACAGACTGAGAGGGTGCATTGCTCCATGACAAAACAATATGGTCAGAGCATCAGATATGAGTAGACCTCAGTAGATTACTTTAATGGCATACACAGACTGAGAGGGTGCATTGCTCCATGACAAAACAATATGGTCAGAGCATCAGATACGAGTAGACCTCAGTAGATTACTTTAATGGCATACACAGACTGAGAGGGTGCATTGCTCCATGACAAAACAATATGGTCAGAGCATCAGATATGAGTAGACCTCAGTAGATTACTTTAATGGCATACACAGACTGAGAGGGTGTATTGCTCCATGACAAAACAATATGGTCAGAGCATCAGATACGAGTAGACCTCAGTAGATTACTTTAATGGCACACACAGACTGAGAAGGTGCATTGCTCCATGACAAAACAATATGGTCAGAGCATCAGATACGAGTAGACCTCAGTAGATTACTTTAATGGCATACACAGACTGAGAGGGTGTATTGCTCCATGACAAAACAATATGGTCAGAGCATCAGATACGAGTAGACCTCAGTAGATTACTTTAATGGCACACACAGACTGAGAGGGTGCATTGCTCCATGACAAAACAATATGGTCAGAGCATCAGATACGAGTAGACCTCAGTAGATTACTTTAATGGCATACACAGACTGAGAGGGTGCATTGCTCCATGACAAAACAATATGGTCAGAGCATCAGATATGAGTAGACCTCAGTAGATTACTTTAATGGCATACACAGACTGAGAGGGTGCATTGCTCCATGACAAAACAATATGGTCAGAGCATCAGATACGAGTAGACCTCAGTAGATTACTTTAATGGCATACACAGACTGAGAGGGTGCATTGCTCCATGACAAAACAATATGGTCAGAGCATCAGATATGAGTAGACCTCAGTAGATTACTTTAATGGCATACACAGACTGAGAGGGTGTATTGCTCCATGACAAAACAATATGGTCAGAGCATCAGATACGAGTAGACCTCAGTAGATTACTTTAATGGCACACACAGACTGAGAAGGTGCATTGCTCCATGACAAAACAATATGGTCAGAGCATCAGATATGAGTAGACCTCAGTAGATTACTTTAATGGCATACACAGACTGAGAGGGTGCATTGCTCCATGACAAAACAATATGGTCAGAGCATCAGATACGAGTAGACCTCAGTAGATTACTTTAATGGCATACACAGACTGAGAGGGTGCATTGCTCCATGACAAAACAATATGGTCAGAGCATCAGATATGAGTAGACCTCAGTAGATTACTTTAATGGCATACACAGACTGAGAGGGTGTATTGCTCCATGACAAAACAATATGGTCAGAGCATCAGATACGAGTAGACCTCAGTAGATTACTTTAATGGCACACACAGACTGAGAAGGTGCATTGCTCCATGACAAAACAATATGGTCAGAGCATCAGATACGAGTAGACCTCAGTAGATTACTTTAATGGCATACACAGACTGAGAGGGTGTATTGCTCCATGACAAAACAATATGGTCAGAGCATCAGATACGAGTAGACCTCAGTAGATTACTTTAATGGCACACACAGACTGAGAGGGTGCATTGCTCCATGACAAAACAATATGGTCAGAGCATCAGATATGAGTAGACCTCAGTAGATTACTTTAATGGCACACACAGACTGAGAGGGTGCATTGCTCCATGACAAAACAATATGGTCAGAGCATCAGATATGAGTAGACCTCAGTAGATTACTTTAATGGCACACACAGACTGAGAGGGTGCATTGCTCCATGCTAGCCAAGCTTTTATCTCCATTACGGATGATAAGTAATAAATTAATAATGTAATATCTTCTGAATTCAGCCATTCATACCCAAAGCACAATAAGACTTTTTTGCATTAACTCATGAACACGATGTGAACTCATGAGGGTATAATGTTATGTTATGTTATGTTAATGTTATGTTATGTTCTTCCATATCATTATTTACATATATTTGTCATAAAGAACTTTGCTCTGTTTAATTGTTCCTGTTATAGAGTGCCAATAAACTATCCATGTATACTTTGGAGACGTACCTTTCAGTTCAATGAGCTCGTTGAGGTAGCGTTTGCGAAGCTGCATCTCCTTGCGATACTTCTGCACCAGCTCTAGATTCTGCTGACTGATCTCTGATAGTGCAGCCACAATCTGACGGCAAGTAAGCAGCACACAATCTAAATGTCTTGCCTCTACTAAAGCAATTAACTTCTATTTTCTGAGGCTACCAACATTTATTATGAAAGACCCACTGGATAAGCAAGGAAAGTGTTTTTCTCAAGAGGGGCAAACACTTTTTTCAAGGGGTAAATAGCATAGGGTGTGTGCGACTGGGCTGTGCAGATTTAAGATCTTGTTCAAACACCCTCTAGGAACTATTTATTTATTTTGTGATCAAACTGTATCATTTCATTAAACATGCATATCACTCATCAAGCGACAATCCATCCCATCTTTGCCAAATAATAACTACAGGTTCACACTCACCTGGCTACAGGTTCACACACCTGGCTACAGGTTAACACACACCTGGCTACAGGTTCACACACACACACCTGGCTACAGGTTCACATACACCTGGCTACAGGTTCACACACACACTTGGCTACAGGTTCACACACAACTGGCTACAGGTTCACACACACCTGGCTACAGGTTCACACACACCTGGTTACAGGTTTACACACACCTGGCTACAGGTTCACACACACACTTGACTACAGGTTCACACACACACTTGGCTACAGGTTCACACACACACCTGGCTACAGGTTCACACACACCTGGCTACAGGTTTACACACACCTGGCTATAGGTTCACACACACCTAGCTACAGGTTCACATACACCTGGCTACAGGTTCACACACACCTTGGTTGATAATGAAGACGAAGTAGGATGAAGATAGTAGGAAGCAGACTGCGATGGACAGGACACACACAGGGAATGAGTGAGAGATTGACAAAGAGAGCAGGAAAACACAAGAGGGCGGTAGAAGGATGAAAGGAAGACTGAAATTCAGATGGAGGGAGAGTGTTAACAGAGATCTTGAAAGGGCTGATTGCGATGGATGGAGATGACTCGTCGAGAGGGTGGAACAGACTAAGTGATGTAGCTCACCCCACAAAGGATCAAGAAGAAGACACAATTTCAGCCAACTGAGAAGACATTCCCACCTGTTTTGTGGTGAGTTCAACCGTGCTTCGGATGACGGTAGGCAGCTGGAGACAGTGAGTCTTCAGCGTCAGATACTGCTTCCTCAGTTGCTCCATCTCTGGAGATATGACAATGATTCGGGCCTTCAGAACAGACACAGCCTCACTGAGACGACTGTTTCGGTCTGCAGCCTCTCGCTCCAACTGCAGCACCTCCTGGTGGTGGCATTCTTGCAACTTCTCTCGTTCTGTCGTCAGTCGCTTGGTGAGGGAAGCCATGTCTGCTTGATGCTGCTCAACCTGAATAGGACGTATGTCAAATGTACACAGCCACATAATATTATACTGACTGATGGAATAGGAATTTTATTCACATGCTATCTGTATTTTTTGTTGACAGCTGAATAGAGTATATCACACAAGTGACATATTTCAACCTACCACAAGTGACTACATTAGTGACAAGCTTTTATTAAAAGCGTACCACAAGTGACTATATTAGTGAAGAGCTGTTATTGAAACCTACCACAAGTTACTAGTTTTGTGATAAGCTGTGATAGAAAGCCTACCGCAAGTGACTAGATTAGTGCCCAGCTCTCATAGAAAGTCTACCATTAATGACTAGATTAGTGCCCAGCTATCATAGAAAACCAACAACAAGTGACTAGATTAGTGCCCAGCTGTCATAGAAAGTCTACCATGAATGACTAGATTAGTGTCCAACTATCATAGAAAACTTACCATAAGTGACTAGATTAGTGTCCAGCTGTCATAGAAAGTCTACCACAAATGACTAGATTAATGCAGACTATCATAGAAAACCTACCATAAGTGACTAGATTAGTGCCCAGCTGTCATAGAAAGCCTATCACAAGTGACTACATTAGTGCCCAGCTGTCCCAGAAAGCCTACAAGTGACTAGATTAGTGACAAGCTGGTGTTGAAGTGACTAGATCAGCGCAGAGCCTACCTGTTGTTGAAGTTCATGCGCCTTGGCCTGGGATTCGGTCAGTTGGTCAACTGTTGTTGAAACCTACCATAAGTGATTAGATTAGTGACAAACTGTTACTGAAAGCCTACCATAAGTGACTAAATTACTAATATAATAATATATATCATCATAATAATATATAATAATAACAATATATATATATATATATATATAATATTAATTATATATTATAAAAATAATATAATATAATATAATGATATAATATAACATAATACCTTTTGTTGAAGCTCCTGTGCCTTGGACTGAGACTCGGTCAGTTGGTCATCTCTCTCAGCAGACACACTCTCGAGCAGTCGTAGTCTCTCCGTCAGCTCCTCCCGGTCTCTAGAGACCTGCTCTAGTTGTGTTGTCTGACAGAAGACAGGCGTCACGCAATGTACTTCAGGATAATCAATAGGAACTCCCTCCTCAATTGATTTAGCCCATCGAGAATCAGGTTTGTTGATGCTCATATTTGTAGCATGTGAATAGTTTAAGTAATATGTGCAGTTGATTTAATAAAAGAGTATGTTCTTTCATTAAAATCTCTGAGGGAATTGGTCTTGCTACTTGCGAATGTGTGAATAGTCTTACATCATAGTGTATAAACTTGGACCACTTTTGCCTTTTTTTCGCCAAATTTTGACTGTATCCTCTCAAGATGGTAGAATAAATTCATATTTATACAATTTAACATCACTTTACTATAAAAATGATCAGACTTTGTACTAATTAGAAAGAAACATTTCATTGTACAGAGAAACAAGTCGACTGATGCTCCCCTCCACCCGTACCTGTTGTGTGGCCTCCGTGAGTCTCTTCGCTGCATCCCTATGCTTCGTCTCCAGCGCCGTCAGTTGGGATCGCAACGACCTTGTCTCCTTTTGGCTCTGGCTCAGACTGCTGGAGCACTTCTCCAGGGCGTTCTTGCTGGAGTCTGACTCCACCTCTACCCGCTCGATCCTCGTCACAACCTGACAGACAGACACACATTAAGTCACGAATGTAGAATGGTTGATCATTGAAGAAATGAAAAGGCGGACAATAGATGATATATTGACGCATGCGCATTATACTTTTTAACGTCCCATAATCATGGTTTCATTCTTAGCCAACAGGTGTTGTACGTGTTATATATAATGTCTATTGTGCGACAGCAGTTAATAAAACTGACTACAGTATATACACATTTATCTAAGTAAAACAACTGCAACTCGCAATGACGCTATATCGCAATGACATCACAAACATATCACACTGACGTCACAAATGTATCGCAATGACGTCACATATTGCAAATACGCAATCGTATTTTTATTCTTAGCCAATATGTGTTGTATGTGTTGTGAATATTGTCTATTGCTCACCCTTATCTTGGAGGCCATTGTAAAAACAGACTTATTTGAATTTCCAACTTATTTGTTGTCATTTTGGTCAGGGAAAATTACAACACTTTGTCAACATGTCAAAAATGGCATTTATGTTATGTTATTATTTCTACATGATTAGGTTATTACCCAACAAAAAATAATGTTTTCTGCTCACAATCCCACATGTTACGAACCCAGCAGAGTGCATCTTACAGATAAACCTGTGACATCTCTTTGTAAAATTAGCTTAATAATAGTTTACTTCCTAATAATAGATGTGAACACATTTCACATACAGTACTAGTTAATATACCACAGTACCATCTTGTCGTCAATTTTCACTGGGTCTGGAGGACCAACGCTACAGAACACCTTACCTCCCGCAGTCAGGGAAGCCAACTCCATTGTGGCATTCAAGACATTATAATTATTTTAATTACTACAATGATTTACTTATTTATCTTATTATTTATTTATCTTATTTTTATTTAACTTATCTGCTTTTAACTTATGCGTTTATCTAATGTATCAACTTAGTTGTTTATATAACTTATGTATTTAACTTATGTTTACTTGTCTTTTTAATGCTTTTTTATTTTATTTTTCAACTTTATATTAACTAAGTTTTATCTAGTTAGCACCTTTGAGCAGGTTTTAACCTTAACACATGGCGCATTACAAATGTATAATAATATAATGTAGAAATAGAACTTGTCACCTCTGGAGACTTGGCCTGTAGTGCCATCAGCTGCACTGTGAGTTCCCGCGCCTCCCGAGAAGCTCGCTGAAGGTCACAGGTCAACTGGTGGATCTCTTCCTTCCATTTTGTTTCCCTTTCGTTGAAGTCTGCTGCACTCCCGTGGATCGTTGTCTCTAGTGTCACAATGTGAGACTTCAAGCGGTCGTTCTCTTCCTGTAACTTCTACAAACCAAACAGAAACCACTCAGTCATTTCTACATGATATCTATACTATAAAGTAGGCTGTGACTCTCCATATTCCCTCATGAATATCTCCGTCAGTTTTGCATGTATGGGGCTGAAATTTTTTTTAGGTGTACCCGGGAGCCCATTGGGATGGTTCGTATATAAAAAAATCCAAATTCCCCGGGGTGGGGATATTACGTACAGGCTGTATGTATGATATAGATTACTGGTACATAAGTCTGAACAATAGTATGTACAATTGATAGCAATGCTATGTGTGTTTTCGACGATTGATAGCAATGCTATGTGTGTTTTCTACAATTGATAGCAACCCTATGTGTGTTTTCTACAATTGATAGCAAAGCTGTGTGTTTTCTACATTTGATAGCAACCCTGTGTGTTTTCTACAATTGATAGCAACCCTATGTGTGTTTTTTACAATTGATAGCAAAGCTATGTGTGTTTTCTACAATTGATAGCAACCCTGTGTGTTTTTTACAATTGATAGCAAAGCTATGCGTGTTTTCTATAATTGGTTACAACCCTATGCGTGTTTTCTATAATTGATCGCAAAATTATGTGTGTTTTCTACAGTTGATAGCAACCCTATGTGTGTTTTCTATAATTGATCGCAAAGCTGTGTTTTCTACAATTGGTAGCAACCCTATGTGTGTTTTCTACAATTGATAGCAACCCTATGTGTGTTTTCTATAATTGATCGCAAAGCTATGTGTGTTTTCTACAATTGATAGCAAAGCTATGTGTGTTTTCTACAATTGATAGCAAAGCTATGTGTGTTTTCTACAACTGATAGCAACCCTATGTGTGTTTTCTACAACTGACAGCAAAGCTATGTGCGTTTTCTACAATTGATAGCAAAGCTATGTGTGTTTTCTACAATTGATAGCAAAGCTATGTGTGTTTTCTACAATTGATAGCAAAGCTATGTGTGTTTTCTACAATTGATAGCAAAGCTGTGTGTTTTCTACAATTGATAGCAAAGCTATGTGTGTTTTCTACAATTGATAGCGAAGCTATGTGTGTTTTCTACAATTGATAGCAACCCTATGTGTGTTTTCTACAACTGACAGCAAAGCTATGTGTGTTTTCTACAACTGACAGCAAAGCTATGTGCGTTTTCTACAATTGATAGCAAAGCTATGTGTGTTTTCTACAATTGATAGCAAAGCTATGTGTGTTTTCTACAATTGATAGCAAAGCTATGTGTGTTTTCTACAATTGATAGCAAAGCTATGTGTGTTTTCTACAATTGATAGCAAAGCTATGTGCGTTTTCTACAATTGATAGCGAAGCTATGTGTGTTTTCTACAATTGATAGCAACCCTATGTGTGTTTTCTACAACTGACAGCAAAGCTATGTGTGTTTTCTACAATTGATAGCAAAGCTATGTGTTTTCTACAATTGATAGCGAAGCTATGTGTGTTTTCTACAATTGATAGCAAAGCTATGCGTGTTTTCTATAATTGGTTACAACCCTATGCGTGTTTTCTATAATTGATCGCAAAATTATGTGTGTTTTCTACAGTTGATAGCAACCCTATGTGTGTTTTCTATAATTGATCGCAAAGCTGTGTTTTCTACAATTGGTAGCAACCCTATGTGTGTTTTCTACAATTGATAGCAACCCTATGTGTGTTTTCTATAATTGATCGCAAAGCTATGTGTGTTTTCTACAATTGATAGCAAAGCTGTGTGTTTTCTACAATTGATAGCAAAGCTATGTGTGTTTTCTACAATTGATAGCAACCCTATGTGTGTTTTCTACAACTGACAGCAAAGCTATGTGCGTTTTCTACAATTGATAGCAAAGCTATGTGTGTTTTCTACAATTGATAGCAAAGCTATGTGTGTTTTCTACAATTGATAGCAAAGCTATGTGTGTTTTCTACAATTGATAGCAAAGCTATGTGTGTTTTCTACAATTGATAGCAAAGCTATGTGTGTTTTCTACAATTGATAGCGAAGCTATGTGTGTTTTCTACAATTGATAGCAACCCTATGTGTGTTTTCTACAACTGACAGCAAAGCTATGTGTGTTTTCTACAACTGACAGCAAAGCTATGTGCGTTTTCTACAATTGATAGCAAAGCTATGTGTGTTTTCTACAATTGATAGCAAAGCTATGTGTGTTTTCTACAATTGATAGCAAAGCTATGTGTGTTTTCTACAATTGATAGCGAAGCTATGTGTGTTTTCTACAATTGATAGCAACCCTATGTGTGTTTTCTACAACTGACAGCAAAGCTATGTGTGTTTTCTACAATTGATAGCAAAGCTATGTGTTTTCTACAATTGATAGCGAAGCTATGTGTGTTTTCTACAATTGATAGCAACCCTATGTGTGTTTTCTACAACTGACAGCAAAGCTATGTGTGTTTTCTACAATTGATAGCAAAGCTATGTGTTTTCTACAATTGATAGCGAAGCTATGTGTGTTTTCTACAATTGATAGCAACCCTGTGTGTTTTCTACAATTGATAGCAACCCTATGTGTGTTTTCTATAATTGATAGCAAAGCTGTGTGTTTTCTACAATTGATAGCAAAGCTATGTGTGTTTTCTACAATTGATAGCAAAGCTATGTGTGTTTTCTACAATTGATAGCAAAGCTATGTGTGTTTTCTACAATTGATAGCAAAGCTATGTGTGTTTTCTACAATTGATAGCAACCCTATGTGTGTTTTCTACAACTGACAGCAAAGCTATGTGTGTTTTCTACAATTGATAGCAAAGCTATGTGTGTTTTCTACAATTGATAGCAACCCTGTGTGTTTTCTACAATTGATAGCAACCCTATGTGTGTTTTCTATAATTGATAGCAAAGCTGTGCGTTTTCTACAATTGATAGCAAAGCTATGTGTGTTTTCTACAATTGATAGCAAAGCTATGTGTGTTTTCTACAATTGATAGCAAAGCTATGTGTGTTTTCTATAATTGATAGCAAAGCTATGTGTGTTTTCTACAATTGATAGCAACCCTATGTGTGTTTTCTACAATTGATAGCAAAGCTATGTGTTTTCTACAATTGATAGCGAAGCTATGTGTGTTTTCTACAATTGATAGCAACCCTGTGTGTTTTCTACAATTGATAGCAACCCTATGTGTGTTTTCTATAATTGATAGCAAAGCTGTGTGTTTTCTACAATTGATAGCAAAGCTATGTGTGTTTTCTACAATTGATAGCAAAGCTATGTGTGTTTTCTACAATTGATAGCAAAGCTATGTGTGTTTTCTACAATTGATAGCAAAGCTATGTGTGTTTTCTACAATTGATAGCAACCCTATGTGTGTTTTCTACAACTGACAGCAAAGCTATGTGTGTTTTCTACAATTGATAGCAAAGCTATGTGTGTTTTCTACAATTGATAGCAACCCTGTGTGTTTTCTACAATTGATAGCAACCCTATGTGTGTTTTCTATAATTGATAGCAAAGCTATGTGTGTTTTCTACAATTGATAGCAAAGCTATGTGTGTTTTCTACAATTGATAGCAACCCTATGTGTGTTTTCTACAATTGATAGCAAAGCTATGTGTGTTTTCTACAATTGATAGCAACCCTATGTGTGTTTTCTACAACTGACAGCAAAGCTATTTGTGTTTTCTACAATTGATAGCAAAGCTATGTGTGTTTTCTACAATTGTTGCGAATTACGCGATCTATGTCAAACGTCAAATGTCCACATACGAACACATATATGAACACATATACGAACACATATATGACACCAACAGTTGGACATGAATTTGGGGGCAAATTTTGATTGGGTAGTGCAGAGTCATAAGTTCTTGCAGTAGTTGCCTTTTTTGTCCAGTGCAATGTGGGTAACTTGGCCAGTTATATATAAAAAAGGAATCTAGAGATAGAGGACTATATCAATAAAGCACCAGTATCTAGTGGGCCTCTTTGTGCTGCTCATTCAGTTATAATCCCCTGGATAAAAATAATACTTGGCTGGTGAAAGCATATTCCTTTAAGCAAGTGAAATGGGCACATTTTATGTGTCGTGATATATGTCTCCTAACAAGATTCATGTATTGTCTAGAGTTGAACAGCCATAGTGGGTGTTTACTTTCCAACTGAACATGTCCTATTACTAGGATTTAGTTCAATTATTGTAATTTTATTATAATTAATCATTATTGCTCACACTGACTGCTGAAACAATCACTTTTATTTATGTCATAAATAAATTCACATTTTATAATTAATGTACATAATCATTAAAACAAAAGGAAACCATAACCAGTGTTGCCCACATGATAGCAATTCTAATTTTATTACAGGCACTGACAATTTAACACAGCTAATACATTTAGGATCTCGCAAAGGGGGAGACCAGGGGGGCCAAGAAAAAATAAGTCAAATTAAGCCAAATGTAGGGCCTCGGAGCCCCCCCCCAAAATGCCACTGCAACACTAGCTGTGCTGAAAGAGTAATTGGCTTCTATGAGAGATGCTACGGTAGCTCTCATGCTGCCCTGTCTTGAGAGCAAGGCTGTAATAGCCCCAGGGGACGGTTGAAGGCACACTCTGGCATTCTGACAATCACCAGCCAGCCAGAGAGCAGTGGGTTTGTGGTGGGAATAATCAGAGGGAACATAAAAACTACATCCTGGCACCAGCTGTTTCCTACTCCCGGTCCATGCACTGATCGATCTCATATCGTCTAAACAATTATCACAACTGAGGTTCAATGAAAGAAAATACTTTGTAGAAATGTGAATGTGTGAGGTCCACACTGGTGTTACCTCAATATCAGAGACGATTAAACAGTATCGTTATCAATGTTTCTTAGACTGGAGTAATATGTCAATGAGTTGTAGGTATTACGTGTAAAGACCGTCTGGGGTGTCCTGTGAATGCTGGCATAATTACTGGCATGTTAATTACGGTGGGACGGTGGCGCTGAGACTGAGCAACAACAACAGACGCTGAAGGAATGTGACAACAACAGGGTGTGGGGGATTAAAGGAGCAAAGAGGGTGGACATCAGGATGGATGACCGGAGAGACGAAATTGGGATGCAGTTCAGGTTACCGGGAAGAACAGTGAGAACCGGATGATATGGGCAGTTCACTCGGGTGCGGATGGTGGAGAAAAAGCAAGGCTCCAAGAAAAGGAGCAGACCTAATTAAGATGGGAAGACTGCGTCACGGCAGTGAAGAAGAAAGTAGAAGGAAAAGGCTGCTTATACAGAGCAGTTGTAAAGGACAACAGCCTAAAAAAAGCAGCATTAAAAGAATCTTTCAGTCCTTTAAAGGGAACTGTAAGGAAGAACATCTCTAGGACAACATCACAGCAGAACTACAAGAAAACCCTGGATGATAAACACCCTTTGGATATATGTAGTTTAAATATCAAGCCAGCACCCAGTGATACAACAGTGTGTAATACTAGTTTTAGTTTTACATTGAATGAACTATGTTTCACCGATATAGATCAGTCGCAGTCTGATCTGTATATGTATCATTAATATGGAATACTGTGTAAATTTACGATGTATATTTTGTGATGTCTAATGAAACAATGCAAGAAACCAGACCGTCCATCCATTCTAGGATATACTTTGTGATGTCTAATGAAACAATACAAGAAACCAGAACGTCCATCCATTCAAGGATATACTTTGTGATGTCTAATGAAACAATGCAAGAAACCAGAACATCCATCCATTCAAGGATATGCTTTGTGATGTCTAATGAAACAATGCAAGAAACCAGAACGTCCATCCATTCAAGGATATCCTTTGTGATGTCTAATGAAACAATGCAAGAAACCAGAACGTCCATCCATTCAAGGATATGCTTTGTGATGTCTAATGAAACAATGCAAGCAACCAGAACATCCATCCATGCAAGGATATGCTTTGTGATGTCTAACGAAACAATGCAAGAAACCAGAACATCCATCCATTCAAGGATACGCTTTGTGATGTCTAATGAAACAATGCAAGAAACCAGAACATCCATCCATTCAAGGATATACTTTGTGATGTCTAATGAAACAATGCAAGAAACCAGAACATTCATCCATTCAAGGATACGCTTTGTGATGTCTAACGAAACAATGCAAGAAACCAGAACATCCATCCATTCAAGGATATGCTTTGTGATGTCTAATGAAACAATGCAAGAAACCAGAACATCCATCCATTCAAGAATACGCTTTGTGATGTCTAATGAAACAATGCAAGAAACCAGAACATCCATCCATTCAAGGATATACTTTGTGATGTCTAATGAAACAATGCAAGAAACCAGAACATCCATCCATTCAAGGATATACTTTGTGATGTCTAATGAAACAATGCAAGAAACCAGAACATCCATCCATTCAAGGATATACTTTGTGATGTCTAATGAAACAATGCAAGAAACCAGAACATCCATCCATTCAAGGACACGCTTTGTGATGTCTAATGAAACAATACAAGAAACCAGAACATCCATCCATTCAAGGATACGCTTTGTGATGTCTAATGAAACAATGCAAGAAACCAGAACATCCATCCATTCAAGAATACGCTTTGTGATGTCTAACGAAACAATGCAAGAAACCAGAACGTCCATCCATTCAAGAATACGCTTTGTGATGTCTAATGAAACAATGCAAGAAACCAGAACATCCATCCATTCAAGGATATACTTTGTGATGTCTAATGAAACAATGCAAGAAACCAGAACATTCATCCATTCAAGGATACGCTTTGTGATGTCTAATGAAACAATGCAAGAAACCAGAACATCCATCCATTCAAGGATATGCTTTGTGATGTCTAATGAAACAATGCAAGAAACCAGAACATCCATCCATTCAAGGATATACTTTGTGATGTCTAATGAAACAATGCAAGAAATCAGAACATCCATCCATTCAAGGACACGCTTTGTGATGTCTAATAAAACAATGCAAGAAACCAGAACATCCATCCATTCAAGGACACGCTTTGTGATGTCTAATGAAACAATGCAAGAAACCAGAACATCCATCCGTTCAAGGATACGCTTTGTGATGTCTAATGAAACAATGCAAGAAACCAGAACGTCCATCCATTCAAGGATATACTTTGTGATGTCTAATGAAACAATGCAAGAAACCAGAATATCCATCCATTCAAGGACACGCTTTGTGATGTCTAATGAAACAATGCAAGAAACCAGAACATCCATCCATTCAAGGATACGCTTTGTGATGTCTAACGAAACAATGCAAGAAACCAGAACATCCATCCATTCAAGGACACGCTTTGTGATGTCTAACGAAACAATGCAAGAAACCAGAACATCCATCCATTCAAGAATACGCTTTGTGATGTCTAATGAAACGATGCAAGAAACCAGAACATCCATCCATTCAAGGACACGCTTTGTGATGTCTAACGAAACAATGCAAGAAACCAGAACATCCATCCATTCAAGAATACGCTTTGTGATGTCTAATGAAACAATGCAAGAAACCAGAACGTCCATCCATTCAAGAATACGCTTTGTGATGTCTAATGAAACAATGCAAGAAACCAGAACGTCCATCCATTCAAGAATACGCTTTGTGATGTCTAATGAAACAATGCAAGAAACCAGAACATCCATCCATTCAAGGATATACTTTGTGATGTCTAATGAAACAATGCAAGAAACCAGAACATTCATCCATTCAAGGATACGCTTTGTGATGTCTAATGAAACAATGCAAGAAACCAGAACATCCATCCATTCAAGGATATGCTTTGTGATGTCTAATGAAACAATGCAAGAAACCAGAACATCCATCCATTCAAGGATATACTTTGTGATGTCTAATGAAACAATGCAAGAAACCAGAACATCCATCCATTCAAGGACACGCTTTGTGATGTCTAATGAAACAATGCAAGAAACCAGAACATCCATCCGTTCAAGGACACGCTTTGTGATGTCTAATGAAACAATGCAAGAAACCAGAACATCCATCCGTTCAAGGATACACTTTGTGATGTCTAATGAAACAATGCAAGAAACCAGAACGTCCATCCATTCAAGGATATACTTTGTGATGTCTAATGAAACAATGCAAGAAACCAGAACGTCCATCCATTCAAGGATACGCTTTGTGATGTCTAATGAAACAATGCAAGAAACCAGAACGTCCATCCATTCAAGGATACGCTTTGTGATGTCTAATGAAACAATGCAAGAAACCAGAACGTCCATCCATTCAAGGATACGCTTTGTGATGTCTAATGAAACAATGCAAGAAACCAGAACGTCCATCCATTCAAGGATACGCTTTGTGATGTCTAATGAAACAATGCAAGAAACCAGAACGTCCATCCATTCAAGGATACGCTTTGTGATGTCTAATGAAACAATGCAAGAAACCAGAACATCCATCCATTCAAGGATACGCTTTGTGATGTCTAATGAAACAATGCAAGAAACCAGAACATCCATCCATTCAAGGATATACTTTGTGATGTCTAATGAAACAATGCAAGAAACCAGAACATCCATCCATTCAAGGATATACTTTGTGATGTCTAATGAAACAATGCAAGAAACCAGAACATCCATCCATTCAAGGACACGCTTTGTGATGTCTAATGAAACAATGCAAGAAACCAGAACATCCATCCATTCAAGGACACGCTTTGTGATGTCTAATGAAACAATGCAAGAAACCAGAACATCCATCCGTTCAAGGATACGCTTTGTGATGTCTAATGAAACAATGCAAGAAACCAGAACGTCCATCCATTCAAGGATATACTTTGTGATGTCTAATGAAACAATGCAAGAAACCAGAATATCCATCCATTCAAGGACACGCTTTGTGATGTCTAATGAAACAATGCAAGAAACCAGAACATCCATCCATTCAAGGATACGCTTTGTGATGTCTAACGAAACAATGCAAGAAACCAGAACATCCATCCATTCAAGGACACGCTTTGTGATGTCTAACGAAACAATGCAAGAAACCAGAACATCCATCCATTCAAGAATACGCTTTGTGATGTCTAATGAAACGATGCAAGAAACCAGAACATCCATCCATTCAAGGACACGCTTTGTGATGTCTAACGAAACAATGCAAGAAACCAGAACATCCATCCATTCAAGAATACGCTTTGTGATGTCTAATGAAACAATGCAAGAAACCAGAACGTCCATCCATTCAAGAATACGCTTTGTGATGTCTAATGAAACAATGCAAGAAACCAGAACGTCCATCCATTCAAGAATACGCTTTGTGATGTCTAATGAAACAATGCAAGAAACCAGAACATCCATCCATTCAAGGATATACTTTGTGATGTCTAATGAAACAATGCAAGAAACCAGAACATTCATCCATTCAAGGATACGCTTTGTGATGTCTAATGAAACAATGCAAGAAACCAGAACATCCATCCATTCAAGGATATGCTTTGTGATGTCTAATGAAACAATGCAAGAAACCAGAACATCCATCCATTCAAGGATATACTTTGTGATGTCTAATGAAACAATGCAAGAAACCAGAACATCCATCCATTCAAGGACACGCTTTGTGATGTCTAATGAAACAATGCAAGAAACCAGAACATCCATCCGTTCAAGGACACGCTTTGTGATGTCTAATGAAACAATGCAAGAAACCAGAACATCCATCCGTTCAAGGATACACTTTGTGATGTCTAATGAAACAATGCAAGAAACCAGAACGTCCATCCATTCAAGGATATACTTTGTGATGTCTAATGAAACAATGCAAGAAACCAGAACATCCATCCATTCAAGGATACGCTTTGTGATGTCTAATGAAACAATGCAAGAAACCAGAACGTCCATCCATTCAAGGATACGCTTTGTGATGTCTAATGAAACAATGCAAGAAACCAGAACGTCCATCCATTCAAGGATACGCTTTGTGATGTCTAATGAAACAATGCAAGAAACCAGAACGTCCATCCATTCAAGGATACGCTTTGTGATGTCTAATGAAACAATGCAAGAAACCAGAACGTCCATCCATTCAAGGATACGCTTTGTGATGTCTAATGAAACAATGCAAGAAACCAGAACATCCATCCATTCAAGGATACGCTTTGTGATGTCTAATGAAACAATGCAAGAAACCAGAACATCCATCCATTCAAGGATATACTTTGTGATGTCTAATGAAACAATGCAAGAAACCAGAACATCCATCCATTCAAGGATATACTTTGTGATGTCTAATGAAACAATGCAAGAAACCAGAACATCCATCCATTCAAGGACACGCTTTGTGATGTCTAATGAAACAATGCAAGAAACCAGAACATCCATCCATTCAAGGACACGCTTTGTGATGTCTAATGAAACAATGCAAGAAACCAGAACATCCATCCGTTCAAGGATACGCATTGTGACGTCTAATGAAACAATGCAAGAAACCAGAACGTCCATCCATTCAAGGATATACTTTGTGATGTCTAATGAAACAATGCAAGAAACCAGAACATCCATCCATTCAAGGACACGCTTTGTGATGTCTAATGAAACAATGCAAGAAACCAGAACATCCATCCATTCAAGGATACGCTTTGTGATGTCTAATGAAACAATGCAAGAAACCAGAACATCCATCCGTTCAAGGATTTGCTTTGTGATGTCTAATGAAACAATGCAAGAAACCAGAACGTCCATCCATTCAAGGATACGCTTTGTGATGTCTAATGAAACAATGCAAGAAACCAGAACGTCCATCCATTCAAGGATACGCTTTGTGATGTCTAATGAAACAATGCAAGAAACCAGAACATCCATCCATTCAAGGATATACTTTGCGCATTTGCAATTTGACCAATAAAAGCGAACTACATTTGCCAAAACGAGATAATTTTCTGTATTGTAAATGTACAGTGGAACTTCACTACTAAGGTTACTCTCAGGACTTGGCCAAAGTGACCTGAATAGTGAGATGACTGTATTAGTGGGACTATATTTTACTGTTATGGAAATAGTTTGGGACTGTCCCAGGGTGACCATAATAGCAAGGTGGCTGTGTTACCGAGGTGACTGTAAAGCGAGGTTTGACTGTATTGCAACGCATCTTATTGGTTGTTCTGGTAACTGGGCCAAAGTTCAAGTTCAATGAACATGCAAGAGATTCCCCATCTTTGGCATGACACTAGCAGACAAGATGGCATGGACCATGTTGATTGATGTTTATCTATTTAGTAATAAGCATGTGTAGAATATCACAAATATAAAGTGATATTGAACAAAGACAGATATAAGCACATTTACCTCATTGTCCTCACGCAGGTATTTGTACATGGCGACATGGAAGGTAAACTTGAAGGCACGTTGACGCATACTTGAAGCTGACAAACAGGTCTTGTCCACACAGTGATGTGACAGTCTATGAGCCAAACACCAATCCAACTGCACAGCTACTTCAGTGATCACAGTCCTCTAACAGTAACACTGTCGTCTTTCTCGTACTCCATCAACAACACTGAATTACATCATGGTTTCCACTGCGCCAAGACGCCAGCTTCAGCTGCTGTGATATGCATTAGCAACACTTGTGCACGTGTGAAGAACAATGAATCAAGACGCTCCATCAGCATCCATTGTGCATCTTCTGATGGCCGAGTCTCATGATGATGAGAAACTGGCTTGTCTTAGAATAGTGCCACTCCACATAGTCTATCCACACATCCACACACCCACACTGCCTGTCTCTCCGTCGGCTCCTTACTGCTGACAGAATCAATGGCCTTGCATGAACACATGAGTTCTACAACATTTCCTGCCTCAGTTACAGTCCCGCATAAGAACAACAGCCATCCCAGAACCACATAACCTGCCCAGGTCAATCCCCAGCACTCCTAGTAACCTGCCTCCAGTCCCAGTCTCCCTGCTGCAGAAGCTGTTATCGTCATCCAATCACCGGTTATCAGGTTCAGATTGCAACACACAGCAATAATCTATGCTGCCTACATACAAGCACCAGTGGAACAGCCAGGTGTCTGTGTGAGGGGTTGATCTATCATTAGCCCAGTCTCATTGAGGGCCTGTAATGGTGTTACACTTGCACCAAACCAGCTGGCTTAATTGAACACAATGCCAGAGTGATCAATAGTACAAATGGTAACAAGCATTCAGTGCCTCTGTGATCCATTTAAATTATACTCATTGTCCACAAGTGAGTATGCTTGGCTTAGCAGTAACTTACAGAGCTATATAGTTTATTTATATACTAATAAGTATCATCACTGGTAATGCACATTATATACGCAAGACGCATTAATTATAAATAACATTATTCCACACTACTCCTAAGTAATGCTGTCTGATTATAATATTCTGCAAATATTTTTGGGGCATTGTAGTAACCCATAGTTAATTTTTTCATCACGCCAAGTTTCTAAACAATTTCATTAATCAAATAATTCCATTCAAGTCCTGCCAAGTATTTTTCATATTTAATCACATTCCTGCTTAAAGACATTGAAATAATGATAATCTCATATTAGGAAGGTGGAAAGTTTAAATCCTGTGTTTTACCTAGTGAAATTGTTAATCAATATACAGATCGAAGCTTTGAACTGGACATGCTTTTTATTTACGCATCATCTCACAAAGAGGAAGATCAACAAAGATGTAGTTCAATAACATCAAAGGATGGACAGATATGATTCTTGACATTTTCCTCAAGGCAACCCAGGACAGAGACCAGTGGCACTGGGTAGTTGATGGGTCATCCAGACATGCACCCCAACAATTGTCTTAGTTAAGGGATGAGTGGGTGATCTATTATTAAGCTCATCAGTAAATGAGGCAAGGCGGACAGGTTGGATAGCGCTGGGCATGTTGATCAATTAATTAAAGAGAAGAAAAACATTAGTCCAAAAATAAATCCTACAGAACTTCTAAACTTACTGGAAGATAATCAGAACAAAATCCACCAAATACTGTGGTAGGGGCTATTAAGAACAATATATGAAACATATAAATGTTTAGTTAAATAGCATGAAGATGGTCAAAGCTCTGTCATCTGCAAAGCATGACTTCCTTTGATGCATAGTTGAAAGCCAAAACATCCTTACCAGATGCTTGGAACAGATAAACCCAGTCCCTCCCTGTCAAGAAGGCAGAGTCATTAGAGGGAGGGGAAATATATCATTGACCAATAATTTATATGTGGTTCTTGATAGGTACATGAAGTGTAAAGTTGACAGGAAGGAGAGAAAGGAGTAGGAAGGGAAAGGAGGGAGAGAAAGGAGTAGGAAGGGAAAGGAGGGAGAGAAAGGAGTAGGAAGGGAAAGGAGGGATAAAAGTAGGAAGGGAAAAGAGGGAGAGAAAGGAGTAGGAAGGGAAAGGAGGGAGAGAAAGGAGTGAGAAGGGAAAGGAGTGAGAGAAATTAGTAGGAAGGGAAAGGAGTGAGAGAAAGGAGTAAGAAGGGAAAGGAGTGAGAGAAAGGAGTAAGAAGGGAAAGGAATGAGAGAAAGGAGTAGGAAGGGAAAGGAGGGAGAGAAAGGAGTAGGAAGGGAAAGGAGTGAGAGAAAGGAGTAGGTAGGGAAAGGAGTGAGAGAAAGGAGTAGGAAGGGAAAGGAGGGAGAGAAAGGAGTAGGAAGGGAAAGGAGTGAGAGAAAGGAGTAGGAAGGGAAAGGAGGGAGAGAAAGGAGTTGGTCAACATGAGTGATAGCAAACATAGGGTCAATTACATTGCAACTGAAAAGCCAATTTCAATCCCAGAATTGGAATTGGTGTTTTGTTTTTAAAAGTAATTAGAATTAGAGAAAATGTAATTGGCATTTTTAATTACTTTTAAAATAAAAAATATATAATATGTTGCATATATCGTATTTGTTTGTAATTATGTACCATAATGTGCAGAAATTAAATAAAGCTGCTCTAAAGTAAATGTTATTTTTTGGCGTTGAGTAATCCTACAGTTGCCCTGTTCACATACTGTTATTTTGATATGGAACTGATAATGGAATCGGTATATTTGAGGTGGAAATGATATAATGCAATTGACCCCAGGCCTGAGGCATAGCCTCCTGACAATGTCTAATCAAATTAGTGTGTGACCAATCAATGTTGTTAAACCATTGATTCACTTAAAAAAACATTATCCTCTTCATTTGATCATGTTGACATCAAGATTCATCTGGATGAGTCGTCACCAACTAACACTACCTAGGGTAGAGAATGGATGAAGATTAGCCTTAGATTAAGGTTTAGGGATCAGGGTTGGGTTCAATTGTAATTGTGTAATTTGTAATTAATGACAATGTAATGGTAATTATTCTTTAAAAACATGGTGAATATAACAGAATTGTTATGAGGCTGTGTAACTGACTATTGTAATTGACCATTGTAATTAAATCGAACCCTGCCAGCAAGATCATAAGAATTCACCTAAACCTTGTCAGTAATGGTATATGTAATCATCTTTTAAATAACAATATAGTTGTACTCAACCTATTTTGGAATTTGCATTATTTACAGTTGACCCTTTTATGAAACATTGTAACTGATTGTTGAAGCATTATAACTGTAATTTATTTCTCAAGTGCTATAATTGATGTTTTGAAGCGATGTAATTGTAATAGATTTTTTAAAGAGCTGTAATTATATTCGAGCTTTTATAATGCCATGTAACTGAGTATTGTAACATAATACAACATGTTAGAGATACATTCCACCCACTACCAACCCTGTTATTGATACACCCCACCCACTAGCAAACCTGTTATTGATCCACCCCATCTGCTAGCAACCCTGTTAGTGATACACCCCACCCACTACCAACCCTGTTATTGATACACCCCACCCACTAGCAACCCTGTTAGTGATACACCCCATCCACTACCAACCCTGTTATTGATACATCCCACCCACTACCAACCCTGTTATTGATATACCCCACCCACTAGCAACCCTGTTATTGATACACCCCACCCACTAGCAACACTGTTAGTGATACATCCACCCACTACCAACCATGTTATTGATACACCCACCCACTAGCAACCCTGTTAGTGATACACCCCATCCACTACCAACCCTTTTAGTGATACACCCCATCCACTACCAACCCTGTTATTGATACACCCCACCCACTACCAACATTGTTATTGATACACCCCACCCACTAGCAACCCTGTTATTGATACACCCCACCCACTAGCAACCCTGTTAGTGATACACCCACCCACTACCAACCCTGTTATTGATACACCCCACCCACTAGCAACCCTGTTAGTGATACACCCACCCACTACCAACCCTGTTAGTGATACACCTCACCCACTACCAACCCTGTTATTGATACACCCCACCCACTACCAACCCTGTTTGTGATACGTGCCACCCACTCCCAACCCTGTTAGTGATACACCCTACCAACCCTGTTAGTGATACACCCCACCCAACACCAACCCTGTTAGTGATACACACCAACCACTACCAACCCTGTTAGTGATACACCCCACCCACTACCAATCATGTTAGTGATACACCCCACCCAACACCAACCCTGTTAGTGATACACCCCACCCACTACCAACCCTGTTAGTAATACACCCACCCACTACCAACCCTGCTAGTGATACACCCAACCCACTACCAATCCTGTTAGTGATACACCCACCCACTACCAACCCTGTTAGTGATACACCCCACCCAATACCAACCCTGTTTGTGATACACCCCACCCACTACATAAAACCGAACATTTTACAATAACAAATACCCAGCTGTACAATTTCTTCCAACTTCTTATATGGTCAGCACAACGCTGCATGCAGCCATTTATCAGGTCACTGACACATGCAAATTCCATGTAAGTTAATTACTGTTGATGACACAGACAAAAAATGCAGTGGCGTTAAGCCAGCCGGTCACTGGCCAGTCTGAACCAAAAATCAATATTGACCCTGATGAGTGGAACCTCAAGGAAACTAGGGCCACACCCGATGTCTCACAACCACACAGCTAATCTATAATATGTGTGTGTGTATATAATATTTATATATATATTATATATATAGTATGTATGTATACATTTATATTACATATAATGTAAACCGGGCCAATATATATATATATATATATATATATATATATATATACACATATATAAAATGAACTGTTAATAATGTCAATAGTTTCTTACATTTGAAATATGGGAGAGGGACTCAGTTATCATCACGTTCAACAGAGACGGGAGTTAATATGGGAGAGGGACTCAGTTATCATCACGTTTAACAGAGATGGGAGTTAATATGGGAGAGGGACTCAGTTATCAACACGTTCAACAGAGACGGGAGTTAATATGGGAGAGGGACTCAGTTATCATCACGTTTAACAGAGATGGGAGTTAATATGGGAGAGGGACTCAGTTATCAACACGTTCAACAGAGACGGGAGTTAAAATCTTCCCACAATTTTCCTGGAACTGCTGTCATGCATGTGACAACCAAGACCATGTGACAACCAAGACCATGTGACAACCAAGACCATGTGACAACCAAGACCATGGTCACATGGCGCTGGATGGTAGTTCAGTCTGATGCTGATGACTAATAATAATAATAATTAACTTCTATGGTGCCTATATCCTCACGAACCTGAGGTCAGAGGTGCAACAAAACAGAATCATTAAGCATAATCGTGAACAGGAACGTGCAAAAGTCATTATCAGAACGAGGGACAACCGAAGATTTATGAAGAGACCGATAGAGCCTGGAAAGCTCTGTTGAGCAAATATGGTGACTCTAAAAGGTATCCACCATTCCTTTAATACAAACTTGCCATGTACTGGCCACGGTTGTATAACTAATTGGTACTTACGTGGCTAGTAGTTCAATATACAAATCTGTTCAGTGGTATCGAGCAGAATCAATGTTGCATAGACCCAAACTACAGCTAATAAAGGGAATCTTCTCTGCTTCAATACACATTCACTAGAACATTCTTAAATGTGTTGCAGATTTGTGGATAAATGCCTTGAATTTTAACAAACTCACTTATTAATTTTTTTTTACAAAATCCTTAGAACATTTTTTAGTAAACAAAATTAATAAATGATTTTTAGAAATTCAATTAGGGCTGGACTTGGAATTCAGGGAGATGACTCAAGGCTTGACTTGCAACTTTGTGACTTGCCAACAAATCTGGACAAAACTAAATGCAACTATGAAAGATTCAACTGACATATGCAAGAGGTTACGACTGCAACAATACACTAAGCCATGATACAAGATTATTCTATACATGAAAAATTTTCATGTATCGTACACATATCGCGATTCTTGTAAAATACATCGAGTATCACATCATTAAAAAATACCACGATACATCAATGCATCAAAGAATCGTTGCAGCACTACAAGAGGCGATCAAAAGAATGGTACTACCCTGAGAACAATGCATGTTTACAAAAAGAAATACAATAATGCCAGTAGTGATGTTCTGATTAATCGATTTCATCAACAATTGGTTGGTTACTGTTTCCGATCAACGAATCGATCACAATCTTGTGTGATCGATCATTTTCGATTATATACATTCTGATTTTTATTCCCTAATGTTCCATGACCGAGATAGCAACATTGTACTGACTGTCAAACATGACTCAACTCATAACTAATAAATGCGTCAACAAAATCGGGCGTGGAAAAGAAGGACCAAAGTCACTTTCTTGGTTCCCGTCAGTGGTTTGCGAGGTGGCAGCAGTTCGTGTCAGCGGCTTGGTTGGGCTAGTGTGCCAAGCATGTCTATGTAGGCCTACACACCGCGATATGGTGAAACCACAAATAAAAGCCACATAATTTATATTGTTTCTCTTTCATTGATTGATATTATTACAGAAATACAAATAGAAACAGTTATATTTATAAAACATATTGATTACCTTCTATGACCACTTCTATGACTATGATTACTGATTGATCATTGATCGTTTAGATAAACCAATGATCGATCATGAAAACGTTACCAATTCCCAACACTAAATGCCAGCATGTTTTCCTCACCTTCATAAGTCGCTCTGTGTCATTCTCAGAGCTGCTGTTTTCACACTGTATAGCAGTCAACTTCCTCTGGCTGTCCATGAGGTTTTGCTGCAATCCATCATTTTCCAACTCCAACTTGTGCAGCTGTTTCTCGGTGTCAGTATCTCCACTACCCTGTAAGGTGGGGTAGATGGGTAAGACACGGGAGGTCATACAGGTTGGGGGTAACTATAGTAAGACACTATGAACATATAGGGCGGGGCAATTATGGTAAGACACAAGACATAGAGGGTGGGAGTAAAAATGGGAAGACACATGACATAGAGGGTGGGGGTAAATATCGTAAAATGCCGGAGACTATACAGGGTGGGGGGCAGGGGTTGGTTCAATTACACATAATTATATCAATTACAATAACATTTAAATTTTTAGTTCAATTACAATTACACTCATAATTTTTCAATTCAATTAAAATTACAATTACACTGTTTCAATTTCAATTACAATTACATTATGCAGAACCAAATATATTCAGCATTTGTTAATTATATAGTTTTGCACTTTTGCTGAATTTCAATATTTTGTACACAATTGATAAACAAATATAACGGTAATGATTGTAAATTGTTGAAGAATTGTGGCTTGAATTTTGAATTGTACTAAATAAAAAGACAGCCGTTTAAACATATTTTTATTATATAAATATATATTTTAAATCTGGTATATAGACATTAATAAATTTTATATATATATATATATGTCGATGTATTTATAAACTCTTTCAAATCAATCTAGGTACTTGTCTTAACAGAGGGTACATGATTTTTGCTTATATAAAGACATTAGACAAAGTCCACAAGGCTTCACCTCCTGTAGTTGCATAATCTGTCTTGGAAAGGAAAGCATGCTGTGTGTCTGTGGCTGTAGCAGTGCTAATTATTGTTTGCTGAGAGGGTGGATTAGCACCTGTCCATGGCCCTGTGTACTCTAAGGGTCTCTAACCAGACTGCAAACTGGTACAGTATTAAACAATGGTAGCCCAGACTGTCTCACTTGAGTCAACATACTAAATTGGTAACAACTAGCACAAGTGTACTTTAACTTCTGACTTGAAAAGATACTTCCTCTGGAAGACAACTTTGTGTAGCTTCACTGCATTCAAAAAGGGAATAGCTCCGACATACACAATGTCATAAAATATTTGACTGTCAGGCTATCTGGTGTCAATACAGCTACACAAGTGTGCACACTTTGTGCTTTTGTATTAAAAGACATACAAAACTGTGTTGATCTCAATGCTTGTAAACAATTATTTGTGCTAAATTCATATAAATTAGCGATTACAAAAATCGGAAGTAAAAAAAATCATAAATCAATGATTTTTTGGAGTGATTTAAATCATGATTTAAATCAATGATTTAAATCAAACAACCCTGAACCTGTATGAGACTTAAATTATATTTCATTGACAGTTTGTTCAGGTAGTTTGTGATATGAAACGTACTGTAATTGATTGTAATTGAAATACATTTGAAACCATAATCAATTACAATTACACAATTTTGCTGTAATCAATTACAATTACGTAATTGGACCCAGCCCCTGGTGGGGGGATATGTGTGTGAAGGCTCAAAGGGGTGATGCACAGTTGTTATTTTCCCAATATGTGTTCTACTTTAGTTATAAATAAATTGTCATAAATTGTCATATATTAATCAAACTAATTACCTGCAGCTTATTGCATATTATTAGTCTTTCTTGGTTGCACAGCAACAGTATGAAACTTCACCACATAGCAGCATTTTCCTTGACTCAATAAGACTCTGAATCTTAACGTTACATGTTGGTACATAAATATCACCTTTGTCTGCATCTGAAATATCTTTTCTTCCAAATCACTCTTTTCTTTTAGCACTTTCTCATTTGTGACTTTCAATTCTTTGACCTCTTTCTCCTGACGTCCTTTATGAGTGTCAAGGTTAGCCTGCAAGGTCATCAGCTGTGTAGTGAGTGCGGCTTTCTCTGACTGCAGGGAGCATATCTGTTCAATCAGTTTCTTGATGCGACATGCCACCTTTTCAGAGGATAAGTCTGGTGCGGCATTTTCTGAAATTGGAAATGTAACACCTGCAGCGAGTCATTCCACTATTGAAGATTGAGAGATTTGGTCGAAAGAGAGAACCACAGTTTCTTCAGAGGTAAACACTATGTCAAAAAATACTTTCCACTATTTAATTTCCAGTTTGTTAGGAGTTTTTCCTTTGTTAGGAGTTTTCCATGATTTTTAAGCTTTGAGCTTCACCCCAATAATCAATGTGATGGTTTCAAGAATGACCAGGTCCCATTTGAGTTCTGCCATCTCACAGACTGAACCATTTCCCCTAAGGTTCACTGTGTCGTCCACTACGTCTGTAATAAAGAAAGCCATGTGCTCATCTGCCCCACCCTGAATGCTCACAATTGCCCTCCAACTGAGCCACCTTCTCCCCAGCTCCTCAATGAGCTACTGTTCCACCCTGAATGCTCACAATTGCCCTCCAACTGAGCCACCTTCTCCCCAGCTCCTCAATGAGCTACTGTCCCACCCTGAATGCTCACAATTGCCCTCCAACTGAGCCACCTTCCCCCCAGCTCCTCAATGAGCTACTGTCCCACCCTGAATGCTCACAATTGCCCTCCAACTGAGCCACCTTCTCCCCAGCTCCTCAGTGAGCTACTGCCCCACCTTGAATGCTCACCATTCCACTCCAACTGAGCCACCTTCTCCCCTGCTCCTCAATGAGCTACTGCCCCACCTTGAATGCTCACAATTGCCCTCCAACTGAGCCACCTTCTCCCCAGCTCCTCAATGAGCTACTGCCCCACCTAGAATGCTCACCATTCCCCTCCAACTGAGCCACCTTCTCCCCAGCTCCTCAGTGAGTTCCTGTCCCACCTTGAATGCTCACCATTGCCCTCCAACTGAGCCACCTTCTCCACAGCTCCTCAGTGAGCTCCTGTCCCACCTTGAATGCTCACCATTCCTCTCCAACTGACCCACCTTCTCCCCAGCTCCTCAGTGAGCTCCTGTCCCACCTTGAATGCTCACCATTGCCCTCCAACTGAGCCACCTTGTCCTCTAGCTCCTCAGTGAGGGCCTCCAGGTTCTCAATGAGCTCATGTCTCTCCTCCAGCTGGGTCCTGTGGGTTTTCTGCAGGATCTTCAGCTGGTGCTTCTTTGTGTTCTCTTCCTGCTCCAGTCGGCTCCGGTACTGCTTGTTCTTGTCCGACAACATCTGACACGACATGACACAGTGACTGACAACATCTGACATGACATGACACAGTGACTGACAACATCTGACACAACATGACACAGTGACTGACAGCATCTGACACAACACGACAGCATACAACATGACAGTAACTGACAGCATCTGACATAGTATGACACAAGAAACAACATTTGACAACATGGCACAGAGAATGTCGGCAGACATGACACAGTGACTCACATCATCTGACACAAGGCATAACACAGCGACTGTCAGCATTTGACAAGAGACCTGATACAGTGACTGTCAGCATTTAACACAAGACACGACGGTCTGACACCGAACACAATACAGTGACTGACAACAGCTAACACAACACATGACAACATGCTGTCAGAATCATGAGAAAACAAATAATCCTCAATCAAGAATATTTACATTTAAAAACAGACTTTTAGCAGATCAACCACACATCACCATGACAGAAAATATTCTTTTATGGATCTTTTGTCAACAATGAATGTTCTGATTAACATAATATTATAGAGCTGAATGCCTAGATACAAACAAGCATCTCTCATGAACACTTCCCTGCAACTATTAACATTGTTTAGTTCCTTGACTTCACACCTCAGTGCATTGATAATTTATTATTTAATTTCAAAAGTCATAGTTCAGTGTATAATAAAGATGGCAAAGCACACTGTTAGTAGCAGTGAGATAACAAGTTTGATAAAAACAAATCCAATAATGTACAGTCCTCTAGAGTTACACATGAAGCATCATAAAATATCTCTTACTTTGACGCTGAACAGAAGCTCATCGCGCTGAGCATTCCTAGCAATCAACTCTTTCTGGAGAGCTTGGAACTCGATGAAGGAACAGTTGTCTGCAACTAAATATTCAGAAGTAAATTCACATAATCTAGTTAAGCAAATTATGAATAGTTGTCCCTAGACCTATGTTTCGAGACAAATATGAAATAAAAAGCCAGCAAGTTTTAATGCTTTTATTATTTTAACACGCAGAAATGGCTACTGATGTTTAAATTCGCCAAAAATACTTCAAATATAGACAGATCAGCATAAATATCCTTCAAACATACCCTTCGGCGTATCCTCATCAAAATCTTCATCAGAGTTTCGGGATGCGCAGTCATCAGCATCTAAGTGCAATATGCAATGGCATCATAAAAAATCCTTATTATAAAACCAACATCACTTATGAATAGGTGGAAATTAGAAATCGGAAAATGTAATATGGAAATCAATACTAAATATGATACAGTTGAGGACACAGGTAAAGAAACTACTGATGCTTTATTGTGAATTTTTTTACAAAATAGAAAACATTAAATTAGCTTCATAGACCTTGTCTTCTCACTTTCACCTTTTGGGAAGCAATAAAAGCTACAAATGCGATTATGTCAGGAACAAAACACAACATCATTGTAACATGCATATATCTGATATGATTGTTTAGAACCAGCGAGCCGGCTGTCATGCCAATGTGAAAGCACACTTCGGTGCTTTACCTCTCCAGCTCCCACCCATAAGGGACAGATAAACCCTCATACATACATTTTCCGTATCCCCACATAGTCCGCAAAAACAGATATGTTTACTGTACAAAAATATATTACAGGTGTAAATTGATAAAACAATGATTCCAAATACATCAAAATAAAAGAAAACATGAATGAGGGAAAGCACCCACCATCCAGACCCAGCTCTTCCTTCCACAGTTCAATCCGGGAAGGAGAGGGTCGCGCCTGTTCCCCCACAAGTCTCGGGGTGAAGGTCATCGGCGTCTTGAAGACAGGACTGGTGTGCTACGACAACATCGCGACAAATCACATCAATCTAACTGATAATGTGGGCCTTCATTAATTGTTTACACAGGGTTGGAGTCATTATAATGATGCCAGCAGGTAGGCGTGACATTCACTGTGCAGCGACACGGCTTTTCGATTTTCTATATTTTTATTCCAAAAAAACAGCCTACTGGCATATTCGGTTGTTTTCCTTACATATTGTAAGTAATTGATGGTAATGATAATGAATATGATAACATTTGATGGCTTGTAATGATAACGAACAATTAAGTAGTCACATTTGTGACTCACATAATGATAATATTTTTAATGAAAATGATGAAACATTTATTTTTGACGCAATGATTATGGTAATGATAATGAACACTCCATAATGACTGCAACCCTGAATGTGATGACAGATTACTGTAAAGGTTTTACCACTGATGGTCATTGAGAACTAACCTACTGGGGCAACTGATGATAAAGATAAAATGACAGAAGATATTAAAGCATTATCATAAAGTCATATTGTATAGTACAAGTTATATCTGTTCTAGCATCATGAACACCCAAATGTGTTTAATGAACCACACCTTTTATAATTTCACCGTTACCTGTTTATGAATATAAACTTTGCCGTTCACATTCGTGAACAGCTGTTCAGAAATAACACCTCTGGACAAATTTATCAGGATCTGGCATTCACTGGATTGGGCATTCACGGGATCATGTAATGGGCATATTATTAACAGCCAGAACAAAACATTCAAATGAAACGGATTTAAACTGTCAAAGTATATTTTTCAATATGCTTCATAAAACAAATGTTAGAATATAGTTTATACCACATAAGATTTTTAAAAAAAAATTATAAGACTTTGTAAATCAAACCAACATCAGACAAGGACTGGGTGAAACTATCTAACATCACAATTATCTACAACACAATACGTAGTTGAGTCATTGATCCAAGCAGTGAGAATGACATAATTAACCACACCCTGCTGTTATAAACCCTCCCATATTCAGCTGCTACCTTTCCCAACTCTTTTCTTCCCAGCTCCTCTATGACAGCCTTCTCAGTCCCTGGCACTATGGCAGCTCCATCGGGGCTCTCCCTCTTCTCCATCCTCCCTGTTTCTCGTCGGTCACACTCTAACATGCCTCCTCCACCAACTATGGCAGTCTCAAGTCGGAATGCTGCATTAAATATTCACAAACTCTTGGAAATTAATCTGGCTTCAAGGCCACACCCGTCGTGCCGTGCATCTAATTATCGTTACTCACCGGTGGCAACATTTGTATTCTGAGAAGACAGAAAACAAGACGTGGGACACAGCAGCAGCTCAACGGTTAGAACATTGATCTTTCAACCAAGAGAACCATGGTTCAAATCGAACTGCCACCACTTTGCCTGCATCTTTCAGTTGAGACAATAAAAGATGGAGGTACCATCTACTGTGTTATGGCAGGGAAGCCATAAATTCCACAATCACTTGGGCATATGCGTGACCTGTCGTGGACTCACAAACTCAATCCTGTGCAGCACCAGTTGTGCATAGGATGGGTGCTGTTGCCAGAACTAGCTCTGGCAATGGAACAAAGTGCCATGAGCCTCAAGCATTTTCATTACCAAGATGTTTTTGACATTGACAAACATCGCCTTTGTATGCAGTTTTCTGAAATTATTGATTCTTGGCAAAGCCTCACGTTAAGCTGCCTCATTACACATTATTAATTATTCGTGTTGCTTGCTATTTTTCATAATAAGGCTCTAAACAATTGCTTACCTGGTGATACTTGGAGGGCGTTAAGGTAGCCATGGTGCGACTGGGGAAGACAGACGTCTCTTGGACAACTTCCTTCCTCTGTTGTCACACCTATGTCTCTCCAACAGCAGACTGAAGTGTGAAATCAACATCACATTAATTACTTGATCATGGATGTGGCAATTTGATTACCATTAGTAATTACAGCCAATCTCAAGACTCAGGCAATCAAAATGTGCTTATTTATTGATCTGATATTGTTATGTGCTTATTTATTGATCTGATATTGTTATGTGCTTATTTATAGATCTGATATTGTTATGTGCTTATTTATTTATCTGATATTGTTCAATTATTATTGACAAACATTTGTAAATAGAACACGCTGTAGTCGGTGTCATGCAGTCAAGTGAATATTCATAAATCCCCTTCGGAACAGTTGCTTACCTGTTATCTGTGACAGGTGTTTGGTTCAGGTTACGCTGATGGAGAAACTAGCTGGACTTCAGAGAAAGGACCCACAGGCCTGTACTAGACTGATGTAAAGTTAAACACGGTGTACTCACTACATTAAGCGACATGTCAGACTGACAAGACTACACACAGGTGAATGTACACCTAGTCCAGCCAACACCTCATAAAACACCTGTGAAGTCACTCACTCTGTACAGATTTCCAACATTAATAAATGTAATATTTCAGATGGTGCGAGTCCCCGACTGACCCAATATCTACTGTTGTGTCTGTTTGTTCGTGCCACAAGTTCATGTGTTGTATTCACAGGATGCAATGATCACAGCATGGTATGTCCACACACAACTAGGTGCACCGATTCATTGCAGTGGTAACTGACAACAAGTAAGTTCCACTAGGTCGTTAGCACAACATTAACAATATCACGATTATACGACTTGTTATGCAACAACAATATTGTTACTTGGGATAAGTTATTTTGTGCTTAGTATGCCGGCTGTATTGTGGCCGTATGCACCAATTAGGGTGCAAAGAGGATTACTAAGTAAGTATGCAGGTTGTATTGTCCTCAACAATGAACCCTGACTCCCAGGAGAAAGGCCACTACTGACCTCCAGCTGCAAGTATTCACTATGGATCCATTGGCATGGACCAGGAACAACTATTGTCCAAGACCAGCAAGATGGCTAGGGATAAGCTGATTGTACGTACAGGGGTAGAAATAACTCAAAACCACTGGGTAGAATAACCAGTCAGGCTACCGGGATAAAAACCCAGGTACTGGGTAGCCAGGAAACATATCTGGTAGTCCACATGCTGCGCAATTCCTCAACCAAATTATGTTTTAGCATCTTCACATGGAGAACATCATGCATACAGAGAAATATTAATGATTAATATTCCTGGCACCCACAAAGTGTTCTTCCTTCCAAACAATAAACTAGCCTTCAATTTTGAGTATGAACGCTGAACCTTTCTACTTGTGTACAATCTCTGAGGCTCCAGATTCATGCTACACTAGTGCATTGATATGTCATGTAGCAAACCTTCGTCTCAAATGAGGCACATCTCAATATTATTTATATACTGTAAAGATATGTTTTGCATAGGGATTATCTATATTGCATGTAGGACAAATCTAAGAATGCTACCCATCACCACTGACAAACCCATTCATCCCTCCATCAAGTATTTCACCAAACTACAATTATTGCATGAACGCTAGTCATTCATATAAGAACTGTTCATCCCTCCATCAAGTATTTCACCAAACTACAATTATTGCATGAAAGCTAGTCATTCATATAAGAACTGTTCATCCCTCCATCAAGTATTTCACCAAACTACAACTGTTGCATGAAAGCTAGTCATTTATATAAGAACTGTTTATCCCTCCATCAAGTATTTCACCACACTACAACTGTTGCATGAAAGCTAGTCATTTATATAAGAACTGTTTATCCCTCCATCAAGTATTTCACCACACTACAACTGTTGCATGAAAGCTAGTCATTTATATAAGAACTGTTTATCCCTCCATCAAGTATTTCACCACACTACAACTGTTGCATGAAAGCTAGTCGTTCATATAAGAACTGTTTATCCCTCCATCAAGTATTTCACCACACTACAACTGTTGCATGAAAGCTAGTCGTTCATATAAGAACTGTTCATCCCTCCATCAAGTATTTCACCACACTACAACTGTTGCATGAAAGCTAGTCGTTCATATAAGAACTGTTTATCCCTCCATCAAGTATTTCACCACACTACAACTGTTGCATGAAAGCTAGTCATTTATATAAGAACTGTTTATCCCTCCATCAAGTATTTCACCAAACTACAATTATTGCATGAAAGCTAGTCGTTCATATAAGAACTGTTCATCCCTCCATCAAGTATTTCACCACACTACAACTGTTGCATGAAAGCTAGTCATTTATATAAGAACTGTTTATCCCTCCATCAAGTATTTCACCACACTACAACTGTTGCATGAAAGCTAGTCGTTCATATAAGAACTGGTACATTGCCAGGCTAGGTTAGCGCTGAGCCTAAATCTGTTTAGCCAATTTGGCTAAAGGTTAAAATTTTGTGTAGCCAAATTAATTTTTTTAGCAATTTTTTTTGTAGAAACGTCAAAATGGTACCCTATTTCTATAGATAAACCAAATTAGAAAAAAGTGATGGTAAGGTTGACCATTTGTATGTATCCTGGCAGGTATTCAAATGAATGAAATTGAAATGTAGAATTATTCACACATTTGTCTGTGTGGCAATTCCACCAAATAGTCAACCTTACCCAAAAAAAATGTTTTTTATTTATATAAATAGGGTACCATTTTGAAGATTAACATTTGTACTAAAGGGAAATATGATGGATGTATCAAATTACCAATATCATTGCGCAAATTACAAAATATTTTATATCAAAGACAGTGGTATAGAATATGCAACTTTTCAGAAAAATTCATCAACTTTCTGAAACTGAAAAACATAGCCTGATGTTCTCATTCTTATTAAAATAAAAATCTGTTGGGCTTTTCAGGAAGCCCTTTCATCAAGGCTCATACAAGATAACTAATAAAGAAATATAGACTCAAGAGATCATTATGACATAAGATTTAAAATAAACAATTGCAATATGCAATAAACCATTAATTCAACAAATAAGGACATTCAACTTGACATTTAATAATAAAAATAATTTCTTATTAGAACTGTAGCAAACTTTGATGTTATTAGGGAACAATGATGTTCATGACCTCTCGAGTATTTATGTTCATGACCTCTCGAGTATTTATGTTCATGACCTCTCGAGTATTTATGTTCATGACCTCTCGAGTATTTATGTTCCTCCCCTCATTGTTCTTTTTAGGTTTTTTGTTAATAATTTTGCTGTTTATTTGTTCTTCTTGAAAACTGTTAGAATAAACTATTTAATTTTAGCATGTCAGATCTAAAAACACTTTTCAGTTCTTAAATTTTTAGTGCCATCTTTCTTTTATCCCAGATGGACCAGATTCGACTAAGGTAACAAGATTTTTGAAGATAAACTGCTCTAGGAGTTTGGACACACTCTATCTCACATATGTCCTTGGTTAATGAAATTCCTTTGTTAGGATGTTGTATTTCACATACATGTGCTTCTTGATATGTATGTATCATGACAACATGTGCTTCTTGATATGTATGTATCATGACAACAAGATGGCGCCAGTGTATGGCGACACATTGTGGCGATGCGTGATTGTTTATCTTATATGTCAATACTGATGTCCTGGTCAATATAGAAATCCAATGCTTGGCGTAGTAATTTTCCCTTATGATGGAACTAGCATTAAGTGAAAACATTTGGCTTTAGAGCCACATATTGAGTTATATGTGGTATGTTTCCACTGTAGTTCAAATATAGTTTGCACTGTTGAGAATTGTGTTATGGACATACAGCATTATGGACGTACATAGAATGTGTACCTCCATAACGAAGGTAAACCATAAACTATGATGAATAAAATAAAGCTAAGTACTTGTGCATACTCAGGATTAAACATGTACTTTGCTTAATTTTGGGATTTTTTTATTAAGCAATTACTAGGCAATCCAATAAAAAAATTATTTTGTGCTATGAATGTACATGCCTGATGTGACCCAAATTGGAATGAGGATTCTTATAATCATGCTGGACATAGAGAAATTAAATTTGACAGTTAGACTACTGTGTCACTCTACTTCATTACTACACTAAACAAAATATGCAAAAAAGAAAATATGATGAAAAACTATGTTGTTAAAAGTCGCATATTCTATACCACTGTCTTTGACATCAAATATTTTGTAATTTATGCAATGATATAATTATACATAATACATACATCATATTTCCCTTTAGCACAAATGTTTATCTTCAAAATGGTATCCTATTTACATAGATATACCAAACCATGATAAAAATTATGGTAAGGTTGACCATTTGGTGGAATTGCCTAAATATATCCTAAAATAGAAAAATTCTTATACCAGGAGCGAAAACACTCTTTCCCACTCCCCCCTCGCAACAGTGGTGTGAAGCCCACAACACCATGCAGATCTTCATCTACTGCCCTCAGCCCCTCACATCATGAAAAATGGTAGATCTACACATTGTACTTTGTAGAGTGTACCACTTTTTATACAATGTTTCTTGGCACCTTTGTTCACATATCCAATATTGCCAAGTACTCAACTGTAGAAGTAGCTTATACTGGTTCAATGGATCAATTGGTTTGGTGAACATTCGCCTTCTGACCAAGAAATACTGGATTTGAACCCTAGGCTGGCAGCCCGGGTGTTGGATGTTTTAATTGAAGTACACCATATAAAAAATATAGCTTTGGCCAAAAAGACTGTTTTTAAATTCTGCTACTGGCATGGGCTGAATTCATTACCGATGAGGAATTCTATGAAGTGGGCCAAACCATCAGTCGGTGCAGACTAAAACTTTTGGGCTGAACCATCTGTCGGCATGAACCAAACCTGTCCTGGGCTGAACCACCCGCGAAGCGACAGCCCACCTTCATCTCCATGCAGTCTCTCATTTTCATACAAATTGGGTGCAACTGGCCAACTCATCTATGACCTAGCTCCAAGACATATAGGATTTGGTGAAAAAGAAGCTGGAAATAAGTGTATTTCAGGTAAGACACTAAAAGTAAGAGCTGTAGGCACCTTCTAAATATCACACACCGTTACGCTGATTTTTTAATAACCTCATGACGTAAGATTTATAATTATATCATATTATATAATTTATAGCGAGTTCCACGACAGCGAAGCTGGTGAAGCTAGCATGTCACACTAATATGGGCATCTGTGTCAAAACAAAATGGAAGACGAATACCCAAGGAACTGTTGTCGTTTGACACCCCAAGGGACCCAAACTTTTGTTTGCTCTGGAAAAACAGTCACCCCCATTGTGATTAGTCAGCACTGTATCTTTTATGAAATTATTGCCTCGAAGCATATAATACGTATATGTAATACAATTATAATTTAATTTGACCAGTTTAGTACTTTTACTGCGACCAGTTCACAATAAATAGTATGCTGGCAGGGTTATTTGTTCAAAATCTCCGCTAGGGGGAATGTCCATTAGTTGTATGTGTTTTGTTGTCTTAAGTTAAGTGGCTGACTAGTACAAAAGTCAAGCCTCAGCCTCAGGGGCCCATTTGGGGGCTAACCCGTGGTTTTGTGTTTTGCGCGAATGCACTGGGTCTAAACACACCACGCGCAAAAGGAGAAATCTTTCAGCTTTGATCACTCGCCACTAGGTAGCCCCTGTATTGTATAATAATAGTATTCATAATTCCATGCCATGGCCTGGGTGGGGTGATTACTGTGTCCGTGATATGACACATGTGAAGTGATAACTGAGACCTAGAGTCGGCAGAGCCAGAGCATCGATGATATAAACGATTAAATTCAACTCAATTCAAGACGTGCACCAGAACGCCAAATGGTTTTCAAACAGATCAAACGATCAGACATACCAGTTGAGCAACAGTTGTCAAAAAGCTGCTGACGCCGTTTAAAGTTCGCGGGGACAACATTAGCCTTGCGAACTACGTCATCAAGAACGGTGTCGTGTACGAAAGCGGCGCCTCCTGGCGAACAATGCCCACTTTAATGCAACTACAACCCCTAGATGGAGCAACAGTTCAACAGAATTCAATGAACTTTAGCCTAAACTTTCAATTAATTTTAGCTTTGCCAATAAAACTATTGTCTTACAAGGAATTCTTCCGTAATTTGTCGACTTTTTAGTACTTGTTTATTACAGCTACTCTTGTTAAATCTTACAAAAATTTCGCATAACAAGAACAGATTTTTTATAACAAAAGATTTAACAAGGATTTAACAAGATTGCCATCCAACCAAGGCAAAACCAAAGGCCCAGACCAGATGGCAAGTGGACAAGGAAGCCAATGGCTTATCGAGAGACCAACAGTTTTAATCTATGTGTAATCCGACCTCCTGAGATATGTGTCAACCTTGTTTTTAAACATATTCACGCTGCTAACAATCTGTAGATAATTTGTTCCATTCATTGATTGTCCTCTGCGAGAAAGAGTACTTCCTGACATCCAATCTACACTGACCGTTTACTAATGTTACCTCATGTCCTCTAGTACTATTATCTTTCTTGAGTGAGAAAAATATATTTCTATTACTATTTTTATACACATCCAAAATCTTAAAAACATCAATTTGTCTCTAGGGTTGTTAAACCACATTCTTCAGTCGTTCTTCATAACTAAGGTATCTCAGGTCTGGAATCATTTTAGTTGCTCTCCTCTCTATGGTCCCCAAGCTTGTATACAGTACTCTAAATGAGGCCTAACTATTGTTTTATACAGAGGTATAATTATTTTTTTCTCCTTGTATGTTATATTTCTCCTAATCAACTGAAGAATTTGATTACCCTTTGAAGCTGTAATACCACACTGCTCTGAAACTTTCATATCAGCACTTATTGTTATTCCTAAGTCCTTTTCTATTACAGTAGTACCCAGAACAGAATCTCCCATTTTATAGTTTACATCCAAGTTCCCATGTCCCATCTACTACAACAAGCTGTCTTCTGTCAGTCAGCCATTGTTCTATTCAGTCGATTATGCCATCCCCGATACCATGGGCTTTTAATTTAGGTAGTAATCTTTGATGTGGCATTTTGTCGAAAGCTTTCTGAAAATCTAAGTATATAATATCTACTGGTGATCCCTTGTCTAGCCACTTAGTGATTTCTTCCAAAAAACTTAACATATTTGTTAAGCATGACCTCGCTTTTAGGAATCCATGTTGAGATGGATTTAAAATTTTATGCCTAACAAGGAAGTCTACCATATGGTCTTTGATTAACCTTTCTAATAATTTGCAGATCACTGATGTTAAACTCACTGGTCTGTAATTCTCTTACTTATTTCTCGAACCCTTTTTAAATAATGATATGATGTTTGCTTCTTTCCATTCAACAGGAACCACCCCGTCTTTTAATGACAAGTTGAACACTCTTGCAAGTGGTATACTTGTTCTACTGTTTCTCAAGGTGATAAAAATAAATTATATTTGGTAAGAAAAAGCATAAGATAAACATTTGAAGACATACATGTATCTTGATGCTGATTAGTTGACCTTTCTAATAATTTGCAGATCACTGATGTTAAGCTCACTAATCTGTAATTATCTTACTTATTTCTCAAACCCTTTTTAAATAATGGTATGATGTTAGCTTCTTTCCATTCAACAGGAACCACCCCGTCTTTTAATGACAAGTTGAACACTCTTGCAAGTGGTATACTTGTTCTACTGTTTCTCAAGGTGATAAAAAATTAATTATATTTGGTAAGAAAAAGCATAAGATAAACATTTGAAGACATACATGTATCTTGATGCTGACTAGTTGACAACCTTAACTTTAAAAGCTTAACCATCATATGGCCAGAGTTCTAGTCTACCTGCTGTTTTGAAACATAGGTAACATCGTTCACGCGACATTGGCATTGCCTGTGTCTTTCGGAAGAGACACTAAAAGCTGTTGGCCGGGGAAAATATGTATAACCTATGGTTGACTCACTGAACTGGGGATATTTATCTCACTTCAGGGCTAAATACACACTCAGGAACTAGGCCCTCTAACGGAAGAAAAATTTATCTGCCATATAATGACTGACACAGCTCTGCCCCCAGGTGTTGCATAAATGTTGGTCTAGAAGCTGAATAGCAAGAAACTCCATGAAGTAAGATATTATTTAATGATATTTCCAGCACTGTGTATCCATAATATCATCACTAGTAAATATGTACAATATATTTACGTTATACAAGTATAACATGTTCTCAAAACGACCAGAAATCCTGACAGATACAAGCACAGTTGTGACATGATGACACACTAAAAGAACCACATTTATTTATCTTAACCTATCTAAATATGTACAACAAAACAATTTATGCACATTGCATTTTTAAGAAATCTTAAGGTGAACCTGTTTTTCAACTCTCGTGATTTCAAATATGTCTCCTGTAGTTAATCGCACCAAGCATTTTGTTTATCACCATATGAAGACAACAAAATACACTAAAAATAGCCATTTTAAATAAACCTAAACAGGATGTTTCTGTTGTTCTGATACCTATTACCAAGTTGTCCAGAAAATTATTTGTGTTTCACACCTGGTTAAGAAAACATCTGCACTGGACAATGAGTACTATTCTAATAATGCATGTTCTCTACACAGTAACTGCTTTACCATGTGACATGACTGCTGCATTATTTTGCTATGAACTGCAGACTTTAATAAACTAAAGCATCACCCAAAAACACCAATGTAAAGTGGTAAAGACAACCATCTAGACTTTGGGAGAAATACAACACCATATGTCAACAAATGTCAATAAGATTCAGATAGTGAGCAGGTGAACACTATGTGTTTTGCAATAATCCGCTATGCTGTGTTGATATTTGTGTTGTGCAATAATTTGCTATTCTGGCATAACACAAAACATTGTTTCATGCTATTTTAATGATATCTGGCTCATTGCAGTACCAAAGCCATAATTAATAATTAATCTGTGCCAGCATTGTCTCTGTTGACATTAAGATGGGTATGGATATATCTACATTCAAATGTGTGATACAAACAAACATAGATCTCAGTAACGTGATGCAAAATGATGAATCAAGTGACAAGATAAAGTAGTAAGATTTCAGCAAGTATTAATGAACCATCAGTGACAAGAAAAAGGTCAGTATTAATTAATAATAAGTAATAAGACAAAAGAGTATTAATGAATAATAAAAACAACACATATTGCAGGATTCTCCCAAAATGTTAATCTGCCACAAAATCGTTGTCTTTTGTCTTCCCTGGAGATCCTTACTGATCCCATATTGTGTTCCCCGACTAGCGAATGCCACATTTTAATTTGAACTGCCTTCTGATCAAACAAACTCATCGGAGAAAAACAACCTAGAAATGCATTCTGAATGAGAACATATAAAATTTCGGACTGGAGAAATTGAATACACAACAAAACAAATAGACCACTAACAGACTACGAAAATAAGTAGAGTGTAATAAATAACACAAAATTATAGTAAAAAAATAAGTTAATTAGAGAGGAAAGCATAGAATACTCAAGTATAATATTATGCAACATGCCACGTTTCTCTCATAAAATACTGTTGGCCAGCAAGACTGGAGGTAGTTGTATGGTAAGACTGGCCCAAACTCAGAAGACAGATCTTGATGATCAACACAGCGTCATTACAATGGAATCTTGCATAAAACTCTATAATACTGTATTGTAAAACAACGTCTGTTCAACCCGGATGTCTATCAGATTTACACCTCAAAGCAACATGCGAGCAGAGAAACTGTTATGAAGATTATCAGTAACCAGAACCACTGCACAAGACTCCAGCTATAAACGGTACCAAGTCTGGTCATGTGTATCATAAAATCATCTTATATGATATAAACTACCGTATTCGTCCTATTAAGCACACGTCCTAATTAGCATACACCTCCTAATCAGCAGGATCCATAATTATTGTAATTTGACTAATGTGGAACAACTGAAAAGTGTCGCTATCTGTTGTTAAACAGTTGGCACCACTTTTCACTTGTTCTACATTAGCTACCAAATGACACAAATTGTGTTAAACAGTTACCTTATTGTCTACAGAAAAAAAAATTGGTGTATGCTTATAAGAACAGATTCCATGACGTTTTTCCATGACCCAATTTTTTTCGAGCATATTATTATTATTAGGTCGAATACGGTATATCTATTCTAAGTCTTACATCTTGACCGCCCTGTTGTATTGAATCAACATTTTTTCAACATAATTTGACTGTTATCTGAATCAACCAGTACATTCTCGAAGAACTGTACATATTAAATTATTAATACCCATGAACAAAGTTTGTCAGGATCACATGATGGGTTTCTCGTTAAGGTCCATAAAATGATGTTCTCCTCCGCACGCAATGTAAACATGATATTTGCTCCGAAACATTCAAATTAACAGATAACAGTCAAAGTATATTTTCTTAATGTGTTTAATTAAAACACATTTGGTCAGTAAAGATGTTAGAATAGATGTAATTTATATTACATAACATGATTTTTACAAAGAAAAGGATCAGTTTGTATCTTTAAAGGATAATAGCGCACTGCTGTGGCTCTCAATGGAGAAGTCTAAATGTATCCGCTACACAGTATATACGCCATGCCCTACTTGTTTTCTCAGGTAAACACCCATGTACAGAGATCCACCAGGTTATGCTCCAATGGTCATGTTACTGTGACGTTGTCGATCGTGGTTTCCTGCGCCAAGTTTTTGCCATACTCAAACATAACAAACATTACATAAATACAACCAAGTGTTGATGATCATGAAGACAAAAACTGCATAAAACCGCTAGGACATCATCTTGACAACATCCATAAACGGCAACCAGACTGGATCTACCAGTGCAACAAACTGACAAAGATAGCTGCAAATTTTTGTTTAACCTTCTCATATAAAAACAAACAAATTGCAAAGTCCTAAATGGCTACCTGGGTTCTACCAACAGTGTTTACTGGAGGGAGAGAGAGAGAGAGACAGAGAGAGAGAGAGAGAGAGAGAACATTAAGGTTGCATCAAGCAAGTCTTTGTGAATCACTACGTGTGGTCTCTAGAAACAATTGTACATGTTCATATGACATGAATTGGCTAGTTGTCATTTAAATGTAAGTTACAACTCACACAGACTGACTGCAGAAGTCATAAAATATTCTTCATTCATAGTGCAAGTAAAGACACATGCTTTTTAATTTAAAATATAATCTCTCGCGGATATGCTGTAACAACCTCCTCAACGTTCTTTCCCCGATTTCTCCTGGGATTTCCCTTGTCAACAGATCTCTTCAAAGATCAAGGTGTGGCATCCGAGTGACGTCTTCAAATATGCAGAAGTAAAAGCTTGCCTGATCCTTACAGCCTTTGTATGACATTGATTGCTTCAATATCAACATTAAAGTGACAATGAAACTGTCTTGAGTGTCACGGTAGAGGTCATAGGTGCACAGGCATGGAGACTCTGTCCCTGTCGCACTGAGCGAATTTGACACTGCCATCGTTGGAATGGTGCGATCGGCCGGAGCGACTACTCGTCGGAGTAACTGACCGATGGTAGGACGGCGGAGCTGGGGAGTATGTGCTCCCGACGTGCGAGAACGACTCCCTCTGGTTCGGGGTGCGGAACGGGGAGTAGGAAACACAGTGGTGTGAACTCTGCGATGACGCCACCTGGTGCATGGGGTAGTAGCCAGTGTGAGGGGGCGCACATGGGGTGCTGTGTTGGTAGAGCGAATGACCTGAAACAATAACAAACACTGGAGTTAGTGTGTGCACAGTGTCGCAGTTTCATATTTTCTCAGATGTTACCTCAAAAAATTGGAAGGGAACAAAATGATACAATGATTTTGTTTTCTTTAATTCTCTAAATTTTTCCATTCTCAAAGTGTGTCTAAATTAACGATGTTATACTACGTGTTTTAATCTTTATTACTATAATATATTTACCATCAGAAATTGTATAAAATGGGAATATGACAGATCGATTAATCATCCAATGAAAAACATCTCCAGGTATATTTCACCTTCAAATGTGAAGACACGTTGAACTGTCAATAATTACTGTAACATACGTCGTGAAACAAGCAGATTTTATCTCATCACCAACTCATGTATTTTCTAAAATATTAAGAGGTGAAACCAACCGATACGAATTTCAGTTAACTAATGAATCATTGTATATGACTGTTAATTTGTATATTCCCTATAAATATATCACACAGCACAAGTCACTTACAATTATTCAATAATTAATTTATGCAACTAGCCGAGCTGACCGGCATAGCACTTGACCAGCATAGCACTTGACCGGCATAGCACGGACAAAAAGGGCAGCCATTGCAACAGCAGATGACTCCTTGCACTGTCCAGTCATGTGGTAATGACCAGTCATGTGGTAATGACCAGTCATGTGGTAATGCCGATGGCAATGATGGATACTTCATTCTCCCAAAATCATGTACCACTGTCGGTTTCATGAAGCTTTCGTACGTGAACTTATGTGGACGTTTGATGTAGATCACGTTACTCGGAACAATCTCAGAAAACACTAATGTTCAGAGTTACGTTATGTATGTCAAATGTCCATATAAGTCCCTCCCTTCGGCTCTGTACATGTCAGTTTCGGTACATGCGAAACTGACGGAGATATGAGGGAACAGACAGGCAGAGCCACAAACTACTTTATGGTACAAATTTAATCACAATTTATACATTCTGATTTGCATGTACATTTTGCAGACATTGTCAGTCTAGATTACATTCAATTGGCAGCCTCTTGAACACACACTGTCCTGAGGCATTTTTCAGCATTTTGGGTCAAGAGTAATGCATCTGCCAGCAACTGACCACTCGTCAGGCAACTGACCACTCACCGGCAACAGACCAGGGAAACCTAGCTAATTTTGCCAAATATTTAGTGATTGTTCTGTACTGCCTTACAATGAACCAGTGGCACAACTGAACTGTTTCCAGAGCTGAGAGACCTTAGTTATGAAAGATACCTGAAAGAATGTGGTTTAACAACTCTAGAAACAAGGAAGTTAAGAGGAGATCAAACTGAAGTGTTTAAGATATTGAATGGGTATGAAAATATTGATTGAAATGTTTTGTTCTCACTGAAGAAAGATAGAAGAACTGGAGGACACAAAGTAAAATTACTGAAAGAACAAAGTAGATTAGATATCAGAAAATATTCTTTCTCACAGAGGATGGTAAATTAATGGAACAAATTATCTACAGAGTGGAATATGTTTTAAAAAAGATATATCAGAAGGGCAGGTTTGCTTTTAGTTACAAATAAATGAATTGTTGGACTCCCAATAAGCCAGTGGCTTCCTTGGCCACTTGCCATCTCTACCTTTGCCTTGAATGGCAATTTTTTTTAATCTTGTTAAATATTTTTGAAACCTATTTTTGTGTAGAAACCAGCTGCGAATATAATAAACCGTCTTGCTAAAGTGCACCGAATTCAAATATATAGTTTGCGAAGAGATCACTCACTGGTAGGTTATCAACAAGAAGACAGGGGAATTACCGAGTATTACTGGATTCCAAAAAAAAAACAATTCCAAGGAATCTGTACATTAGCGACAGTGGCAAGGGTGGGATGCTCCCTGATATCGGTTAATTAACTGGTGGCCCTAATCCCTGTATAATAGAAGATCCCTGTGTAATAAGCCCAGCCAGGAGGTCTAAAGGATGATGGTGACAGACCCAGTCCTCTCACCACGACCAGTCACTACGCTAATTCCATAAATGTATAGAGCGTATTAATGCAGAAGTTTCCGTGTGGCATCCGTTGGGAACTGTGATTACTATGGAGTTGAGTTATCTCCCTTCTCGCGGATCACAGAACGTGGCGTCAATTAACTGAAAGTAGCGTTTCTGTGAGTTACGCAATTCCAGAAGATCCTTTAAACTGAAACACAGCTTCCTCGGGACGGGTTTGCTTTTAGTTCTAAATTAGGTTATACTACATCTTTCAGCATGGTTTGGAAACCTGCACTAACGTAATTTTAACAGAATTTATATAAAACTGTCCTTTCATGATGGACACCCCACTGTGGCAGACACCCCAGGGTAACTTACTTCTGTAGACAACCCATGGATGATAGTGACCTCTAACAGACATAAGAGTGACCAATGAAGGACACCGTGGGGAAGTCACCCACTCATGAAATAGAGATCACCTGTGGTTAACCCTGTCCCCTGACATCCTAGTTGTAGGGCAGTAGGACCTAAGCCTGGGGAGGTCTTCCTGCCTGAGCTGGCCTGCAAATTACTGCTAATTGACCTAAGTGGTCCTGTCCTGGCAGACTGATCCAGCAGAGAGGGCCCAAGGAAGTGGCACTGACTCCCCCAGGCTGTTAGCACCATGGGAGGAGTCTGAGCCCCAGGATGACAACCATATGATACTGGGATATTCTGGGAAGAAATGAGGCCTACCCTCTAATGTCCAGCTGGTGGGGATGTTATCAGTGGACTGTGCATTTAGTGCACAACAAGTGACAGTACAACACCTCATGTACAAGTGTACAGTACACATTGTGTACAAGTTTACAGTACAAAACCTTGTGTACAAGTGTACAGAACAACACCTTGTATACAAGTGTGCAGCACACCTCATGTACAAGTGCACATCATGCACAAGTGTACAGTACACTTCATGTACAAGTGTACAGTACACCTCGTGCACAAGTGTACAATACAGTAGTGCATAAGTGTACAATACAGTGTACAAGTGCACAGCACAGAGAGGAGATAAACTTCTTTTACAGCTACACCTGCCATACTTTTAGTGGTGATATTATTTTATATGCCGCCATGCCGTCGACTAGTCTTGTGGTGGACTAACCTTACAGAAGATTTAACAAGACAACAGTATTGCCAGCCAAAGCAACAGGCTCCAGCTAGCAAGAGGACAAGGAAGACATTGACTTATCGAAGGTCCAACAATCTTACATAAACCATATTTGCTCAGTATTTCCCCCACAACCATTGAGAGTGACTGTAACTGGAGGCTACGACCCAGTGCAAGAGTAGTACTTTCTTCTCCCCTCTTTCCTTTGGGAGATGGGTCCAAATCACACTTCCAACACCCTCAGCCCCAGCTGTCCCCCATCCCCATATCTCTTCCCCATGTGTGTTGCCGTTTTTTGATCTCCTGCCCTTAACAATCCACAACAGATAAATATCCATGTCCATCTTATTTTGGCCTTCATTTCCCAATATTTTCTATTCCTGCATTAATCAGTCCTAAGGCATCCTCAGTAGGTTCAATCACAGCCTTTTCCCAGTGCACTTCACAGCAGATAAACAACACATGTTGTGGGGCCTAGAGTAGCTACATACTCAGGAGGAAGTGGTTGGACATTTAGCTTCATTAATGAGGCCCTCTGGCCAAGACATGCATGGCAGGTTCCGGGCAGTCAGTAAGATGGTTCTAGGGAGGTGAGCTGATCAACAAACTAGATACTAGTGAACCAGAAGGAAGATATTTACACTGGCAGATTAACTGACGATGACCAGGTTACACACTATTAATTGCATGGACACATGATCAGCTGCAAGTTTGCAAGAACAACTGAGTCCAGAGAATTACAGAAGCAAAGATGGTGGATGAAAGAAGATGAATGCCCTGAGGGAAGAGATTAGGTGCAGTTCAGCTAACTAAGAAGAGTAGTAAGCTGGATGATGTGAGCAGGTCACTTGGTGCAGATGGCAAAGGGCCCATTAACAGAGAGCAGGTGAAACACCAAGGTCACAGGAAAACCACAATTAAGATGGGAAGACTGCATTAAGAGGGCTGTTGGAAAGGCAGAGGTGGATGAAAAGTGGAGGGAAATGCTACTGATAGGGAGCAGTGGAAAAGGACAACAGCTGAAGCAGTGCAGCAGGACAAGAACAAGTCAACCTCAGCACTTCAAAGGGAACTACAAGGAAGAACACACACAAAATAATCTAACAAACCGATCAGCCTGGACTTACCCATTGGCATATGGGGCCCTCCATTATTAATGGTGACAGAAGTGGCCGTTGTGGCATGGTTGCACATGTCACTGCTGGTGTCGTGGAGGTTACGCTTCTGCAGACAACGACAGCAGCAGCAGATGAAGCAGGCGACACAGACGACAGCGACGATGACACTGCCCGCTGTCATGGTGACAGTCGCCACGACGCCCAACTTCATTATGCTCTCGGTCAGCGGATTGTCCACTACAAAAAAACGGAGAATAGTCAGATAACTTCTTCTGTCTCTACAATGGATTTCTACTACCAAGTACAAGATGCATACATGTGCATAATCATTGTGCTATTAAAGCGAAACAAAAGTCAATGTACTGGGGCAATACACCTAAGAGTTAACAAACACACCTAAGGGTTAACAAACACACCTAAGAGTTAACAAACGCACCGAAGAGTTAACAAACACACCTAAGAGTTAACAAACACACCTAAGAGTTAACAAACACACCTAAGAGTTAACAAATGCACCTAAGAGTTAACAAACACACCTAAGAGGTCACAAACGCACCTAAGAGTTAACAAACACACCTAAGAGTTAACAAACACTAACCAACTACAATGAAGAATATCATGTGAGTGGTTTTCTCATAATTTGTTCTAAAACTGGGAAATTCTGGTCAAATCTCTGTTTTCCTGGTGGCTGACATGTTGATCATGGCGACCAATAAGCGCCTGGTAGTTCTTAAAAATCAACTTCCAGTGAGACACGTTAAGTGCTTTCCTATTGGCACTCTAGGACTAGGTGTTTACAAATATATTTTCATTTGGTGAACAAATATTGCCAGATTACAAGCACTAGTAAAAATTTCATGTGGCAGTGGGTGGTCTGAGGTTAAATTACCATATTCGACCTATTAAGCGTACATGCCCTAATTAGCATAAAACCTCTTTTTTAATCAGCAGGATCCATAATTTTTTATTTTAACAGTTTGGAACAATTGAAAAGTGTCGCCTTCTGATGTTAAACAGTTGCCACCACTTTGTAGTTGATCTACACTAGTCACCAAATGATACCACTAGTGTTAAACTTGTCCAGAGAAACAAATATTTTGGTGTACGCTTATAAGAACAGATTCCTTGACATTTTTCCATGGTCCAATTTGTGTTCAAGCATACTATACGCTTATTAGATTGAATACGGTACATGGGTTTTGTGTAGTGCAGTGCATAAATTATCATTCCTGAATGAAGGATAAAGAATTGCAAAAAAATTCATTATAACATTATTAAAGCATGTATTTCCATGTATGAAATTACAAACTAAAAATTTATTTTGCTGACGTCATATTGTATTTTTAAATAATGTTCTACTATAGAACATGATACTGCAGTATTTTTAAAAGCATTGCTGTGATCTGGGTTGGGATCTGACACAACACAGCACAAATACGATATTTAAAAAAACAACTGCTTGGATAATTCTACGTGTTGCAGTTTCCACAAATGCCATGAACATGTCTTTATATAAAATAATAATAATATAAAAATTTAGTTCATATAGTGCCAGATACAGTATTATTTGCCGCATTTCACAGCATAAAACAAATAAACTACTACATGTCCATTTACCAGTAACCAAAGATTAGACATGTCAAGTGCCTGCCAGTGTGAAGGTCCCCCCCGAAGAAGCCATCAATATTATGACAAAGTCTCTTCTTTTCTGTCCATTTTTTCCACACAAGAACCACTTCTAGCTAACCACTACTTCTTCATTAAATGCCACTTCATTAGCATGCTAACGCAATTCCCCAGCAATTATCAAGTCTAGCTCGGAATCATTAAAACACCATTTAATCAGCAGCTGTTGCTACCAAACTTCCAGGAAGGTCATGCATATTCTGCCAATTATATTACATGCATGCATACTAATAGTGATTGATACAGCAACTAAAAAATGAACACCGATATTTATCATTTATAAATGTCATTGTCCGGATACTAATATAATCGCAATAAGTCAACAACTGAGATCATAATCAGTGACACGTCAACGTCTCGACTGTCCGCCCAACTGATCGCTTAGCCGTTCACTCATCCGTTCACTTCACGCAGAAACAAAAAATACCTAGAGGAAAACAAAAAACTGTCTGCAACTCCCCAGTGGCTGCTTCTGCATGACAGCAGATTGCTGACAAACACCGATTGATTTGCAAAAACATTTCGTCCCTCAGAAATTTTGCTGAAGGGATTTGGCAGCCTCCAGATACAGTGACTCGTAAATGAGATTGGACTTCTCTGTAGTGCCAAGGGCTGTCCTAGTTGAATTGGTCCAATACAATCAATGATATCTCTGATGGAAGACACCCGGTTTTTGTGCAAAACATCAAACATGGAGATAACTGCAGTCGAAGAGCCATGGCGGATCAGAATCGTGCTTCATAAAACATGGTAGTCTGATATTCCCCAACACCACAATTCTGCTGACCAACATGTCAATGTTATTGGAGAAAAAACAGTGGTATAAATGTTAGACTTTCTAACATGGCCTCTGCCTAGCATATGTCCCAGTAGATTCACATGTACTGTGTAGAACATTTCAGTCTTGGCAGGAGGCATTTAAAACTAGGACATTTCAGAACTGTTTATGCATGATGTCTGCAGGGTAGATGGGTGTTTGTGCACCAGATATGTGGTACAAAATGTAGGACATTTTAATTTGTTTGACAGCCCAGCCTAGACCCTTTAATAGTGCTATGTGTGTCTTGTGTAAACGTACAACAAATGACAGAACCTTCACCTGGGTGTCCCATTTTATTAAGTCTGGTTTCTCTGGTGTGAGCAGTTATCTTTGCCCTAGAAATAAAGCCAGTGTATTGCATGTGAGGTATCCAGGGCCAGGAACATGTGTCTACTGAGATAGTGACAACTGAAAAGTCTGAAATGCAAGAATGTCTGTAAATTTAGCACTTAGTTCTCATAATCGAATCTCAAAATCTCATAATGTTTGCATTGTTAAGTGAACAATGTCTAAACATATTTGTAATGTTTGTATACAATTCAGCAGCTTCTGTATCTATTTTGCTGCTGACACAAATGTAAACTATGTGGCTGGAACAGGTCAGCTTGTTTAATGCCACGGAGGCCAAAGTGACATTCAATAAAATTAGACAAGGGTGATCCTCATAAATTCTTCATCATGACAAAATGTAGACACAGTTACGGAGTCAGCACGACACTCGTGACATTGTGAGACAAAGAAGGTCAATAAAACCACTTAGACGGATACTGCCACCTAAATTGGTTGATGGAGGAAGCAGCCTAACATCAGACCCAGAACTGAATCCCAACTAAATGCAGAATGTCTACAAGGGACAGAGACATTGACAGTCACTGTGTATGTCAACTCAGGTGGTTTGTCTACCTGTTTTTCTGTCACCTGACCCATAATTAACCTGTCACAATGGGGTGGTCCCATGGTGAGTGTTGACAAGTGACAGTCAAATTGAGCCACAATGTGACAGCGACACCCCCCCCAGCCAGAGGGCCTGTGACAGACACCGAGACTGTATTAAAACAGAACAAAACTCCAAACATGTGTTTGCATGTGGGTGGGTGGGTCATGGTCCCCTTGGAATATCACACAAATTGGAAGGGCATATTTCTTTATTTTCTTCCAGTCAAAATTTTGCAATAATTGGCTTTACATCCACTGCATTGAGAATGCGATTGCAATGCCTCCAATTTTCCCAAAAAATACTGAATGAACAGGTGGATTGATGGGTGTCAATCCTAAGGATTTTTTATTTACTAAGCCCCCAAGCATGTCAGCAGTATCAACCCCAAGTTGCTGCTGTTCCTAATGATCCTGTGCGAGAGCTTCCAGGAACTGAATCAGGATCAAAATGGGACCGGCAAGAATCATGCTCCCTGGGAACACAGCTGTCAATTACAGAGACAAGAAGCCTTTTTTAATCCTTCCCGTTTCAAGGGTTGACTTTCCTCCAGGGAGGACTTCCACTTCAATTCTGTTCAACCTCATTCCAATGATGGTCGAATGGATATTACATTGCTAAGGCATTTCTGATCAAATGTGATCAGAGATTCGGTGACAAATAATTCCCTGTAGTGGAACTTCAAACCTCATGCAACATGTACAACCAACAAGTAAGTATTTATTTTACCTTCACAATCCTACATTAGCCTAACTTTCAAAGCCATTCATGGGCTCTTAACCAGCACTGATGGATACACCCTCCAATATCAAGCAATCATCAAAAGGCTTGAAGGCTGTCAAGATAATATACACCCTGAAAGGTACTATGTCACATATCGAAGATGACAGATTCTAGTATTAATGGCATCGTTGTTGCTTTTTCAGCAACACTAAATTAGTAAAATTACCCAACATATAATACGACAACATATCCACTTATAATATTATGCAACCACTTCCTACAAGTCAATCTTCTGAATCCCAGCTCAGGTTATCCACCACACAGCATCACCGACATAATCACAGCTAAGCACACCATAATGTATTATTATCTCGGATCTCAGGCACATCCATAATCAGGATTTGAACAGACTGGAGAGAATTAAGATGTAATACGCAGCATCCACGAGTGGCTTCACAAAGTCCCAACATGCTTGATGTTGTCATCATCTGTAGATCCACGAGTGGCTTCACAAAGTCCCAACATGCTTGATGTTGTCATCATCTGTAGATCAATTCGATAGGCTGCCAGTCATTTATTTGGAGAGACATTGCAATTAGTTCTCTCCCAGACCCCAGATCTCCCCAGGTTTCCTCCATCCTAGCCTTTGCCAATGGAATGCGACTCTGTGGATCTCATATAAATCTGAGAGATACAAATGAGGTGGACCTCCACCGTGGTCAGAATGGTGACCAATCACTGACCACATGTCCAGAGCGTACTGGTGGAGACCAATCATTATTTTACATGTCATACGAAAAAAGTGCCAGATGTTTTCACATGGTACACCCTTTCAAGGATTTACTGCACCGTGAAAAAAATAGTTATGAAAAGGAAAAAAGCACATCTGCGAAATATGACACTTCTGTTGTGCACAGGCTAACATTTTTAACTGCAAGGTGGCAGCACATGTACGTATCAGCGATGGAAGTATCCCTGCATACGAAAACAAAATCTCTTTGTTTGGGTGATGTTAATTTTTTCTAAACGACATTGTAGGATTTGACAAAAACCACTACTGCAGTTCGGTGGCAAGACACAAATCAAAGTTTACAGTTTTTATTAAAACCGAAATGTAACTTTGCAAATAGTATGAAATTGCCTGACTGACTTTTAGCGTTGGTTCAATGTGAAAAACAATAGTGGTCTGTAGCCAGGTGCGCACTCAGTCACTGCCAGCTCTGAAAATTAATAACTTTAACCTTGTCATCATCTTCAAGTGCTTCGTCAGGGGATGCTAGTTATGGTTTTCCATTTCAATTATTAAGATGACGCCTTTCAGCCATTACCCATCTCTCTTCAATTTCACTTTTGCATTTTTTCCTTCGGTGATGATTTTCCTTAAACCTGTTTCTCTTTAGATGTCCTAGAAATTGCAACAAAAACCATTGTCACTTCGACCATTTAGTCCATGAACACAGCGGTCTTTATATGCTATTTGATACTGTGGCCTTTAAAACCACACATATCAATAGACAATCTGGCAATAAAATGAGCTGGAACTGTAGTAAAGACCACCTTACACCACAACTACCACATTATTATAGTATATATTACAAAAATGTTTTCATATTATGTAACCTGATGAATCGACTTCATCAGCTGAGACTGCTTCATGAACACAATCAACAAGTAGAACCAGTATCGACATCTTCTTATAATCCAGCTAGCGTACGTATGAATGTATGTTACACTGCTCCTCCTAGACGCTTTCTCGGGCACCAAACTTACAGGGGTTCATCTATGGCCCCAGGAAGGAGACGGAACACTGTTATTTTTTTTATTTTACCCCACTATTACCTTTTTATGAACATTACTGAATTAATTACTCTTTGTAGTAGTTATCACGTAGAATAATATTATTGTTTTGTTCGCAACGCTATGTGAACAATTATGTACAATTGTTTGCCAGTCATGCATCTTTTCTACGATTGTTCCAAGTTACGTAAATCATCGCTAGATGCTACCAGTACTATAACTGCCGGTATTATGTCGCAATTTCAAGAGTTAGATTCCTAGAAGCCATCGAGATATTGAGAGGCAGCGCCAAGTACCAAAGCATAGATGGATATTTCTGTAATTAATGTTGTGTATCCTGAAATTTGGTAAATATTATTATCATGACAGAACTACCAAGTTATCATGTCTGGCGGTATTTTTGCTAGTCTTGGACTCTGGGGACTACCTCAAGCTGACATCCATGACGTAGAAACCCTAACCACAAATACGTTTTGAATAAAATTACAGGGAATATTAAACATTTTGGCCATTTTATTATGACTCAGCACTGCATGGTGGTGTTAAATTATTTTGTGCCTGGTTATACGATATCAAACGCTGAAATTTGAAAAACAAATTTACACGTGTTTCTTTGTCAGAAGTTTGTCAGTGGGGAAGATGAAAAACAAAGATACTTTGATGATGAAAAACAAACTCTGATGAAGATAAAAGATGCTTTGATGATGAAAAAATATGCTTTGATGATGAAAAAAGATGCTTTGATGATGAAAAATTAAGATGCTTTTATGTTTTAAATCTGACATCGCTACTTCCCTACAAAAATAACCTCGTCAAGCACTACTACTTCCACCATGTGGTGACTGTTGGCACTCACAATGTAGCAAATATACAGATGCAATTGTAGAAAGTAGTTTTTTACGCCGTTTAAACAATATAATAATATATAATAATGTACACAATCAAGGCGTCAACACATTAGTGACACTGCCGCCTGGCTTTGGCAAGTGCTGGGCAGACCAAGCTTGCCCATTGACCAATGCCCAAGAAAATAGGTACTTTTTCATGGCAAATTTTTCCATAAATTTTAAACAAATCCATACAAATCTTAGAAGTGTATCTGTACCAAAAACAGGTCATCTGTACAAATGAGCATGTCTAGATCCTATTATATTTGTATTCACAAATTGCTTCCATTTACGGCTAATGATGTAAAAAAAACAAAGAGTTTGACCCATGGAAGCTTGATAACCTTGCTCCAGCTAGTCTAATTAACTATATGCCCTAAGTCTAGCATTGAAATTGTAGCTAATAGAATCCTGGATGTATTTGTATTAGAAAGCAAGTGCTTTTGATGAGGCTAGGTCCATATTGGCTAAGATTCATTTATGGTAAACCATTGGAACACAATTCAAAACTACGGTAATTGGATACTGTGGAAATGGTTCAATTAGACTGAGGAGTCCTTTAATGGGTTCAAAATCCGTGTCTCTGCATTTGAACGACATTCACATTGTTGAAATGTGATAGGCATTCGCAGTACGAAGATTTCTTCTGCTAAATTACAACTGGTAGCTGTAAATGGAATTAGTATCTATCAATAGATTTACATTAAGATGTCTGCCCCAGGTTTGGGAGATAGTGGAAGGCTGATCAACTTATGTCCAGTCTCAAGTGTCCTCTTCCCATCAGGGTCTGATGACATGACCTGCATCTACACGGCTCTCATTTGGGGCTCCTGTTGACTCAACAACACACACAGTTAAGCTCTGGACAATTCCTCAACAGTTCAGCGCTCAGGACAATTAAACACCAGACATTTAAGCTCAGAACAATTCAACACCAAGCAATTCAGCTCTGAATCATTCAGTTCAGACATTTCAGCCCAATATACCAAATACTCCAGAACCAGACAATTCAGCTGAGGAAAATAAAGCAGTGGAAAAAAATTAACTCAGGACAAATCAGCACCAGATAATTCAACATCAGATAATTCAACACGAGACAATTCAGCACCAGGCAGTTTAACACCAGATAATTTAACACCAGACAACTCAACGACAGACAATTCAGCACTCGAAAATTCAGCTTAGGAATTCAGCACCAGACCATTCAATACCAGACAATTCAGCTCAGGACAATTCAACACCATACAATTCATCATTGCACAAAATTCAGCATCAGGCAGGTCAGTTGGACATTTCTGCATCAAACAATTCAGCACCAAACTAGACACGAGACAATTTAACACTACAATGAACAAATATTTTTTACACTGACATCTAGGTATTAAAGTTACGCTTCAGAATCAACGATCAATCGCAATGCCCACTCCATGTTTACACTTACTGTCAGCACACAAAGGATTGACTAGTTTTCACACTGTGATTAGGTAAGGCGTTCCCTTGCACAGATGCTGCTAGATCACTGTGCTAGCCTCACATGTTAGAATTCACAAACAAAGCTTTAAATCTAGTGAGAAACCCACAATGTTCAGCGACAGGTCTAGAATATCGGGCTCACTTCCAGTGTTCAAATTTGTACAGATTACATCACTGTACGTTAACCCTCTCCTATTTATAATTTTAATTCTTATATGATTAACGATTTTCACTGCTACATGATTTTCCATAGGAATGATCCCAGGTTTAGAGGGGTGGTGGTGGTGCAAATCAGGTGAGCCCCCTAAATCCGCAGCTGGTGTAAATATTTTACAATTCTTCATTGTTCTTCCTGTAAACCAAGATTAAACTCAGCAGCGAAGATGACAGAAGGTCACCATGCAAAGTGACCCACTGATCGGTCCTACACCTAAGTGGTCACGTATCCTCATTATGGCCTCCCAGTTGCTCTATCTAGTGTCAGTTATCACTAATTGCTCGTCACCAAAGTGGTCATGTTTCTGCGAAGTACCACGCTGTCTGGGCGAGTGGATCGCCGTGGAGTCACATTAGGAAGAGAGACAGGTGGGAAGCCAGGTGTCTCTCCCTAATCAACTCACTTACCTGAACATCTACCTCCACTGCCTTAAACGCACTGTAAGGCTGCCAATTTATCTATTAATGCCAATTTAGGGATGCGTTATTTCACTTAATGTTGTATCTCAGGGACTGTGAAGAACTTTTATGAAACAGAAAATCTTTAGAAAATAATCAAAGGGTGGCAAAAAGTATTACATAAATTATGTGGATATATTATTTCTACAAAGAGAGACTTAACACAACAAGTTTAGCACAAATGAAAGGAGGCATAAAAAAAATATAGTAACTAATCAAATTATGTGTCACAAAGGTAACAGTCAACTGTTCAAAACTACCATCAGTGTCCTTCTTGAGGAACTACTTTAGTTATGTAAGGTAATAGGTACACAATAGACTATGCAACAATGTCATTAGGGCAACTACTCAAACATGTAGAGTGTGCTGAGTGAGAGAATGCGACACAGTGTCAACAACCATGTTAACATTTCTACCACACGGACAAAACAAACATATAAAAAATAAATTCACAACATTTTGGGAAAGTTCACACACAAAATTATCAGACCAGAACACAATTTGTTTTATTCAATCCCAAGTGGACCCTGGAGACGCCTTATCTCACTAGGTGAACCTATCATTCCTATCTCACTAGGCGAACCTATCATTCCTATCTCACTAGGCGAACCTATCATTCCTATCTCACTAGGCGAACCTATCATTCCTGCACCTTATTAAGATGTCACACTAGAAGAGTAGGTGACAGGTGAACAAGACATCCCAACTGTTATCTGACAACAGTTTGAAAGAAAGAAACCCTGACAGGTGATTATAAACAACCAGGTAAACACATTCTGTACTGGTGTCTAGAGAGACAGGCGCCTATGACAGCTCTCACTCTCTTTCATGAAGACAGCCAACAGTGCACTGTTTACAAGGTCACATAGTTAGTCAAACCACTGTCAGGTCCATGTTAATAAACTCAGCATTCAACTCGTATTTTAACTTGTAATAAGGGCATACATGCAGGGTAAATAAATAAAAATAAAATAGGTATTCATAACGTGGTGTGGATCCAGATCAAAATCTGCTCAAAGGCATTAACATGGTAAAATATTTAACAAGATATTTAACAAGATTTGCCATCCAAGCCAAAGGCCCAGATGGCAAGTGGACAAGGAAGCCATTGGCTTATCGAGAATCCAACAATGTTCTTCTACTTATAGCCCGCCCTCCTGAGATATGTGTCAACCTTGTTACACAATCTGTAGACAATTTGTTCCATTCATTTATTGTCCTCTGTGAGAACGAGTGCTTCATGATGTCCAATCTACATTGATCCTTTACTAATTTTACCTCATGTCCTCTAGTTCTGCTATCCTTCTTGAGTGAGAAAAACATATTTCTATCAATATTTTCATACCCATTCAATATCTTAAAAACTTCAATCTGATCTCCTCTTAACCTCCTTGTCTCTAGAGTTGTTAAACCACATTCTTTCAGGCGTTCTTCATAACTAAGGTCTCTCAGTTCTGGAATAATTTTAGTTGCTCTCCTTTGTATGCGTTCAAGCGTATCTATATCCTTCTTACGATATGGTCTCCATGCTTGTATACAGTATTCTAAATGAGGTCTAACTATTGCTTTATAAAGAGGTATAATTAACTCTTTTCCCTTGTATGTTGTTTCTTCTAATCAATCCAAGAATTTTATTACCCTTTGAAGCTGCAATACCACACTGCTCTGAAACTTTCATATCAGCGCTTATTGTAACTCCTAAGTCCTTTTCTTTTACAGTAGTACCCAGAACAGTATCTCCCATTTTATAGTTTACATTCAAGTTCCCATGTCCTGTATGTAGGCATTTACATTTCCCAAAATTGAACATCATCTGCCATTTCTCAGACCATTTTTCTAATCTGTCTAGGTAATTTTGTAAATGTTGTTTATCACCATCAGTATTAACCTTTCTAAACAGTTTTGTGTCATCCGCAAATTTCAGTACGTTACTTGTTATACTGTCGTCCAAGTCATTGATATATATTAAGAATAATATAGGTCCTAATACTGATCCTTGAGGTACCCCACTCAAAACTGATTTCCAATTTGAAACTTCTCCATCTACTACAACTCGTTGTCTTCTGTCAGTCAGCCATTGTTCTATCCAGTCAGTTTTGCTATCCCCGATATCATGGGCTTTTAATTTAAGTAGTAATCTTTGATGTGGTACTTTGTCAAAAGCTTTCTGAAAATCTAAGTAGATAATATCTACTGGCGATCCCACGTCTATCCACTTAGTGATTTCTTCCAAAAAACATAACATATTTGTTAAGCACGACCTCGCTTTAAGGAATAAGTAAGGTAAGAAAAGATAAATTGAGATAAAAGATATTAAAAAGAATTAAATAAGCTAAATAAGTCAACATAGATTGAGTGAGATAAATTAAGACAAGTTAAAACCAATTAAATAACTAAAATAAATTAAGATGAGTTAACACCTGTTAAATAAGTTAAATAAGTAAAAGGTCATAAGTAATAAATACAACAGTGACACATTCAGTTCAACGTGTAAGTATGAATAGTCTCCCACAGTATTTGTCAGAATTACCATCTTTATAGACTGTCAGCTTAGTCAGATATACTGCACTGAGACAGTTTACTCAATATAACGCCATTAACTCCAGCAATACTCTATGGAGTGGTTGTCAAAGCAACCTGCACAATTAATTTAGCCCATCGTGAATCAGGTCATCAGAATAAACTCACTCCATGAGGTGTGACATGCATGATTACAATCCGTAATGTCTGTTTTTTAAATCTCGACAAGGAGCACTAAATGATGAGGAATGACTGAATACAAGACAAAAGCACCAGCCTACCAGGATGTTATTGTCATTAGTATAAGGTGGAGAAAGCTCTACAGGTAAACAAAACCTTTAGAATATGATAAAACAATGGTTTGCTCATGATAACAAACTATCCTGAGGAATGTTCAATAATTCTGTGTATGATTCGTTGAATTTAAACAATATTTCCTTGTTTTTGTGTGGAATCAAATGATTGTATTATTGTAGACATGCACGCTCGGAAAACGGCTATAAATACAATGGATTGTCGCAGACTATCGCATCTTAACGAGTCATGTAGTGTGCGGCGGCTTTTACACTATGGCGTGGCCCATGAAATAAACATATTGTGTGTTCAACAAGGTTTTCCTAGTAAACCACTGGTGCATAGGCTCAAAACCTTGACTTCCATTTCTCTTTAAACATCCACAGCTGTTAACCCTCCCATGAAGGTTTCAAAACTTGGGTACATGACTATGCATCCAAGTAGCTGGTTGGATACCAGATGGTAAGGAAGAGTTCATGCACATGTCTGTCCTGCAGTAGAGGACCAGGCAGTGCAGGTTGTGGCCTCTTGTAACAAGTGGAACAGGATGTAATTATGATGAGGTACATCAAGACTATATTGACAGTTTCGCTTCTCTCTTGCAGGGATTGCCAGCCAAGTCTGATGATCATCTGGTATGACTGGTACTACTGGTGGTCTCGTAGTCCCCAGTACTACTGGTGGTCTCATAGTCCCCAGTTCTACTGGTGGTCTCATAGTCCCCAGTTGCACAGCTTCCAACTGCTGGATGTTGGTGTTAGTGTATGGGCCAGTGCTGGGGTCCCATGATGTGCTGGCTTACTCTAGGATAAGCCTAACCACAGTCTGGTAACACTGCGCCTTGATGTTTGGTGGGCTTATAGTAAATCCCCGGACCAGCTTGTAATGTTTACCACCTGTACTACTACTACTCATAACAGTCACACTCCATAATATTTGTCTATATTTGTGTAAGAAAATATATACTACAATACATGATTAATCTGCAACATTCATCATCATCACCACTCCATATGGATGGTAAAGGTCACACCTGGTAATATATGTGTCCATACACAGAGCAAATGCAACAACTCACAACTTTGTACATATGTGATTACATGGACACTAACCTGTGATGTTGTCTACATGATCAGCTTTGTGCACAGCTATTACATCTAGAAAACATGAACAAACAACTGATAAGACAGAAACACACGCAACTCAAAAAGGCAAGATGTGCAGTGCAAAATCCCCTAGGTCAAAAGCCCTCTAGGTCAAAAACCCCTAGGTCAAAACCCCCTAGGTCAAACACCCCTAATTCAAAAACCTTCTAGGTCAAAATTTCTCTAGATTAAAACCCACTGGGTAAAAACCCCTCTAGGTAAAAAAAAACCTAAGTCAAAAGCCCTTTTAATCAAACCCCTCTAGGTCAAAAACCCATCTAGGTTAAAAGTCCTCTTTATATAGAAACCGCTATGTAATAGGAAACTTACAATAAATACCCATGTAGAAATAAACAAGTAAATGTAATTTTTACATGGTCAATAATTGCATTATAGTAAAACTATTTCAGCTAAAGGTATCTTCCTGCAATTTCAGCGAGTTATGTCAGCTGGACACGTGAAACGAATGGAAGGGGAATGGCTGACAAAGAGAGTAGATGCGCTTAGAGTGGAGAGTAGAAGGAATGGGAGGGAGTAGAGGAATGTGTCCGTGACCAAGATGGGGATCTGGTGAGAACAAGAGTGAGGGATAGACAGGGAGGGAAGACAGGGAGGGGATATAGGGAGGGAAGACAGGGAGGGGAGACGGTACTGAAACGGGATCAGTGACGGAAGGAGAAGAAAACAAAGATCAAGGACCAGTATCGTCTTCAGAGACAAAGATCAGAGCAACAGGACAAAGTGTACAGATGCAGATATTTTTTAATAAAATTAACAGTTTTCACTTTGATGCTATTAACAAGATTTGACAAGATTGCGTTCCAAAGAAAACACCCAGGCGGCAAGAGGGCGAAGAAGCCATTGGCTTATCGGGAGTCCAACAATTTTTCATTTATCCATAATCCACCTTTCTGAGATATTTGTAAATTTTGTTTTTAAACATACTCATACTGCTAGCATTTACACAATCTGTAATTTGTTCCATACATCTATTCTGATCCTTTACTAACGTTACTTTGTGTCCTGTAGTTCTACTATCTGTCTTAAGTGAAAAAAAATTCTATCAATATTGTCATACCCATTCAATATCTTTAAGGTTTCAATTTACATGATCAATTATATATTAAATATAAAAATTATTATTTCCATGTGGGAATTTGTTGTAATTTGGAAAATGCATAGTGGTTTTATATATAGAGGTTTTATGTCTCAGCGGCTTTTGACCAAGAGGGGTTTTGACCTGGACCTGTGTAGTGCGAGGGGCGTGCTATGTTCACAAGGCAAGCAATATCACAAACAGGTAAATTAACACTTAATCAACATATAGGACATGACCGACAGTACTGGAATTAGAGAAACATGTAAATTATAGACAGCTGTTTCAGCCTTATTCAATGTACTTTGAAAATGTGTCTGCTGTAGTAGGGGTGGGGGGGGGAAAGGTCAATGTTTCAAATATTATTCGCCGGCCATATCAGTCAGGAGAAAATATTTTTTTCATTTGATTGATTTCTTTCTTTTTCTAAAGCTTAAAAAGTGTGACATTCATCTGTTTTGCCTAATTTCATCAATGGGAGCCCCTGAGGTCTAACAATGTCACCAAAATAGGTGACAGTTTGTCCCACCCCTAGACTTGTAGATTGCTATGACTATCTTAAGCCCAGTAGCCTTATATGGCAGGCTGACTAGTACTATATCACAGTGACTGCAAGTGTTACTATTCCAAACTGGTCCAAAAGTTCATCCACAAATGTTGGACTAGTACAGCACAACAGCTGATGGGACAATCTCTATTCTCTGCCACTCTCAATCTAACTGAAACAATCTAACAAAACGGGTGATAAATTTGACCAACAAATCAAATTATATCTAATACATGAAATATTACATCTGCTATACTTCACAATATTCAAAGCCTTATTTCTGCCTGAATAACTGCCTGTATAATAACCAGATATCACAGTGGTGTAACAATGGTAAAGCATTCTGTATACGTTGTTGTGCATGTTGACAAAGATTACAAGGTGCTTTCTCGTCCAATCACGTTCATTCAACGCTCACCCTGTTGGCCACAATTGGCGGCTCCGACGGCGAGCTCGTCGGAGAAGTCTCCGCAGTGGTCAACATTGTCACATGTTAACTCGTGGTTGATACATTTGTCGTTATTACAATGGAACCCACTGCCACAACTGTTGTATTCCACATAGTCTACAACAGAACATGGAAATAATTGATTAAAATGCTGCTACAGTTGTCTGCCATTCAAGTGAAGAGTTTGGTATAGAGAGGAAGGGAGAAAATCAATTCAACAAAAATAAAAACAAATGAAAATTGTCAAAAGTGTGAGAGTAGGGTATCTGAGTAATTAATTCAAACATTACTCAGTCAGAACAGTAGGGTATCTGAGTAATTAATTCAAACATTACTCAGTCAGAATAACACAGCTTTGTATACGGTTTCTTTTGCATATTCAGCATGTGTGTGTGCGTGCGTGCATGCCTGTGTGTGCGTGCATGCATGCCTGTGTGTGCGTGCGTGTGTGTGCGTTTGTGCATGCAAATGTGTATGTGTGTGTGCATAAATAAATACTACTAAATAGCAACAGTTATTATGTAGACATATATTATTTGCACTTTACTGAACCCAACTGCAAAAAAATGCACATTTGTTTCACAAACATTCTCCAGGTGGTGCCACTGTTGCCAATAAAAAACACTGCCACATGTTTGTGAACGTGCCTAGAAACTTGTTTAGCCTGACAGATGCCTCGGTGATAATGAGAACCGAACATTTCTTTCAGTGTCACTCGAGTCAACCTGCCAACAGGCAGGAAACATCTGCTTATATCAAGCAAATTGCTGAAAAACATCAACTGACATTTTAAGAGAACCTGGGTGGTCCTCCTGTGTCGATTGTTTAACTTTTTGTAATAACACTGATGAACATACGCGTGAACATCTGCTCATGGAAAAGTGGGAAAGTGCTTGTGAAAATCAGGAAACCCCCAACCCCACTTAACTTTTTTCGTTGTTAGCAGTTTTTCAGTTTGTAATGTGTTGTTGTTTCTACAGGGTTGCAATTTTTATGTGCCGTTCGAATTTGTGGTGAACATACGCACAAGAAAATGTGAAACCACTTGAGAAAAAATAAACAAAATGTGCCTAGAATGGGCTCGTTTGCAACAAACAGATCGATTTTATTTAATGTGAATTTTTTTTTTTTATTACAAAAAACCTGGACATTCCTTTCAAAAACCAGGAAAGCGGGCCGTGGCGGAAAAGCAGCATTTCCCACTCGAAAGTGTAAATGTTGACACCAGAAACATGTCTTGCAAGCTGTCTGGTATTCACCAGTGTTACAGATATGTTACTAAACATCACATAATCACTAACCTGCCCACTGAGGCAGAACATAACGTGATTATGTTTGTGTTGTGCTGGACAGAAATAAAGAAAGCTAGCTATGGGGTCATTTGTATGCACTCGCCTGCCCGTCACACGCCATATACTACTTATGGCCCAATCACGGCACAGACAAATCCATACACGGTCAAATCCGTACAATCTAGAAGACCTCAATTATTTTTTCAATAAACCAGATTAGCTTTATTCAGCCAACTGTGGTGAATTGAATACCATTCTGTCACAATGACTGTGATGTGACTTCAGACTTAAATACTTTTGCGTTGACATAATAAGATGTTTAAATATTTTTATTATTTGCAACAAATCTTTTACAAGTTATGATTGAACTCAACACAACTTCAGACATACCATTCTGTACAAATTACCCATGTATTCAATACAGATTTTGGGGTGATTTTGAATTCGGCCATATTTATACGTATAGTACAAAAACATATTTTGCTTGATGTCGGTTTGTTTGATGTATGTATATTTTGTAGCCAGATTAATGGTGACACATGCATGAAAACTGAATGCTATATGTATGCTGATTAACCAATTATATTTTTATACATATTTATTCTGGTTTACACACAATAATTTCAGATCAAACATATGGGTTTCAACGAAAGAAACATCATTTGTACAAAATATCATGTGTAACAAACATCATGTGTAGCAAACATCATGTGCATAAAAAATTTTGCACACAAAGTAATGGCTGTGAGATCATGCTATGGTTGGTTACACCTGCCTGGTCTAGTGGTCGCATAATCCCTCACCTTGAAGCGACTTAGAGGTAAACAATTATTTATTGATTTCACCAGCAGACATGTAACCACTGAAATATAAACCAGATTAACAATGGGAATCTCTCATCCCTGCACAGGATCAGGCTATGGACCACAGCAGGAATCCAATCAGGTATTAGTCCCACAGTAACCCACCGCCTGTGTAATGATTCATGAGTACTCCGCCCCAGGGAGGACGCTGGGTCCACGGGGACAATGGAACAATCTCTGTCAAATTGTCTGCATAGACAACCCAGGTGATGATCTAACCTGATGCTGAGGCAGCCTCCCAGAGGAGCCCAGGGAAGGTGTACTTGGGAGAGGAGGTTGGATACCTGGGATAAAGTCAAAACCCCTTTAGCTCAAAACCCTTCTTGGTAAAAAAAAAAACTAGGTCAAAACCGTGCTCAAAAACCCCTAGATAAAAAACTTAGGTCAAAACGCATCAAGGTCATATCCCTCTAGGTCAAAACATATCAAGGTCATAGCCCTGTTGGTCAAAACCTCTCTTGGTCAAAAAAAACCTATGTCAAAACTCCTTTGTCAAAAACCCATATGTCAAAACCCCTCTAGGAGTACCTGCAGGGCAGGGGAATCGGGGAAGGGAACACACACGCGTGGTTATACTGTGGCTGTACAGTTCATGACATAGGAATAAAGTGCCAGTGGTGCTGAGACAGTTCCTCTTTCAAGGATTGTTTGCACCCTGAAAATTTTTTTATGAGCTGGGAAAGGGGCAGATTGTGGGCCACCACACTTCTGCTGGGTACAAGTTTAAATTACTAGATGCTGGTTGGCAGCACATGCACGTGATGGATGGATTACCTACGCATGAAGACAGTCTGGTTGGTTTAACCAACAAATGAGAGGGATGATGCAGGATTCGACACCAGTGCAGGTCGTTGCCAAGACAAATATCAAAGTGTACATTTTTTATTTTATTAATTTTATGTTGTTAATCCAACAATACTCTTCAGCAAATTTACCAAAGTTTTGGGGCCTTGTGCAAATCTCCACAAGCAGTCAGTATTGTTACAGTATAACTATGCGTTTTTAATTAGCTTTCGCCTACACACGCAATGAGATTTATGAAGGTGTGAAGATGAACTCATCAGCACAGATAAATCAGCCTCCAGGTGGCACCCTTGCACCTGATTCATGAAACAGCCCGACCTTCCACTGCCACACACGCCACATATGTAATCCCGCAGGGCTTCGAGAGACGGCTTATTGAAAATTTTCTCAAAGTTAATCTTTGCGTGTTATTCGACCCCATACAAGAAGACCGAGTCTATTGGTATGGTGCAGATGGAGGCACGTAAATGAGAGATGCCTCGGCACTGATGAATCAATCGAAGCAACGTCAATGCATCTCTCAAGACAAGCCCTGGCAGCTTGATCGAGAGACCTGCGTCTTGGCGGGCGATTAAAAGCCTGTCTTGTCAGTAAGTAGTGGTAATTTTCTCGTGCAACTGTCATTCGTTTGGATGACACTGTTATTACACAGCTCATACGACCAACCGCCAAATGCAGTTATTTCACTGCTGAGGCAAACCACCAGTGGCGTATCTAGGATCCTGCAAAGGCGGAGACCAAAGGGGGGCCAAGGGGGGGGGCCAAAGGGGGGGCAAAGGCGGAGACCAGTGGGGGCAAGGGGGAGCAAAGGGGATGCCAAAGGGGGGGCAAATGGGGGGCCAAAGGGGGGGGCAAAGGGGGAGGCAAAGGGGATGCCAAAGAGGAGACCAAAGGGGGGCCAAGCTTAGTCACTCGTTAGTTTACCATGCAGTGGCGCAACAGGTTATGAAAAATATGAAAAAAAAATGTTAGCCAAAGAGGGCCATAGTCCAATGCTCTCCCCAAAACAAATAGGCCACTGCAAACCACCTGTTTAGTTTAGAAGTTCAACAGAGAATGTACATCAAGAAAGCTGTATACTAGCAATGCAACAGAAAGTAAGATGGAATAACAATGTTTTAATGTATTCTATTCCAAACAGTAACAGGAAAATCAGTAAATGGTTATAAGACCAAATTCTGTTCATTCAATATTCAATTAATATTCAGAACTGGTAGACAAATGATAACAGAAAGAAATGATTTGCTACCCGAAATACAGAGATCATAGACAAAAGCCACTGGGGCAAAACCTGCATCCTCACATGTATAACAAATACATATAAAAATGTATGTGTGTGCGTGCGTGCGTGCGAAACAAACAAGTGTGACTGATGAGTGTCAACTTGCAATGCTAGATGCATGAAATATACAGAGTATAACAAAGACAGATGGCAGAGACTGAGGTGTTAATAGACAGCCAGAATGTGATGGAAGAGAAAGATACAGAGGCACCAGTGACGTCAATGCCCAGCTTCAGCCCTGCAGATGTCAGCATGGACCCAAAGCTCTTTGTGACATCATGTTTACGATGACAGATACTGTCCTGTAGCCAAGGACACACATGTAGCCAAGGACACACGGAGAAGAAATGACAACCTGCTTCACTGCAATGGTTGGATCTCCTGTAAGAAGGTGCATACCTTGGCGGTGGCTGTCACGTGCTGGTGGTTCAGTTCAAAATGTAGAGGGGGAACGGTGGCAGATCAAGCCAAAAGTAATATTTTCAGCCCCAGAAATGAGCCAAAATTTTCCTACATGGATGGTTCGGTTCATAGAGCATTGCAATGTACCACTCTAGTTGGCACCATCACATCACATCACCTCCTTTTTTCATCATGTAACATCCAGTAACTGACCCTTCCCCTTGAATGTTGCCAAAATGTCTGTGGTCCAACTGTCCAGGGCCAAAGTGTCCTTCACTAAAACATATGGTCATCCCCTCCCCACAGCTGCAATTGAACATGGGACAAAACACACAGAATTGTTTCACCAATCACATGACAAGTACTGCCACTGTGTGCACTCATGCGGCTTGCAGATAAACATGCACGCATGCACGCACACACAACATTTTATATGCTAGGGTCAGTAGAAGCTTGAAAACGAAACACTTTAAGATTAAGGTTTGGACCAAGGACCGGTGTCAGGACCATTTGGTTTTGTTACTATACAATAAACAGGAAATGTGACGGCATGCATGACGTAGCACTTGACACTGACAAAGAAAATTAACAGACAGTCATGACATGGCTTCCACTTCACCAGAACCTTTGGTCTTCTTCCTTTATTACCCATCTAATGGTGTGTTCTTGGCGAACTGTGATTCTGCTATTCCTATAGCAGTTTCTATCAAGCAGAATCTTTTGTGAAATTGTGATTTCACGCAGATAACGGTAATGATTTCAGACGTGCGAGAACACAATGCTTGTCATTCAAACGGCAAAACAAGGATCACGTATGGACAAATGTGGTGCCATGTTCCGTGACAACATTTCAATTCTGATTCCCTAATTGCATTTAAAAAGAACATGCTCTCAATCGCAGAATTTGAACTGAAACAAACCCTGGAAGAAAAAGAGTTCAGATTACGGATGATTAGTCACAAATGACCATCTGTTATTATCCCGACACAAACAGCGATAACAAAAGTCGTGGAATGACTTTGATGATGGAAAATGACATCAGTTATATAACATTGATGTTTAGCGATAACATTAATACAGAATGACATGCGCAACGCAGAATTATTATGGAAACAAGAACATATGTAAGCAAGAAAACCTTTCTTAAAGTAATTTTTTTTAATGCAGAATCAAAAGTATTTTTCAAAGCTTTTGCTTGTCTCATTTTAAAATCATTTTGCAAAAATCAAACGTATCTAGTAATCACTATGACATGAATGCTACTTCTACTATCCACTATGACATGAATGCAAGCTCTAGTATCCACTATGACATGAATACTAGCTCTAGTATCCACTATGACATGAATGCTATCTCTAGTATCCACTATGACATGGATGCTAGCTCTAGTATCCACTATGACATGGATGCTAGCTCTACTATCCACTATGACATGAATGCTAACTCTAGTATCCACTATGACATGGATGCTAGCTCTAGTATCCACTATGACATGGATGCTAGCTCTAGCACCCACTATGACATGAATGCTATCTCTACTATCCACTATGACATGAATGCTAGCTCTAGTATCCACTATGACATGAATGTTAACTCTAGTATCCACTATGACATGGATGCTAGCTCTAGTATCCACTATGACATGAATGCTAACTCTAGTATCCACTATGACATGAATGCTAACTCTAGTATCCACTATGACATGGATGCTAGCTCTACTATCCACTATGACATGAATGCTAGCTCTAGTATCCACTATGACATCGATGCTAGTTCTACTATCCACCAATTTCACCATTTCACCAAAGCCAAAGGTACGCAAAATTTTTATTAAACTGACAGCACAATGCACATATTACATAAGCTACTCATGAACTACAAAGTTGAACATCAACAAACCTCATTAGCGATAAACTAAATGAATTACGGAAGGAATTTTTACATCAGACAGCAGCAGGAGCATAAACTCTACTGCTGCCCTCTAGAATACTAACACCAATACCAATTCGATCAACATCATTTGTTATCACCTTTTAGCCGTGTATAACGGCATGTAACACTTACATAATATATAAGATGCACTGCAACAGATCAAGCCCCAAATGAAATATGTCACAACATGTTGATTCAAAGAAGATGACATGCGGACATTTCTCATTGCTGGTTATTTCTGGTTGAATGGCTTCCGGTACATGACACCGCTCCATGATGTCTTCTTCTCTATTATTTATTCAGCTAAGTAAATGGAGCATTGATCTGGTGCAGGATGCACGCGGGCCTGGTGCAAACACTACTTCCCCACCACTGAAGAAAGCTATTTGGATTTTACCTGAAATTCATTATGAAGGACTAAATCATTCAGGATTCTTAACATATCTTGTATTGGCAATGAGTGAACATGGGTTATTAAACTGAGAGATTGTATGTGTCAACACATGTCAATGTATTCGGTGGCAATAATGCAGTTGTCACAAAGGATCTGAAGCAAGAAAGCAGGAAGACGTATTCATTGTGAGTTGGACATCAGCAATCTGGTGATAGTGCTGTCCAGATAGCCAGCTTAAGCCATGTGTAAAAGCATGCATTCATTGTCTGTTAGTTGCTTCATCTGGCAAACTGACAGATCCTGCTTAATTGAAGGATTAAGGTGTATTCTGACACTGACACAGCCAAAGGAACTGCATTACACAGTGCATTGACACCGCACTGATACACTGACACTGCACTGGCAAGCCAAACTGCAGTTATCCATCAGACAAATTTACTTGACACTACCTGACCATCAGATATTGCACTGACACTACCTGACCACTACACTGACACTACCTGACTGTCAGACACTGCACTGAAACTACCTCACCATCAGACATTGTACTGACACTACCTCACCATCAAACACTGCACTGACACTTCCTGCCCGTCAAACACTGCACTGACACTACCTGACCATCAAACACTACACTGACACTACCTGACTGTCAGACACTGCACTGACACTATCTGATCATCAAACACTACACTGATACTACCTAATCTTCAAACACTGCACTGGCACTACCTGACCATCAAACACTACACTGACACTACCTGACCATCAAACACTACACTGACACTACCTGACCGTCAGACACTGCACTGACACTATCTGACCGCTGAACACTACACTGACACTACCTGAACATCAAACACTGCACTGACACTACCTGACCGTCAGACACTGCACTGACACTATCTGACCACTGAACACTGCACTGACACAGAAAACATTAAATAACAGTTACATCGCTGCAGATATAAAACATCAAGTCACAAAAAAGTCACAAAGTCACACAAAAAGTCAGCAAAAAGTCACAGGAAATAAAGTCACAACATTGGTTTATTCGAACACTATAATTACATTAAATACAAAGGTATGGTCTTGCACATTTTCACTAATAATTGAGCACAGGTGTGAGATTAATACTTGATTTTTCATCAAACTGATGCACACAATGTTTCTGTGTTATCTTTTCAGTTCTGTATTTAGTATTTCAACTTATATTATGAATACAAAGAACTATATATATATTTTAAGTTATGACTTTTTCTCAGGCCTTGAATATGGTGGCGACCATGTAGCGATTTGCCACAATGCTCTGGCAACTGGACATTGTACCTTGGAAACTAAACAATGGTTCACGACCAGACGGCACCGTCACTAGCTGACAGCCAACTCACACAAGACTTCTTCTTTATAGTACCCTGATTTTTTAGAACAACGATCATTTCCCGATATATACTTCGTATCAAAATATTTGTGATTATTCAACAGTTTCCATTGCCCTCCGTACCCTGCCAACTTGCCTTGGCCTCAAATGTTAGGACTGTTTTCCTGTGACTTTATCTCATACATTCGAAAAGACATCTACAGCACATTAACATGGGTTTCCCATTAACACAACATCCATTAACACAACACCCATTAACACTATCACAGAAAAAAGGATGTTTCACCAACAATGTTCTGACATTTCATTAACAGATGATAACATGCACCAATTCTATAACTTTAAACAGACCGAGATGATTATTGAATGGAGTTTTTGTAAAGGACGGGATGCCTGATTAAGCACGGGCCAATTACACTTTTTATTATCTAAATAAACTAGAAGTATAGATTCTTTCTGAGCGCTCCCTCACATTTCATGTTAAAACACGCCGGACTCTGATAATGAATATTATTTATAATTATGGTAATTCTATTTACACAGCTGTTGCTGCAGCTGTAGACAAAACTTGTACAAAACCATTGTTAGTAACCTTATCTCTGCACCAACAGATAACTTGATTAATTAGTCACATCCTTTGTCAGAAATTATCAGTTTTATTTCAGAAACATCTACTGGGCTTCCCTGAGTGCAACCACACCCCAGTCAGCACACAGCCCCTCTAATTACTGCCCTTTCACCTTGACAGAACCCCCTCTGAAGTGAGTCTGGCCTGTCTTGGTGATGCATGATTATGCAATGTTCCTCCCAATGATAACCATTAGGGAGAGATCCTAGGGAAATTGAGACAGAGATTGGCATCCTTTCACAATGTGCCCATATCTAACACCTGGTGTGGGAAGCCATAAAATTGAAAACCTGGAAAATCACATCCTAATTAAGTTCTTAATTGATTGATTCTGATCTTATTGAAGACAGGTAAGATGTTGAAAAGTACATCTGATCCCAGACGTAGAACATCAAAATATAAAATGATAGAGTACATGAAATAAATTGTGAAATTAGTGGTACACTTTGAAATGAAATAAATGCAAGGGACACCGGTTTAATTAACTGAAAGAAATGCATATTTTTTTAAACAATTTACTGTGGCACATATCCGAGGACATTTTCATCTCAGAACATATCTGTGATCACGCTGTTTGCATACACATGTTTAGATGGTTGCTAAGTGCAGATACTGACACAGGTTTTTGCAGAAAGACAAAAACGGTACTGTCAACATTGTCTCCCAGTGATGGTGCTAGCATTGTCTCTGGTGACACCACTAGACAGTATATCATTGTTCTGTTTGACAAGAGCTAAGAGGATAATTCCACCTGATAGCCTGGGTCCATCTCCAATTAGCACCATAAACTGGCTAGACTTCAAAGGCCCCAGAAACCAAACACCCAGTTCAAGAAGATCTGAAACCAGCACACCTCACACAGTGAGAGTCTGCATTTCAAGAATAACATAAAGCCTCAATTAACTAAGGACCCAGCTGGGAAGGGAAACAATCACCAGGGTGTGTCCCTGCCCTGGGGGAGACTTAGGTTGTCTTACACAATGTGGAAGTGGTTCAGGGAAGAAGGAATAAAACTGAAACCCTGTGGGACTATGGGTAACAACCCCAGGGTCTTTGTCCAGACCAATTACATCAGCTGGCCACAGCTGTTAGCCTGGCCTGGCAACAGATGATTGTTATAAACGGAGGAAGTCCTGAGATCTCTGCAGGGCTTCATTTCTGTATTTAGTTGATGAAAACAGACGTTGTGCAATGAAGTGTAGATGAAGTGTAGATGCAATTTGCATAGAAATTAAATAATTCTGACTTCAAATATAGTGTAATGTAATTCTGTGTCATTATTTTCTGTTGCCATTTGTGCACTGATGAAGCCATGTTAAATTCTTTGTCATGGAAGGAAGAAGACGTTTTGGTGGGAAATAAAGTCACAAGGATGCAATTCTCAGGAAACAAATTCACAGTTGAAGGCAGCACATAAAACCACAAAATCTTATATTATGGAAATAAATTGAGATTACCTACAGGAAACCTACAATACTACATTTGTCCAGATTAGTAATATTATTATCAGAACCTATTGACACTGTACTTGGCATGACTACATTCTGGTGTCTGGACGTCAGAAGTAAACTAATGTCCAAGTCTTAATGAAATGGGAATTCCACCAAGTTTTACTACACTTAAATGGTTCCTTGATGATGGTCTCACATGGAATTCATTTTCGATGCAAATATAACTTGCTTAATCCTATAATTAAATTAAGAAATACTTGTCAGATTATTTTAAATCATAATTGTGACATATTTTCATGTGACTTTTTCACAACCATTTTTGTTACTTTACATGTCTTTTTACCATGACTTTATTTTCGAGATTAAAAATGCCTACATATGATGGCAGATTTACGTTTCATAATGCGTTTCAACAATACAAGGATATTTTTTCAGATTCAGCATTTCGGAAGAGCTCTTATGATAATTCGTTAGGAGATGCCTATTTCATCACAACACTGAAAGCTGTTAATTCAGTCCCTGTAGAATTGCCTTTGTGTGGTGAGAAGTGAACGTGTCTGTGAATGGGAGGTCTCCCACACTCTCAACTGACCAATACTGTTGTTAGCTGTCTGCAGAGTCACACAGGAATTGCCAAGCTGCAATAATAAATGTTTCCGGAAAAACGCTATCTTTGCACCTGAATGACATGTAATTAGTTTTAATTATTTCTTTTGTTTGGAAAAATACTTAAATTTTTATGCGAAGCTGGCATTTTAAACATATTTTGTCATTCACATGAGAGTTGAATTCTTACTAAATTATATACTGTTACAAAATGTACTACAAAGGCAACTATAATATGAAGTCATTAAAGTAACCAGAAACAGGTTTAGGACATTCCCACCACGGACACCCCCCTCACAATCCTCACCCGACATTCCCTGTTCACTGTATGCTGCACATTTATTCCAAATACTGTGTTTTATCCATTCAAGAGACAGTTTTGAATTGAGTTTTGTCCGTAGGGGTTTTTGTCCATGTTTATATTAAAGTGATGGGGTTTTGTCCAGAGGGAGTTATGTCCAGATGGAGTTTTGTCAGAGGGGGTTTTGTCCAGATGGTGTTATGTCCACAGGGGATTTTGTCCTAGGGGGTTATGTCCAGTCTGTACTGTCCGTACCCCACCAGAAATATAAGATGTTTTCCATGCACTTCTACTTTTCAATTATGTAATATGCAATTTTGTATTTTCTGAAAATCAGAAATGTTAATATCAACATCAACTGGATAAAAAAAAATTGCAATTTCTTTTCCTGAAAATAATCACTATACATGATGTTCATCGTCAGTATTGCCTAAAACAACTACATCATGTCCTCAAGGGATTTTTCGGTCAATGGCATGTGCATATTATCACATTACTAACCAGGCGTTACAAAGTTATGTTTGTGAATGAAATAGGTTTCATAGTCCTCAAAGCTTTTCTGCGCCGGCAGCACAGAAGAGCCCTACACCAACACATACGCAATTTTTTTGCAACATGTACAAGTCTTGTGGGAATAGATCACTATTTCACTTCCTGGTCCATGCGAATCATGTGTTATTGATTTTGAGACGGTACCCCTTTCAAGGATTTTTTGCATCATAGAAATACTTTCTGAACAGGGAAAAGGGCACATCTGCAGACTACGACACTTCTACTGCACACTGGATCAAATGTTTAGTTGCTGGTTAGTAGAATATGGGTCTGTCAGTGATGGAAAGATCCCTATCATTAACGGAAGGATCCTTGTCGGTGATGGAAGGATCCCTGTCAGTGACGGAAGGATCCCTGTGTGCGTAGACAACAATTTTCTTGTTTATGGTGACATTTAATGGGGAGCAACTGCTTTGTTGATTTTCTCGAAAAACAAATTGTAGGATTTTACGAAAAATCTGCAGCAGGGCAGGGACATGACAGGCAACACCGGGGGCCACTGTGATATACTAATCGTTATTTTGCATACAGGACTAAAAACGCTAACATGGTCGCCTATGGAAAACAAATAACGATCTGTCTTACTTGGCCAGTGGCCTGGAGAGTGGACAATTAATTAACTGTCCATTGGCTGGATGGATTTATTATCAGCCACTTATCAGTTCATCAATATTGCAATTCCAATCAACTACACTCATGCAACAGTGAGGAAACCAGGCAGGGAGATAGCCGGGTCAGTAACTTATTATATTATGTAAGTCAATATTGTTATGGTGGTGTTGCCAAGCAATCTGGTGTTTCCATTTTTAAATTCATCAAAATGTCTTAATCAATAAGGGATACATCTAAATGTCTTAATCAATAAGGGATACATCTAAATGTCTTAATCAATAAGGGATACATCTAAATGTCTTAATCAATAAGGGATACATCTAAATGTCTTAATCAATAAGGGATACATCTAAATGTCTTAATCAATAAGGGATACATCTAAATTAATCAATAAGGGATACATCTAAATTTCCAACACACCTTACATTCAAAATGAACACTTCTTTCTATTCTTATTAAACTCAGTTGTACTCTATACTTATAAAGTTAAATAAAGCCAGCTATGTAGCATTAACACAATCATTTGGCAGTTTATTCCATTCATTTATCACCCACTGTGAGAAAGAGTACTTTCTCATGTCCAACTTACACTGCTCCTTAACTAATGCTGCTTTGTGTCCTCTGGTTCTACTGCCTTCTTTAAGTTTGAAGAACATATTCCTATCAACATCCTCATAATTGTTCACTATTTTAAACACTTCTATTTGGTCTCCTCTTAGTCTCCTGGTCTCTAGTGTTGTCAAACCACATTGTAATAAGCGACTTTCGTAACTAAGGTCTCTTAATTCTGGAATCATTTTGGTTGCTCTTCGTTGTATTCTTTCTAGCCTGTCTATGTCCTTCTTACGATATGGCCTCCAGGTTTGTATACAATATTCCAAATGTGGTCTAACTATAGCTTTGTACAGGGGCACAATTAGCTGTTTCTCCTTATATGTGATAGTTCTCCTAATTAGCCCTAGAATTTGATTTCCTTTTGAAGCAGCAATCCCACATTGCTCTGAAACTGTCATGTCACCACTACATGTTACTCCTAAGTCCTTTTCTTGTGTGGTTCTACCTAGAACAGCATCCCCCATTTTATATTCTTCATCCATGTTTCCATGTCCTATGTTTATGCATTTACATTTCCCCAAATTAAATAATATTTGCCATTTTTCTGACCATTAAACTAATTTATCTAGATCATCCTGTAAACTTTGTTTATCTGTATCATTTGTAACCTTTCTGAATACTTTTGTGTCATCTGCATATTTCAGTACTTTGCTAGATATGTCATCTTCCAAATCATTTATATACATACATGCATGCATGCATGCATGCATGCATGCATGCATGCATACATACATACATACATACATACATACATACATACATACATACATACATACATACATATATTAAAACAGTATAGGACCTAATACTGATCCTTGTGGTACCCCACTCAAAACAGATTTCCAGTTTGAAATCTCACCATCTACTATTACTCTCTGTCTTCTGTGTGTAAGCCACTTTTCTATCCAGTTGATTACATCATTACCTATTCCATGGGCTTTTAGTTTAAGTAACACTCTTTGATGTGGCACTTTATTGAAAGCTTTCTGAAAATCTAAGTAGACAACATCCACTGGTGACCCATCATCTACCCACTTTGTAATTTCTTCCAAAAAACATAAGAGATTGGTTAGACATGACCTTGCTTTTAGGAACCCATGTTGAGATGTATTTATTAATTTATGTTTTACAAGGAATTCCAACATGTGGTCTCTAATTAATATTTCGAGTAATTTACATACAACTGATGTTAAACTCACTGGTGACAAGTTAAACACTTGCAAGTGGTATCTAATTTGCTCTACAATTTCCTTAAGCAGTTGTGGTGGTATCCCATCAACTCCAGGTGCTTTATTATCTTTCATCTTCTTAATTTTCTTTGCTATCATTTCAGGAGTTACAAATAACTGCCCTAAACGATCTGATTTATCACCCTCAGATTTAGTAACTGGAACTGGAAGTGAGCTGATGATATCTTCTGTGGTAAAAACTGAGCTGAAATACTCATTCAGGACCTCTGCCATTTTGAAACCTGTCTGAAATCGTTTCCACTGTTGTTTTCCAGTGGTCTGACCTCATCTCGAACTTTCTGTTTACTCCTTACATAAGCATAGAAATTCTTGCTGTCATTTTTTATATTACCTGCCAATTTTTTTACAACTTCAAAGGTTCTTTTGGATTTTCTACTTCAGTTGTAGCTAGGTTAAGTGCCCCTTTGTAGTTTATGTAGCCTTCTACATTCCCAGTGTGTTTATATACCTCCATAGTATCTGTTTGTGAGCAATTTTTCTAATATCCTCTTTTGACAGGTGTTTCTTCCTGGACCTTTTCCCTTGTTTTCTTAATGAAAAAATAAATTTCTGAGTAATGCCTTCAATCTTATATTTTAGACAAGTCCAACATTCTGTTGCCATCTGGTTCTTCAGCAAGTTATTCCAATCTATATTTGCTAGATATGTTCTCCTCTCTTTATATTTGTCTTTGTTGAAGTTCCTCCTCCATTGTTTTTTATATGTATTCCCTGTTTTTACTTTTATATTAAAATGGATTTGGTTATGATCACTTGAACCCAAAGGTTTGTGTACTTTAACATTGTCAACTAATTAATTTTGAGAAGACAAAATTAAATCTAACACATTCCCACCTCTGGTTGGTTCCAAGACATGTTGAGTAAGGAAACAATCCTGTGTTAGAAGTAGAAACTGATGGTCGTCACCTCCAGCACTCTCTAATGATTCCCATTGTATATGGCCATGGTTAAAATCACCCATTATAACACATTCTCCCTTGCTCACCTCCCTTATCGCCTTTTGTAATTTTACATCTTCCTCTTGTCCTATGTTAGGACTACGATAAACTACTCCTATTGTTAATGTTGAGTTCTTGGTAACTATGTTACACCAAATTGCTTCCTCACAATCTGCTTCACTTTTCACTATTATTTCATATGCTTGGATAGATTCTTTAATATATAAAATTACTCCACCTGCCCGTCTTTCTCGTCTATCCTTCCTAAACATTACATAGCCTGTCAGTGCTAACTCAGCATCTACTATATCTTTATTTGCCCATGATTATGTGATACCTATTACATGAGGGTCAATATCTGTTACCATAATGTCTAACTCACTTTTTTATTTACTATGTTCCTGGCATTTGAGCATACACATTTAAGTTCATTTTCTAAAATTATTGGTGAACATTCTTTGGATGTGTATTTGTAGTAGTAATCCTTTGAGTTTTCTCTGTCAGTCCCCCCCGCGCATCTCGTTTAAATCAGTTATAGTACCCTGTGTCCTAATGTTTAGTCTACGGTTGCTCTGTTCACATACTTGTATTTTGGTATGGAATTGATAATTGGAATTGGTATTTTGTAATTGGAATTGGTATTTGTTAGGTGTAGTTTGAATTGGTATTTGTAATTGGTGTGTAATTGGAACTGCTATAAAGTAATTGACTCCAAGTCTGCCTGTAGCACAGAATGTCATCAAGCATTTTTGGCACTGGTTCCAATCAGATAATAATTAATAACGTGTGGTCAGCAGCTAACAATCTAGTAATCTAATAACTGAGACTGTGCAAGAGTTCATCAATGCATCAATGATATAGAATAATAATAAATAAAGAATGGTCCTGCTTTCAGATGTGGAACTGGCATAAAAAATCTGCAAGCAGGATTACACACTACATCAGTGTCATGAAATTGCTAAATTTACAAACATTTCATTTGGTAGAATTGAAAAAAAATGCTTAGCAGGAGTAAGTGTTTGAAAGTTGTAAATAATCAGCCTTGTGTCAAAACAGATAATATTAAAAAACCGACTAAATGCACATGTGTAACACAACATTTAACAGTCTCAAATTCAGGCTTTTTTAGACGTACTCAGCAAAACAATATAAATATTGACTACTGCACAGCGTGAATGATAGACATGCAATATTTCCTATGATTTAATATTCAGACACATTGGGCCTGACAGACCGCGGAAGTGACAATGCACAACACAGCCAGAGCTGTCATTGCAGTCATCGATGTCATCGCAAATTGCTAGTTGTGATGAGTCTCACAAATTGAGCACATTTCTGACGTGTCTGCCTCAGTTGTCACCACGCAACAGGGAGTGGTCAGGGTTTGTCACCGGTGTGTTGACCCATACCTGACCACCACAATGTGAGAAATAATCACATACACATATCTGAGTGACAAGTTAAGCCTTGAAACATAAATCCACCAAATAACGATATGTATTAAGTATTGCAAAATTTGCATGAATGACTGGAGTAATCATGGAAAACCGTAATCGTTACATTCAAATCTATAGTCAGCATAATAAGCAGCAATATATGCTCGACACAGAGACCTAAATACTACATAATTATCTCTGTATTCTGTAATGGCCTCCATCCTACTAGTTAATAGCAGCAGTTATATATTTCATTAGCTTAAAGCTGACTTGGCAATTACATTTTTTGTGCTCATCTTGAAATAGAATGATTTTGTGACAAATATAACCTATCTAGTATCCACTATGACACGCTAGCTCGTTTATGCAAATGTGTTGTTTCTTGATGAAATCATTGGAGACTAATAAACTATTTTCGACTGGGCCCCATCAAAATTCAGCGAAAAAGGACAATAGTGGCTCTGCCTCTATCTATTATAACACAGACAGTTATTCACACTATCGCAAGTTACCAGATCTAACGATTAAGTTCAATTCTTTCGGTGATTTAAACAAAAGTATGCACTTATTTATTTAACCCACATACTATACTACTTAATCTATTCACACACTGATTCACAGTGGTCTAAACAAATTGGAGGCAACTTTAAACAGCAGCAGAGTGCATACGGTGGAGTGTATGTGTTTGGAGTGCTAACAGAGACAACAAGATGTTTGGAGTGCTAACAGAGACAACAAGATGCTTGGAGTGCTAACAGAGACAACAAGATGTTTGGAGTGCTAACAGAGACAGCAAGATGTTTGGAGTGCTAACAGAGACAGCAAGATGTTTGGAGTGCTAACAGAGACAACAAGATGTTTGGAGTGCTAACATAGACAGCAAGATGTTTGGAGTGCTAACTGAGACAGCAATATGTTTGGAGTGTTAACAGAGACAACAAGATGTTTGGAGTGCTAACAGAGACAACAAGATGTTTGGAGTGCTAACAGAGACAACAAGATGTTTGGAGTGCTAACAGAGAAAACAAGATGTTTGGAGTGCTAACAGAGACAGCAAGATGTTTGGAGTGCTAACAGAGACAACAAGATGTTTGGAGTGCTAACTGAGACAACAAGATGTTTGGAGTGTTAACAGAGACAACAAGATGTTTGGAGTGCTAACAGAGACAGCAAGATGTTTGGAGTGCTAACAGAGACAACAAGATGTTTGGAGTGCTAACAGAGACAGCAATATGTTTGGAGTGCTAACAGAGACAGCAACATGTTTGGAGTGCTAACAGAGAAAACAAGATGTTTGGAGTGCTAACAGAGAAAACAAGATGTTTGGAGTGCTAACAGAGACAGCAAGATGTTTGGAGTGCTAACAGAGACAGCAAGATGTTTGGAGTGCTAACAGAGACAGCAAGATGTTTGGAGTGCTAACTGAGACAAAAAGATGTTTGGAGTGCTAACAGAGACAGCAACATGTTTGGAGTGCTAACTGAGAAAAAAAGATGTTTGGAGTGCTAACAGAGACAGCAAGATGTTTGGAGTGCTAACAGATGCAACAAGATGTTTGGAGTGCTAACAGAGACAGCAAGATGTTTGGAGTGCTAACAGAGACAGCAAGATGTTTGGAGTGCTAACAGAGACAACAAGATGTTTGGAGTGCTAACGGAGACAGCAAGATGTTTGGAGTGCTAACAGGGACAGCAAGATGTTTGGAGTGCTAACAGAGACAGCAAGATGTTTGGAGTGCTAACAGAGACAGCAAGATGTTTGGAGTGCTAACAGGGACAGCAACATGTTTGGAGTGCTAACAGAGACAGCAAGATGTTTGGAGTGCTAACAGAGACAACAAGATGTTTGGAGTGCTAACAGAGACAACAAGATGTTTGGAGTGCTAACAGATGCAACAAGATGTTTGGAGTGCTGAAAGAGACAGCAAGATGTTTGGAGTGCTAACAGGGACAGCAAGATGTTTGGAGTGCTAACAGAGACAACAAGATGTTTGGAGTGCTAACATAGACAGCAAGATGTTTGGAGTGCTAACAGAGACAGCAAGATGTTTGGAGTGCTAACAGAGACAACAAGATGTTTGGAGTGCTAACAGAGACAACAAGATGTTTGGAGTGCTAACAGAGAAAACAAGATGTTTGGAGTGCTAACAGAGACAGCAAGATGTTTGGAGTGCTAACAGAGACAACAAGATGTTTGGAGTGCTAACTGAGACAACAAGATGTTTGGAGTGTTAACAGAGACAACAAGATGTTTGGAGTGCTAACAGAGACAGCAAGATGTTTGGAGTGCTAACAGAGACAACAAGATGTTTGGAGTGCTAACAGAGACAGCAATATGTTTGGAGTGCTAACAGAGACAGCAACATGTTTGGAGTGCTAACAGAGAAAACAAGATGTTTGGAGTGCTAACAGAGAAAACAAGATGTTTGGAGTGCTAACAGAGACAGCAAGATGTTTGGAGTGCTAACAGAGACAGCAAGATGTTTGGAGTGCTAACAGAGACAGCAAGATGTTTGGAGTGCTAACTGAGACAAAAAGATGTTTGGAGTGCTAACAGAGACAGCAACATGTTTGGAGTGCTAACTGAGACAAAAAGATGTTTGGAGTGCTAACAGAGACAGCAAGATGTTTGGAGTGCTAACAGATGCAACAAGATGTTTGGAGTGCTAACAGAGACAGCAAGATGTTTGGAGTGCTAACAGAGACAAGATGTTTGGAGTGCTAACAGAGACAACAAGATGTTTGGAGTGCTAACAGAGACAACAAGATGTTTGGAGTGCTAACAGAGACAACAAGATGTTTGGAGTGCTAACAGAGACAACAAGATGTTTGGAGTGCTAACAGAGACAACAAGATGTTTGGAGTGCTAACAGAGACAGCAAGATGTTCTACTGAAATCATAGTCATTTTCAGCAAACTAGTTCCGAGGTACTCGTAATGAAAAAAGCCAAGTGAAGTCCATGAAAGGTGATGCAGTTAATTCACATTAGCATCACAATCTTGTGGTACAGCTGGCAATTGCCAGTAATTGAATTACATCGCCAGAGACCAGCTGTCGAGATATTCACCAGCTTCCTCCGTACCATGAGGCACTAGTAGTGCCACCTAGCATGATGAGGCAATTATCACAAGCAGTGATCACTTACCATCGCTGTATGCAGTGATGATAAACTTGAACCCCGAACCCCTTGGTCCGCCCGTGTCAGTCCTGGAAACAAGAAAATGATCAGGTGCATAGAAGTGGGAGGGTGGGACAGCACTCTAAAAATATCAGTTCACCTCATGCACATTTTCTTTCAAATGTGTGTCAAACTAGAGAGCACACATGGGGAATTAAAAATAAATACTGTATTGTTTGATATTGTCAATTTTTCACATTGTGGGATTTTGTCAATTTTTTACATTGTGGGTTTTTGTTCTGTGGGATTATATATAATTACAATAATAAATGATGTCCAGTGGGATTATGTCTGCATACCGAACAAACAAGACAAAACCAAAAAATTCGGGTAAATGTGACTAGTTTTTGAAATTGTCATCCCATTATGTAAAACAGAAGAGTTTTGTTGTTTCGCTGTTTATTTTGTTGTATTTTCATTTTTTTCCCTGAGATAGTTTACTACAAGCCTGGTTGGCCAGAATCAAAACCACATATGATCAGCCATTATTGAAGAACCATAATCCCTCTAGACAGAGACAGCTTGTGTTCTTTCCTAAAATTTGTTGATTGCTGTATTAAACAAACGATTCCATACAGATAGTGACAAATGTGAGATTCCCATCAACTGCAATAGAGGATGTGGGGCAGACGGAAGATGCAGCTCGAGGCATGAACATTTTCTTCACAGTGTGCGACTCGTCCATGCGCAGCTTCACTGGGTTCAGATGGCTGTGTAGGACTGAAGCCAGTGTTATTAGGCCGAAAGAATCCCATGCCAGGCGTAGGTGCCTACTACAACCATGCAGAAGTAGGCACTGCTACTAAGTCATTACACACTGCTACTAAGTCATTACACACTGCTACTAAGGTGGTTTGCACTAATAATAAGTTTAAGCTAAACATTCTAATTGTTAGAATACATAGCATAACCATATATTGAATAACTTGCGCAATTATTTCCAGGAAAAAATTCATAAAAAGAAGAAGAAAAATAAGAAGACGGACTATAAAACTTGGCTACTTCTGGCACGGCAGCACAATTAACTGCGTCACTGTGTTAATTATTGCAGTACGCATTTGCCTACTCCTGGCATAGGATACTTTTGACCCTTGATACATGCGACATGTGTGGAAACCACAGAGTTTATGTTATAATTTCTGTTACAATATTCCCCATGTTCTCTTAGAGCCAAACGAGAAGAAATTGGTGAGCAAGCTCCGACGCTTCCAAGCTCTATCAAAAGTAATCATTTTAATTTTATATAGCTTCCATAATTAATCTTGCAAGTTTTCCACACAGTTGCAACAAACCTTTTTGTCTGAAGAATTGCCCATCAATTCTATGTTTTATTACAAGGTTGATTTTAACTAAGAAAACATAAAAGCTCGAAAAGCATTACACTGCCTCAGTCTGGATACTACAGTAAATGCACACTGCTAACAAATCTGCCTGAAAGTGGGTGGTGGGTTTGCCCCCCACTTCTCTAAGTGGCTCTAATTACAATATCCACTTCCAAATTGACAAAGCCATGTTATAAAAACTCCACACATATGGCCAATATGATACATGGGGAGAAGAGGTCGTCTAACCAGAAACTACAGATTAGTCATTAACTGTGGGGTTGAGTCACCATGTTCAATACCAGCATGTCAAATGTTGTTGTGTTAAACGAAAATAATGCAATTATCGATACAAGGGCTGTGGATCCGTCCAAATCACGGCGATAATCATATTTTCATAATCTTAGTGACAGGGTATGCATATCTGCAGTCACGCGATGTACATATCATTACGAGGAATTGTTTTCTAACAGGCAGGCAAAACACACTGGGAGTCGGAGACAGCTGTGCTTTAATTCCATTAGTGGTCACATGTACCTCACAGCTGTGGACATCGACTCGGTCCTGCTGATGCGTCATTTGGCGAGTAGTGTCAGTGACGCGACACAAAGACACAGTGAGCAGACAGTACCGGTGACTGTACCGGTGACAGTAGGTATGGTGACAGTAAGGATGACAGAACAGCTAACAGTAGGACGCAGGACCCAGTGGTGTTGGGGTTAGAACATCGGGCTCTCAATCGGAAGAACCCGGGTTCAAATCCTCTTGCTGCTGTTTCGAAGCTCGGGCAATTTCGTTCACTCCACATTGCCCCAGTTCACTCAGCTGTATAAACGAGTATCTGGCTATAGACAGTGGAGAAAATGTGAACGCACAGTCTTCGGGCAGTAACAGCAGCATGGTTGAATGCTTCACAAGAGAAGTCGAGATGTTCTTGGAATGATCAGGTCTGCCACGGGATGAAGTGTAAAACACTTTGAACAGTCTTGAAGATTAGAACACTGCTATAAATATAAGAATTTATCTTTAATGTTAAATCAAGTTTATGCGGCACCGTCATCTAAATCAATGACTCTCTGTAAACCTAATCTGAGAACTTCAATACTTTTCTATTCCCAGGAAATCCAGCACAGAGCCATGCTGCGAAATGAAGTTGCGATTGTTAGAACAGCTAGCAGAACGTGCTGGGAGATTCCAGCACACAAAGAAGATGACAGCTTGGAGTATTACTGTGGCCAGAGTGACGAGTGATGTAATCAGCTCAGCATAGAAGCTCCCTACTAGCATTCTGATGAATCCGTACTGATACTTACCAAGTGGTACTTCTCCATTTAACAGTCTGGCAGTGTCTCCAACCACTGTGGCATGAATCTTAAATAGCAGCACCAGCCAAAAAACAGTTGAAGATTAATTTACTTGCAAATGTATCTGCAGGGCAGACTGGAGTTAGGTTGTCCAGTTCTGTACCTGTGATTAACGGGTGGGTGGTCTCCCTGGTAATATATTAGTAAGTAGGCTGTGAATGCAATGCGTTGATGCCCGTGCATAAATATCAATATACCGTGCATAAATATCCATGCCACCAAACCCTTCCAATTTGACAAGCAAGTGTACTATTTCTTGACAATCATGAACTGTTCTCCTTTTTTATCATCATCACATCATGTCTACGTGATGACATAGACAGTGATCCGGCTACATGATGACCTGGATGGGAACACCACAAAGCTGCTGATGCGCCACTGCTGGAAGAAAATGTTCGTGTCCAAGCCATATTGTCTCTGTTCGCCCCACACCCTCTGTCACACTTGATAGGGACCTCACATCTATCACTGCCTGTTACGCAGTCCCTAGCTCATGATCGAGCTGCACGGCTTCGTTCATTTAATACAGCATATGTAAAGTTCGAGGAGAGAATGTAAGCTGTCTCCGTCTAAGAGGGATTATAGTATTACAGCAACATAATCATCAACAACAGCAACAGCCGTAGATAATGTTCCCTCTGCTGTGTGAAGGCCGCTTGGTGTTGATGACAGAGGATGATAGTTTATATAAAATTTCTTTAGCCCAGCACCCGATTTTATCACTCCATTCTTCTTTCCTTTGTCTGGATGTCTCTTTCCATCCCTTTTGACCTCCGCCAAAGCTAAAATAGATTATAAAGTTGGGCATGAAACCAGGATAACCCAGCATTTACACCTGGCTGCTTAAGCAACACTTGTTATAAGAGTCTGCATGAACAATGACGAAGCACAGATGAAACAGTTACCCAAATTACTGGGCTACAAATGGGTGGTACCACAGTTTCGAAACAATAGTCTGGCCAACAAAATTACAGGTCATGATCTAATTAGCAGCATATTATCCATCAAATGCAGTCAAATGTGACCTGCAGCAGTCTGGTATCAAAGGACCACTGTCCAGCGCTGTCACCACTATATAATTCCCAAATTCTCCCTTGGCAGCCCTGACCTAGAGCCCTGACCTAGACCTGTTACATCTAACAGATGCTGTATCAAATGTCAAGATTCTCCAATCATTGGAAGTCCAACAAGCACGTCAGATTGAACAGATATTTATTAAGTCCAGGAGGCGAGACAGTGGCATCTGTCAGTTATTTGTATTCCAGCAGCATGCTGTCATGTCTAATCAGGCTGTTCTTTTAAATTTAAAGACAATGGTGACATGGTTTGTTGTTCAATGGTTCATTGCTGCATAGTACAGTGTACATCAACTGCCATTGTTCATTGTTAATGACATATCTCACACAAGACATGTACGTTTGTAACATCAAATCAATATTTACTTGTCACTTCTGACCATAGTGACCTTCACAAGGTTAGCTGATTGTCATGTACTTTTTCATGCATCATTGTGTTATTCATATCATACTTTGACCTATTTTACATACAGTGAAGTTTAAAAAATTACCTTAATATTTTCAATCTTACTAATCCATGATACAACATGGTAACTGGCACAGAAATTTAGAAAAATCTTATCACATACTAAAAGCCAAAAAGGTAGAAACAGATTCTTACTGAGAAACTCACCTGAAGTACACTGTGAGGAAGGGCCCAGAACTGTACATGACTGGTGGGAGCTTGTTTCCGCACACTCCCCCCGTACCAGCCTGAAACACATACACAATGTGTACACACCAACTGTACACACTCCCCCTGTACCAGCCTGAAACACATACACAATGTGCATTCACCAACTTACACACTTTCGTACCAGCCTGAAATACATATAAAATGTGTACACACCAACTGTCTTACTCCCATACTAGCCTGAAATACATACACAATTAATACACACAATATGTGCACACTCCCCCATACCAGCCTGAAACATACACAATGTGTACACCAATTGTATATATTCCCTTGTACCAGCCTGAAACATTTTACACAATGTGTACATACCAACTGTACATACATCCCTCATACCAGCCTGAAACACATACACAATGTGTACATACCAACTGCACACACTCCTGTACCAGCCTGAAATATATAGACACAGTGTACACAAAAACTTAATACATTCCCCTAATTAATACATGTGTGTTAGCTGCCACCTTCAAATCTATGACTCAAACTAGAAAGCAACACAAAAAGATTAATAACATTGCATTTTTCTACGGTTTTTTCCATCCTGTGCATGAGTAAAAGTGTTATGGCGCTTTCCATCTCAGATCAACCAAGGCATGTTGCACTCATATTTTTTAATTCAACCCAAATTTTACCAATTAATCCACAGGTCAATATAACCACACATGTCAAACCATAGGGCTGTAGCTCGAATAGTTTCTGAGTAATGACCATTTCAAATTTGGTGGATCATTTCGTTTTTGCCAATTTTAATAATAATAATAATTAACTTCTATGGCACCTATATCCTCAGGAACCTGAGCTCAGAGGCGTAACAAAACAGAATCATTAAGCGTAATCATGAACAGGGACGTGCTAAAGTCAGAACGAGGGACAACCGAAGATTTATGGTGGAAATGCAATTTGGAATAAATGTCTTGAGTTTTTTTCGGAAAATAGCTATAGTTTCAGATGTTTTCAAAGTGATAGGGAGTTCATTCCAGACCCTAGGCGCAGCGACCGAGTAAGGATGTTTGCCCAAGTTAAGTTTTGTTTTAGCACAATAAGTTGTTGTGAAATTGATGATCTTAGCTGCCTAGGGATATTTGAAAGATGCAGGAGACTAGCCAAGTAGGGTGGTTGTTGTTTAGATAAAGCACGATATGTAAGAGTGGACAGCTTAAAATTAATTCGATAAGAAACAGGAAGCAAGTGTAACTGTTTAAGTAGTGGTAGTGATGGTGAAAACCGAGGCGCCCTATGAACCACATGTGCCAGACAATTTTGTACTCGTTGGTGTTTAGCCAAGTCTCTTTTAGCAATGTTATTTAATAGTGAATTACAATGATCAAGGTGGCTACTAATTAATGCCATTGATATTGTTTTACCAGTAGATATAGATTTGTGATGCTGAATTCGACGGAGATCATGTATATGATAGAAACAGGATTTACATACTTGAGAAATATGCTGGCAAAAGTCACTATCAAAGACAACCCCTAGATTACGAACAATATCTGATGGGAATGTATCACTACCAAGCAGTTTAACTGGAAAATGGCTGATGACCCTATTTCGTTGTTGTTTAGTGCCAATAATAATAAGGTCTGTTTTATCTGGATTAAGCTTAAGCTTACTTGATTCTATCCAAAACAAGATATCAGTAAGACAACCACTTAAAGTCAAAACAGATTCTTGTGCATTTGATTGTGAAAGTGATATGTAAACCTGTGTGTCATCAGCATACAGGTGATGACTGAGATTATGATTAGTAATGACTTGACTGAGTGATGTAGCATATAAGCTAAACAGAACAGGGCCAAGTACGGATCCTTGCAGCACTCCGAATGGAAGGTGTTGTGGGCAAGATAATGTGCCAGATATGTTAATGCTTTGGTGTCTGTCTGAACTTGAACCACCAAAGAGCTGGGCCAGATATGCCAAAATGTCTATGAAGGTGTTGTAAAAGGATTAAATGATCAATTGTATCGAAAGCAGCTGAGAGATCTAGTAAAGTGAGTGCTGTGACTTTGCCATTGTCCATGTTGTCAACTACTGTATACCATTGTCTTGAGAAGAGCCATTTCATGAAGATTTCTTGTTCTACTTCAAATACAAATAACTCAAAAACTATTTGTGCTAGATCTCTGAGGTTTAGCTATAATTCCACGTCTGTATATTAGTTCTCCCACAATCTGCCATCGAAGTTGTGTGTTTTTATGTGCCATTGAGCCTACAAGCGATTTTAGACCCATATTTGAACAATAAAACATATTATAACATAAATTAATCTTATTTGGATCATAATTATGTAGGTATATGAAAAGTTTAAAGTTTCTATCTTGATTAGTTTATGAGATACTGATCTCCAAAGTTGGTACATAGTGAAAAGTGGCCTATGTTTAGCAGTCAATAATGCTATGTGGCCATGGAACTAAAATTCCAATTTATTTTTATATGAAAGGCAGGTACAATGCCTGTGTAATGTAAATATACTTCGATTCATCTTAGCAAATTTCAGATACATAGCTTGAAAACTTCTCAAGTTAGAGGCACATGAAAACATATAAAAAATAATGGGTACAATTTTGGGCGCTCATCCCTTGTCATATTATACTAGGGCATTACAGAGACACTTCATGTAAATGCTCAGTTCTTTTGCACAAGATAGCCACCTAGTCATTGGTTAAAATTTAAGTAAATTCTGAGACATCATCGTTTTGACCATTGGTTGATTTCACATGGAATTACCAAGGTATATATAAAAACTTATTTATTTTTTAAACTACTTACAATCACAGCAACATGAACGATTACATGAATGACTTGATCTTATTTGCATGCAATCTGGTAAGTTGAGTCATGCTTAATTTTGTTTAAAAAAAACTGCCAACAAAGAAACATTAATGTCCCCAGAGGTAGCCTGAAATTTCCCAAGATTTAAACACTGATTTAATTTGAAAGTCACAGCCTCATAATTAGGATACATAATTGAAGCCAGAGTCAGACTTTCACATTGTTCAGGCTAAATAGAATTCAATTTAATTTGCCCTCTGTATTAGAGACTTTCAGACAAACTATGAAAATACAATTTGTCACTACCAATGTATTCCTTGCCCCCAGCCTGGGGACTTAGGCAATATGGCGTGTCTGGTGTATCTGTGGCAATGTTCCCAAGTATTTTTTTTACAAGTTACAACCTGTAAAAATTGTGACTTTCTTTCCGGATCAAACACTGATGTTTTGATACTTTGATTCATGGCAAGACTGTATTTGTTCTGCTGACAAAGCTATCAGTAAGTATCAGGTGTAAAACTGCATTTAGACTTTCATTTAATTTTAGTGACTAAATATACAGACAATATTGCATGACAAGGGGGGAATATCAGACCTGAGCATTTTTTTCACCATAATTTGTTTAAAATAGTTATAAAAACAGAGGTCTAGGTTGCAACGGCAGTACCCCCTGGAGTCACCTAATATGTCTGACTTCCCGCCTACAATGTTAACCTGGGGGATGTATCATCTTTTATACCCGACACTATCAAAACTATCGCAATCACAAATGACAGTAACAATGACAAATGGTATATAAAAAGCCCTCATGAGCAAATGGCCTGTCACAGTTATACTGATACAGTTAATCTAATCGCAACAACATTAAATTAATCAGTGGTCCAACTTAAAAAAAGATCCTAACACCAGCATGCGTCTGTGTTCTCTTCCAACACGTGTCCTTGTTCGTTGTGTAAGTTTGTATAATTATGTATATATGTAGATATATGTTAATATATATCATGTGTGCGTTGAATGTTGAATACAGGTATATCATGTAGAATGTGTACATAATGCAGAACTTGTGTACATCATGTTGTGTATATGTGTATATATGTGTATATATGTGTGTGTGTGCGTGCGTGCGTGCGTGCGTGCGTGCGTGCATGCATGCATGCATGTAGAATACATGTACATCATGTATTGTAGAACATTGTACACCATGCAGAATATTGTACACCATGGAGAACACATGTACATCCTGTAGAACACATGTAGATCCTGTAGAATGCATGTACGTCCAACAGAATACATGTACAAAATGCAGAACACACTTGTACATCATGTAGAACACAATGTACATAATGTAGAACACAATGTACATCATGTAGAACACAATGTACATCATGTAGAACACAATGTACATCATGTAGAACACAATGTACATCATGTAGAACATATGTACATCATGTAGAACATATGTACATCATGCTGGCAAGGTGCTAATAACACAGTAATAACAAACAAACACTAACAAAACAAGACTCTAATCACAAATACAAATACCACACACTAATAACAAGCACTCACATACAATAATAACCACTCCAGAAGACTAATCACAAACCCAGACACCCCTGCCCATGTCCCTAAACTCAACAGGGCAAATAAACAGCCTGATTTGCTGGCCCTAAATATCTCCCCTGCCAACTGAGGGCCTGTAAAGTGACCCCTGGGAGTCCAAGCAACTACCATTATTCAAGAGCACTGTGTGTAATAGGCAGCCAGCCAGCATTTAGAGGCAGGTGTGAGCAGCAATAAAAGGGCCATTAGATTCAATCAAGTTGAGTGAATGCTGACAAGTTGTCCACAGGAGGAGGCCTGCAGTCATATCTGAGAGAGCATCCCAGCATGACTCCAGTGGCATCTTTTATTAATCTCAGGTCTGCATTATCTGCCTCTTTCACTTGTTTTGGATACATCAGTGGAGCATGTTTTGAATACATGACAGAGAAGGTCATGTCCCACAAGTAATAAAATACACAGAACCTATGATCTTGCAACTAAGCTGATTCCAGAACTGAGAGACCTTAGTTAAATGCAGAAGAGAAAGTGGTTTAAGTATGAGGAGGTTAATAGGAGATCAAATTGAAGTTTTTAAGATATTGAATGGTTCTGAAAATACTGATAGTATTATCATTGGACTCTCAATAAGCCAATGGTTTCCTTGTCCATTTGCCATAGATCTGTATTTTTGCATGGAATGGGAATCATGTCTTTAAAAATAGTTAGAGATAACACCTATGAACATGTGGCAATGGCAGACAAGTAGTAATGGGTCCCATCCAAGTGGCACATTTGCAGACAATACTAGACATAACCCTGGAAGGTAACTCAAGTGTCAAGCCTACCAGACAAAAACAGACTGGTTGGTGTGTTAGCGAGACTGTCTAACAACAGTATGTCCCTGGCACCGGATCTACTTCAACATGCCACTAATTTGGAAGCTGGACCAAAGCCAAGGTTAAATTTTCCACTGGTTACTGTACATGTACGTTGCTGTTGCTGAACGTTCTAGTACTTACTGTGTCACAAAGGAATGGTTGAACATTTCCAAAAGCATATAAAACATGCACAACGTGGTATGCTGTATATATATATATATATATATATATATATATATATATATATATATATATATATATATATATATATGCATTTTTAACGGTTGATATGCCCAGTTGGCAGGCACCTAACTATCGCACTATGTCCACAAATTTCCTGGTTCAAAATATACTGGAATTCATTTACCCACCCATTGGCACCCACATACAAATCAATACACATTACATGGACAGGAAATAACACCCGTAATATTTTATTTGTAACAGCTCATACAACTGTTACTTGTCAAAGAAATATCATCAGACTGCATCCGTAATACTTTATTTTTAACAGTCCATGCAACCATCACTTGCCGGGAAAAACCTACAAAATGTTCTGCCATCTATCAGGGTGCAGTGAAATAAAAAATATTCTGTACTCTTTGGAAGCAGACCTATAAAAACAGTATGTTTTGTGAACTTTTGATATCATGATAACATTGACACTCTCAAAGTTACATTACATTTTGTTACAATATCATTTTATGAAATGAATTCTCAAGTACATCTATACTTTCCAGATTCAGAGCAAGAGCGCTGCACAATAAACTTATATTATAACTCTGCAGCTTGTCCAAGGATTTTTTTTCCTGAAGGAACAACTCAAAATGTTGTAAACGGACACTTCTAGACACAAGAATTTAAACCAATGTCTCAGACCAGCAGGTCTGTAGCCAAGTGTTGAATACAACGTGGAATTCTTGATAATTACTGCCCAGAATGTAACAATGCTGTCCAGAATTATAACATATCGGACTCATCATGACTAGTAATTGCTATGCTGATATTACTTTTGTGTGATGAAGTGCTTGTGGTTCAAACAGAAACCATGTCTCAGTTAGCTTACAGATCGGCTGTCAAGATTATGGAAGAGAAAAACAAATAGGTTCTGTTCTCAATAATGTAAGAAATGGATGCAAGGAATTGCACATAGAGAGTTAGTGAAACAGTTCTGTATTTATTTGAGGCAACACAAACAACATTAACATATTTTTAGGTGAAATTAGTGTGAAGGTTAACTGTATATAGAAGTAACAAAACACAGCTACATTTTCCTGCCCTGAAAACATTCATGTCGCCAGACAACGTACCCAGAACCAGTGTTGGGTTACACTTGTAATTTAGTAGAGTTTAAGTACGTTTAAGTACTTGTACTTGACACTGGTGTCAACATATGCTGAATGGAAAAGTGTTCATGAAAAGCGGGACACGTCCTCCTCCGCTCAACTTTCATCGTCATGTTCAGCGTCATTTCGTTGTTTTTAACGTTTTATTTTAATGAGTCGCCATTTTGATGTGCTGCTCTCGTTCACGGTGACCGCACGCATGAGAAAATGTGAAGTCACTTGAGACCAAAGAATTAACACATGTCAAGAATGGCCTCGTGTTCACCAAATAGATCAACAAAAAAAGCATGTTTTCCTGCCTGAAAGTGATAACATTGACACCTATGACTTTAGCAAATGTACTTGACAAAATATTAAGTACATTTCAAGTAAAATAGAACTTTATGACTCTATTTTCATGTATATCCAGGATATCAAGAATATAAAATAAAATAAATCTTCATACCGTTTCTCTGCCTATGTGCGATGCAAGGCTTGTGTATATTAAATAGTAATCCAGCATTTAGAGACAGGTGTGAGCAGCAATAAAAGCGCCTTTAGATTCAATCAAGTTGAGTGAATGCTGACATGACATATAGTCACATCAGAGTGAGCATCATGTGACAGTGGCAGACAAGCTTACTTGACAAATGGTTAAAATTATGTAAATAATGGTATTAAGGTTCGGGTAATACAATATTTTTTCTACACAATTACATTTGTTTCCAGACAAGCAAGTCAAGTGCACGTGAATATAATGTAAAATCATTGAGGGCAAGGATCCATATCAGTAGACTAAACCACTAAGCTGATATACTTACCACAGGCTGGCCGAATATATTCTTTGCATCGTAGACGTAAAGTGCATCATTACAAAGTTGGTTATATGATGTATCGGGAATATCAAGATGAACGAGCCGAATCAGCAACTTCCAGCCTTCCTTGTCCGCCTTAAACGTAATCCGACAGTCGATGTTGTGGCTATATGTTTTCCCAACATGTGAGTACACTGTGGCGCCACCTACTAACTTTCTCGAATCGCAGTCATTGCCATCCATGTAAACTGCAAATAAATAAATACACAACAACGTTACTTTAACAAACACACAATACCTATTAATTTTAAGGGAGTAATATGGTATGTGGTTTACCACTGTCATTTAATTGTAGACCCCAGTGGTCTATAGTAAAATAGTGCAAAACCCTGCACTTTTAATGGTAATTACTTTTGACAGTAAGTACCACCACAAAAAACACAGGGCACCTGGTGAACTAGAAACTACTAGCAAGCTTTGAACAGGGCCAAAGTGGGTGTACTAGAAACTGCCCAGAAGTGTTTTTACAGATTAAGACCACTAAATGTTGTTGTAAGCTGTCAACACACTTAAGACATTTATTTGGTGCAGGAATGGGCATATGCTGTTGACTGGCACCTGTCAATCATGACAGCACTGCTTCTCATGCTACAAGCAATCTTGATTTACATTCAATCTTGATTTACATTCAATCTTGTTTTACATCAAACTACAGCACCCAAGAAACAGCAATTTTTTTATAGAAACAAATTAATCATATATACATAAATTAAAAACCCTTTCCATGACACTGTACAGATGTTGAGAGAAAAAATATTATGTAAAACTCAACTGGAATTTTCAATGGCACATTGCAACAAATGACTCATTGTTAGCTTATTCATTGTACAGACAAAACTACTAAATCCCACTGCCAAAAAACATGGCCGGTCTAGGCAATGATTAATTCAATGTAGTTTAGGCTCACTCGCTCGCACGCATGCACGCACGCACGCACGCACGCACGCACGCACACACACAATGTACATAGCATGTGCCAAATCCTAGAACAGAAGTCTCATCACTGCAAATATCACATGGACATGCATACATGTGTGCACTGGCATGCATGCAATACACGTGCATGCCTTCCACAGATGATGTCAACTAGTACCTAGTTTCTGGCCTTCTGAGTTACACAATAACATTTCTGGAACACAAACCATTTCATTATGGCCTCAGCTGCTGGATATTAGGTCACTGTTATTGACATTACCTTTGTAAACTACATTTAACATATCCCATAAATGTGATTGCAATTGGATGTCCTAATTAAAACACTAGAGAAATATGAAAAATGTGTGCAATAACTGCCAATAAGGCTTCGAAAGCCTTATACTATCTTCGGCCCTAAACAAGACCTGCCAATAACACGTGAATTAGTGCTACCTAGGGATTATGGAACTGGCTGAACGAATGCTGCTTTAACTAATAAATATCCAGTTTCTTTTCCAGCAGCTTATTGCAGACCCAGACAACGAATATTGGCTCGTATTTCATTATTACTGATACATTGCCAAGTGAAATACAAAAAAGGTGCTTGGCTAAAAGTGGACAGCTTGATCAAATATTTCCACATGCGTGACAACACAAACAGGAATTAATATGTCACTAAATGTTATAATACGAAAACTTCTATTGTGCCAAAATCCAGGGCAACCCGAGCTCAGCAGCGCAACAAAACCAACGAGTTAGGCAGTCTCAAATTGGTTTACAGTGTCGAGTCTTCAACCTATGTTGGAGTACAATGAGGAGCTAAGGTCTAAATGTTGGAGTACAATGAGGAGCTAAGGTCTAAATGGCCTGTGTTGGAGTACAATGAGGAGCTAAGGTCTAAATGGCCTGTGTTGGAGTACAATGAGGAGCTAAGGTCTAAATGGCCTATGTTGGAGTACAAAGAGGAGCTAAGGTCTAAATGGCCTGTGTTGGAGTACAAAGAGGAGCTAAGGTCTAAATGGCCTGTGTTGGAGTACAAAGAGGAGCTAAGGTCTAAATGGCCTGTGTTGGAGTACAATGAGGAGCTAAGTTCTAAATGGCCTATGTTGGAGTACAATGAGGAGCTAAGGTCTAAATGGCCTGTGTTGGAGTACAAAGAGGAGCTAAGGTCTAAATGGCCTGTGTTGGAGTACAATGAGGAGCTAAGGTCTAAATGGCCTGTGTTGGAGTACAAAGAGGAGCTAAGGTCTAAATGGCCTGTGTTGGAGTACAAAGAGGAGCTAAGGTCTAAATGGCCTATGTTGGAGTACAATGAGGAGCTAAGGTCTAAATGTTGGAGTACAATGAGGAGCTAAGGTCTAAATGGCCTATGTTGGAGTACAATGAGGAGCTAAGGTCTAAATGGCCTGTGTTGGAGTACAATTAGGAGCTAAGGTCTAAATGGCCTGTGTTGGAGTACAATGAGGAGCTAAGGTCTAAATGGCCTGTGTTGGAGTACAATGAGGAGCTAAGGTCTAAATGGCCTGTGTTGGAGTACAATGAGGAGCTAAGGTCTAAATGGCCTATGTTGGAGTACAAAGAGGAGCTAAGGTCTAAATGGCCTGTGTTGGAGTACAAAGAGGAGCTAAGGTCTAAATGGCCTGTGTTGGAGTACAAAGAGGAGATAAGGTCTAAATGGCCTGTGTTGGAGTACAAAGAGGAGCTAAGGTCTAAATGGCCTGTGTTGGAGTACAAAGAGGAGCTAAGGTCTAAATGGCCTGTGTTGGAGTACAAAGAGGAGCTAAGGTCTAAATGGCCTGTGTTGGAGTACAAAGAGGAGCTAAGGTCTAAATGGCCTGTGGTTCTTCAGGTGACACTAGAATGTCAACTGATATTCCAACATTTGCTAAATTATATTTTTAAGGTAAATTTTAACATTTCTAAAGCCGTACTTGGTACAATTTCATAAGCTCAAATGATTGTTCATAGTTATCTGTTATCATCTCAATATTTCATACAAAATAAGTTTCACTTCTAAACGACAGTCATCAAGTGCATTGTCAAAACTATTTAAGCATAAGTCTGTACTTTTACCATGGGTTTACAACATGAGTTGCCTAACATTGCACCAACCTACTGTAAAAACATCAACACCAGCATCCTTTAAAGAAGAACATGTTGATTTAATTGGTTGGAACCCTTTGCCAAGTTTACATAGGGACCCCCCTCCCCTCTCTCTTTAGAGTGTCACTGTTAACATGTGTCCTTGCTTGAGTGAGCTACAGAGACATACTGACAGAGAGATTACAGATTAACACACTGGTCACTGGCTCCAGTCCATTTATCCAGTCACCACATGTTTATCATGTTCACCAAGTCAGTCAATTACTACTACACTAAACGTCCCATAAAAACTCTGACAGTAGAACCGAACAACTAGCCTGAAAAAGGATATGAATTTCCTGTGGCCAGAAATCAATAAATCCAGAAATACAAATGTAATTGAAAACCGCGCACTGACGTTACATCACCCAGAGTGCTGGGGTTGACACCGTCAGAAAAACGTACTGTCGCTGATTAATAAAAGTGCAAGATACTGATTTGTTAGGTGCGACCGCTGTCTCGCGGGAGGTCTCCAACTGTGCAAAAAATGAGTTTTTACATGAGCATGATATCTTAATTACACTCCATCTGCAGCTGCATTGAAATCTGCACAGGCTAGTTACATCACACAATGGTAGTCCACTGCATCTAAACAAAAACTTCATGTTGGGTGTTTACTTAGAACTAATGCACTGGTAATGTGAACAATTTCATTGGTCAATCTGAGTCATGTGTCAGTCTTCCCTACTCTATCACCCTGGGGTAATTGATGTATCTGACAGATCTTTATTGTGCCATTAAATTGTCACCAGCTGAAGTCAGCAGATGTCAATTAGCAAATTAGCCAAGAAGTCTTTTGTTGACCTGCTACACACAGTGATGACTGGGAGCACTTATCTGTCTACAGCCAGATAGATAACTCTCTGAGTGTCATCAACAGGCAGCTAGCATCTCTCAGTTGTGGGATGCTCTTACAGTTACATAGATTCTCATGTTGGCATCTACTGCCATCTAGATGGAGAAGTAATGTGGAGAACAGAGATGGCTCTGAGTCCTGAGACAGCGATTAAACATAGTCTTGAGTCTCCAATCACATTATCCATAGTTTACGTAAACTTTTAATTTCAGACACACAAGGCAAGAAGCAATCAATGCCATCCATTTCTATGTCTTTACTTCTGTGTTTGTGCCTCTCATGATGGTCCGTTGGTTCGTTTCTTTTTCCAGATGGTTTCCATGCCTGTTTTGGTATTCTTGTGGCAGTATTCTGAGGACATCACCCACATATCTCCATCTTCTTTTCAATATTGTTGACTTGATTGGCTGTGTTTGCTCTTTTAAGGACTTCCTCGTTGGTGATGAATTAATTCATTCCATTTCATGTTTACACATCTGAGAAAGCATCTGGCCAGGACAAGTTTTTTCAGAGCAATAGAGAAACACATATATGACATTGCTGTTGAAAATTCTTATTTTGGTGTTCATATTTATACTCTTTGAAGTTTTACCTCAACATTTTTGTGAGTTTTTGAAATGCTCCCCGTGCATTCCCAAGCCTATTCTTGGTATCAATAGAACAGTTTCCATCTATATAATGGATATCACTGCAACAAACTGAAAGTAACAATTTTAGAAAAATCATCGTGTCAGAATGAACCAGGTAATAATGATAAAAAATGGATAGACCTCATTAACTTCCATGTTCTTTTTTTTGTATAATCGGCCCATTATGTTTTCACATCAATCATACGACAAGCAGGCATCTGGCAGCTGCACTGCTCAATTATCCTCCAGGAATCACCTGCAAACACACATTGCAAGCAGTGCACCAAAGCCAGCATTCCGCAGCATTGCTGACTTGATCCATCTAATACGTGTCTGTATTGGTCATGTCTCGATATTGTGTTTATGAATTTATACAGTAACTGATGGTCTGTGTTAATCACTGTGTGGGCAGCTACAGAAGGCAATCAGCACCAGGTGTGTGGACGGTGCCACAGCTGAGCATTAGCATTAGAAGCATTATGATTCCTGGCTTGCCACCCACCTATAAAATCTGTAGAGTTGATCACTATTGATTAGAGATGAGTCCCCACCTTACTGCAATGTGCGTAAAGGCTGGCCAGATTTATAGATTCTTCTTCTTCCTTATACTGCGCTGTATCCTATGAAGGGTTATTAAGCAATTAAGGTTTTTATTGTAAAATCATGTTATAAAGTATAACCTATATATCCTACATAACATCTTGACTGCCCAAATGTATTTTCGTTTCACTTATGGCCAAGAAGACGACAACCAACAACATCTCATTGTGATGTCATAGAGGAGGACACAAGACTCAGTGGGACAAACTTACTAAATGCAACATTTGATGAACAGAAACCACTGCAGGGAAGTCACCATGTCAGCATGTTAAGACTCCATCCTTAACTGAATTAGTCCATCGCAAATCCGGTCTGTTGATGTCCAAATATGTAGTGCGTGAATAGTGTAATGTAACATCTGCAGTTAATTTAATAAAAAAGGCAGATTTTTTTAAAATCATTGAAAGAATTTACTTAAGTTGTGAGATTTGGTAAGGCTCAAAATAGTGGATATCCAAAATGGTAAACACAGTGTGGGTCATTGCCAATCAAGGGCATGACTTCCATCCTCTCACCAATCACTGACAAATTTTCACCAAGGGTGATATTCATGAGTTTTCAGTGTTTCCATTTTCACTTCAATTAACGTTTGACCAAACATTAAGTAATTAAAAAAATAGTTTGTCTGATGATTTCACAAATACTACATGCAAAAGTTGTGCAAACGAGCTAGCATGTTGCAGTGGATACTAGGTAGGTTTGTTTTTTTGCAAAATGAATTTGAAATGAGACTAGCAAAAAAAAATCAAATTGATAAAGCACCTTTAAGTGGACGACATGCAAGAAATGTATTTTAATTAACCAAAACGTTTTCATATAATTTGATGGTTATCGGCTTCATTTGAATATCTCAACTTGAATATCATGCTTACAAATTACATATTCGATATTCATAAATACAAAACAGTCAAATTACATTTAAGACTTATGTTCCATTAATTAAGATGCTAGAAAAAATAGTAAAATTTATACTACATATATCACATGATTTTACAATAAACACGCCTGGGTTGCCTAGTCAAAATGTCTTTAAAAAAATAGAAAGCCTTATCATCTTCTTCTCCTTTGGTCCCTTGCATCATATGATTCATATCACTTAGTCTGTTCTGCCCTCTTGACAAGTCGCCTCCACCCACTGCATCATCTGCCATTCTTTCACACTCTTGGCTGTTCACATCTGGCCTTTCAAGATCTGTCTCAACATTATCCCTCCATCTTAACTTTGGTCTTCCTCTTCTCTTTCTACCACCATCTCTGTATGTGTCCTGTCCATCACAGTCTGCGATGTTTCGTCATTTCGATCTCTTCTTTTTAATTAATAATATAAGTCTTACATTATTATATTTCAACATTCTTACAGTTCAATAACATTCTTCCATCTGATCTGCCATCTGGCCTTTAGTGGGACCCCTAGCTGTAGACAGCTGCTGCCTGATAGACACTCTAACCACACATCCTGATGGAGGGGGGGGTCATATGGCAGATAAGACATGGGAAACAATAAGCCAGACAAAAAAGATGTATTAAAGGGGTGCGTTAATATTGGACAAGTCAATGGGGAATTATGGATGTTATAAAAGGCTTATCTTTAGCCTTACAAATGCTCATTATTTGTAAGTGTAAGTGTATTAGATATGCCCACCTAAAGGCTAAATACAGTCGAAATAAGTCGCAGAGCCAGAGACAGGAAGAAGAGAGATTAATGCAATAATGACAGAAGACGGAAATGTTTTTATTTAATCAACAAGCGACTGATTCGCGCACGTCAACAACAAAAGCCAGTCTAACTTTGGAACATTGTTGAAAAGAAATCAATGGTCAGTTGCTAAAATCGAACCAGAGTAGCTACTCGCTACGTTGGCGGTATCGGCTTTGCCTTTGATCCCCGCCGAGCCGAGCGACGCCGACCGCGGCCCTAGCCGCACGCTGCGGTGAAACCGCACTCGGTCTCGGGTGCCCGCTTGTTTTATGACATTATGTATAACAAAAAGCACACCACGCATCCAAGTTCGGCACATATAAAGAACAGTTGTATACTTACATGTCTGTGTTTTTCTGCTCCGTGATTCATTCGCCAAAATTATTATAATCCACAATATTCTATACCAATATAGAAACCACTCCAGGCTTAGCGCCATGGTTGTGACCAACTGTTGTCTAAAACTTCCTCCGTCGCGTTACCTAGCGAACAACTGTATAACTATATTTTGGAAAATGCCCAAACTCCCCACCAGTGGCGCCACTGTTTGGGCGTGGAAAAGGCCAAGGCAATGTATTTCCATTTTGCTTCCGTTTGTTCAACGTACCAGGAATTACCATTATAGTTCACAGGTGAATTTTCACTGGACGCAATTACAATAAGGGTATTTGTGGTTATATTGGCATATTTTTAGAAAACTAATCACATGACATAACATAAATTCATAGTAATAATAATAATAATAATATATTTATTCGTACTAAAAATGTTACAATTCGATTAAAACAGTGTATATATATAAGCTACTGTGCATATAAAACAGCAAGCGTTGAGCCAACTCGTCTATGAATAAAAACGTGTGTGTGTGTGTGTGTGTGTGTGTGTGTGTGTGTGTGTGTGTGTGTGTGTGTGTGTGTGGTGTGTGGTGTGGTGTGGTGTGGTGTGTGGTGTGGTGTGGTGTGGTGTGGTGTGTGGTGTGGTGTGGTGTGGTGTGGTGTGGTGTGGTGACGGCTAGTGGCAAGATTGTAATCAAATCGCAACACGATCTGCGAAATCACGAGCTTCAAAGACATTCTCAAATATGTGTAGACTGTATAACGCAGCGAGCACTGTAGGGACTCTGTGTATCGTGCCAGGGGTGGACTCAAAGACTTCAATAAAACTAGCTCTACAGAAAACTGTATCTTCGTTAACAAAGACCTCACACCAAGGCACGAGCTTCAAAGTCATTCTCAAATGTGCGTAGACTATGCAAAACAACGACAATAATAAATCAGCGTCATGCCTTATTATCTGAATTTGCCTTCATTATGCAATGTAGTTTTTTATTTTTTTATTTTTATTTATATTTATAATTTTATTTATTTATTATTCATTTCTGTTCATTCAAATCAAGTTGAACAGAATAATTATGTGTGATGAATTTTTGACAAACCTAAGTTGTTAACTTTTATTACTTTTATAACTTTTATCTTCGTTCATTTAAATCCCTTGCAGTGTTTAGACAAACATTGCACATTATATTATTTATCTTCGTTCATTTAAATCCCTTGCAGTGTTTAGACAACAATTTTCTCAATTTGTGATGTCTACGTTTTAAATTTGTTCAACTTCAGATGTTACGTTTTTTATATCTTATGTCGGTAATGTAATTTTATTTAACTTAAGTTGCTACCTTTCATTTTCGTTCATTTAAACGCCATGCAGTGTTTATCTTAACATAGCACACCTTGTTGTGTGAGTTATGACATGGTTATATCTTTTTATGCTGCCAGCAAAGCCACTAACGTTTGATCTGTTTCTGTTTCTTTTTGTTGACTATGCGTACTGTTAAGACACATGTCCATCATCATATTATTTTGTTTTGTTTACAGAGCATCATCTAACAAATGATACAGACAAACAAATGTACACAAATACTCAAAACACCATAATGCTTTTTGCGATCACATATACACTATATATGACCTCTCTAATGCATACACCTTCATCATACATGTACATTGGATTAACATTTAACAAATATGCATATACTTGTCATTCATACCTCTTAAAGAGCTAATTAATGACAGAACACTTTGATTGCGTTTTTCTTTCACACTTGGGTGGCATTGAAAACAACAATTTAATTAACACAATAAATCTTGATAACAATGAATTGCAAGTTATAAAACATTCTTCTTATTATGACATAGACCACTTCAAGATATTAGTGGCCAAAAAAAGTAAACACTTTTCAGTACTTAGTCTAAATATTCAATCTGTAAATGCTAAAATTGATGAATTATCAGCATTCGTTAGTTCACTACAGGACATACATTATAAATTTAACATGATTTGCCTACAAGAATGCTGGATATCCAAGCTGACTGATTTATTAAATATACAATTACCTGGGTATGTCTGCATTGTGCAAGGAAAGAGCAGTAGTAAGAATGGTGGCTTAATAATATATGTAGATAACAGATTCCAATATGAAGTACAATTAAATATAAACACGTACGAATATTGGGAGGACCTGATAATTAAGGTAACATGGGGTGGATTATCAAAAGCAATTACTATTGGTAACATATACAGACCACCGAGTATGGCAAGGGAACATATTAGGCATTTTATTAAAGAAATCACTACAGTAATCTTATCCATAGAAAATTCAAACATAACTATTAACTTAGCCGGAGACTACAATCTTAATCTCCTTAAGATAAACGAAATTGCAATATGCAGCGAATTCTTTGATCTTTTGACATCCCATAGTCTATTTCCACAAATCACACTTCCAACAAGATTATCCCACTCCAATGGTTCCCTAATTGATAATATATTCTGTAAATTTCAGAGTTCAACATCCACAGCTACATCTGGTATATTAATAAACAAAGTATCAGATCACCTCTCTTGCTTTATTTTCTCAGAAATTTGTTTATACAATCCACCAAATCCTAAATGGATTAAAATAAACACACAAAAACAAGAAAGCTATTCAAAATATAATAAATGATATTAGTGCATCCGATTTGTACAACAAACTTGACAAAAGTTTGACCACAGACCCTAATTTAAGTTACAATATTATACATGAAGTAATTGAAAATGCCAAGAATAATCACATGTTGAGCAAATTAGTGAAATTTTTTAAATATAAACATACAAAATCCAAACGGATCACTATAGGTCTACTAAAATCCATAAAATTTCGAGATAAGTTATATAAGAGAATCAAGCTAACAAATCCTAACTCACGGGAATACAAAATAATGTGTATAAACTTAAAAACATATATTAATATACTAAAGAAAAAGAAAAGAAAATTTAAACTGTAAATTCACACTTAATAACGTTGACGAACTAATTGTACAAAAAACAATAGACAATCTTCCGTCTAAAAATAGTACAAGGATTGACGGCATTTCAACTAATTTGCTAAAACAGATTGCACCAAAAATAATAAAGTCTTTAACGCTATTTATAAATCAAGTTTTTAGCACGGGGATATTCCCCGAAAAATAACTCTACGAAATTAATGAATGGCTAGAAATAAATAAACTGTCCCTTAACGTTATAACGTTACCAAATCCCAATTCATGGTTTTCCACATGCCAAAAAAAATGTTAAACACCTGTTCCTAAAATAAATAATATAATAATAAAAACAAAGGTTGACGATTTTAATTTCCTGGGATTTGGGATACCCAACTAAATTGGAAAAAACACTCCGAAAATATATCAAACAAATGTTCTAGAATAATCGGTACACTAAATAGGCTTAAACTAGTACTGCCTATGATAATTAAAATTATGCTATATAACACGTTATTAGTACCACATATAAACTATTGTTTAATGACTTGGGGGTTCCAATGTCAAAGGATTAATCAACTTCAGAAAAGGGCTATACGAATAATAACTTTGAGTAATATAAATTCATATACTGACCTGCTATTTAAAAAATTAAACTTACTAAAAGTGAATGACATGCTAGCCCTTCAAAAATTTAAATTTTATTATAAATTTATACATAATAAATTACCTACATACCTACAACATTGGCAGATAGCAACATACTCCAAGATACATGGTCATAATACACGAAACCAAAATAAAATTCACATTTATGGTACAAAGCATACTTTTGCAAAACAAAGTCTTAAATAAAGTTTACCAAATACTATCAACAATACCTCTCAAAATGTGAAAGACAAACTTTATTCACACAGTTTACAGGGTTTAATAAATTATGCAAAGTATCATATCATTCAGAATTATAAAAACATGTGCACAATCATCAACTGTTATACCTGTACATACGTGCGCAATCAACTTCAATGATGTTAGTTCAAACATTATAAATACGTTTTCACTTTCTCACCTCACTACATGCTATGACATATACCACAGCGGCATAATAAAACAACAATCCAGGTTTTCATTGACGGTGGACTTTACTTTACTACATTTTAATGTTGATAACTTTATATCTATATTCTTTGCTTTCCTTTTAAACTAAAATAAAAGAACACGACGGGTGGCTCCTACGGTAGCGACTTTTAATAAGTCTTTGTGGGAGTCTCCATGATCCTCTCTGTATACAGTAATATTTTATTACGTACAATTATATGATATATTATTATTATTTAATGCGTGTGCATTTTGGATCTAATAAATTACTCACTTACTTATACTTACTTATAGTTAAGACAGAGTCAATGCTCAACTTGTTTACATACACATTGATACAATGCCAAAATGCCACAACACTCACAGACAATAATCAATATCTAAGCTCTATATCGGACACAGATGTGCAAATGTTGGGGCTTGTGTGCTTCTTTAATTGTGCCTTATTTAATAAAAGTTAACATTTATTTGTTATCAAATAAAATGCAAATTAACATTGTAGTTAAATTAACAGAAAGCACAAAATACCAATGAGATGGAGCAAAAATGTGCCATTGTGTTTTATTTTAATTATGTGCCACTAACTTATTTACTGGTATATATAAACTATATAAAGTTACACATGTATGCAGTCTGCATTATTAGCGCGCATTTTGTTGCTAAACGTGGAACACGACAGCCATCTGGAATAATAGGGGTGATCCAAATCAATAGCACACGAGAGCAAACATGGCTTCCGCGAGCGACAGAAAGTTGGCAGAGGGTCTAGAGCATCTGCGTTTAGCAGATAAATGGTACTTAATTATAACAAAGACTAACCGTCCTGACACTATGATATGTTTAAGTTGTATGTGTAAAGAAAATATCTTTGAAAATGGGATTCTTAAGAGCCGCACCATTGGCATTATTGCCACGGTATTGGCCCATGGCATGGCTCATGCCATGGGCCATGGCATTGGGCCTGAAGTCTGGAGAACAAGTCAACAACATTATAATTTATAGTTTGGATGTATAGTATCAGCCACTACCAGCAATGGCAATACTATTCAAGATAGACGTGTTATGGCAATCATACGAACAATCGAATGTCTACATCCAAATGAGTCTCGCACAAGAGTCGATTGTTCATCTGCTGTTTATTCAAATTCACAATGTCAATGGTTCGTCACCTCAGTCTTAAAAATTAATCTGTTTCCCCAGCCCAGTGTTCGGGGTGGTCTCATAACAAGAAATCAGTTTCCAAAGTCCAAAAATGCACAGTGTTTAGCATTGGTTCGAACCACCACCTACCCCCCCCCCCAATCCATACTAGTGTGGGACTTCTTGTTCGCGCATATTGCCAATCAAATGACTGTAATTTTTATTCCAATCATATTCATGATACTTCATGTATACAACACTAACTGAACACATGGAAAGGAGGCAGACTTCGTGTGATATTCCCAAACTGATGAATTCGCCGGATGTGCAAAACTGTCATATTGGTTCGCTCGTGCAATTCATGTATATAATATGTGCTTTATACAATCATATACAAGAACAATAAAATGGCCAACTTAATATGATTTAACTGACATGACATGATTACTAATACTACACACCACACATCCCGGTTCTGATATCAACAATAGCATCAACATGCGTTAATAAGTGGTGGCGCCACTTAAGCAATTGTTTTTTGCGAAACGTGGTGATGACTACCCACCAGTATGTAATGCTATGTGTTTTTGAAGTTTGTGAACTGATGGGCCCACCTCTTAGTGTGTAACAGTACTTATATGCCAAGCACCTGTCTTGTCATATTCAAGCTGAGGCTGTCTTTGTGTACGATGCCGTTTCTATATATACTACGTCACTTGAGGGATATTATAGTCCCAATAACCTTGATTTGACCCAGTAGGCGTATGTTTAATAAATGTCAGTAAACATGCTTGTTTCCAGCATGCAGACAGGATTTTTCAAATGGAAACCAGATTATGATGGTGCAGCCTCAGAATATTCAAAGGCTGGTAAGTTGTAACTTTAACCAAGAGAACATGAAATGAAAACATATTGTGCTCTAAGCTACTTTCAAACATATGCTCATGCACGCACACTCGCACGCAAAAATAGACATATGCACTGAGAGATATGCATGCATACAGATGCATGCATGCAAACACACGCACGCGTGCACACACACACACACACGTTGGAATCCATTTTGATGAAGCAAGAATAGAATGTATAGGCTGCAATGGCTAAATATGTAATGTTGTGACAGGTGTTTCTGTAAGAGCTGTACTTGTTTCATGTGGTAACAAAAATAAGAGCTATAATTAATCAAAATAAAGTTCAAATATCTAAATATGTCGGTATGTGCATGCATGTGTGTGTATGTTGTTATGCTCACTGCCTAAAACATTTATGTTAATGATATACACTTTGTTTTGTTTGGTGTTGTAGCAACAGCCTTCAAGAATGCTAAGGCATACGAGCAGACAGTCGACAGCCTTATGAAGGCAGCTAATGTGCAGAAGAAGTCTGGATCGTATCCTTTTACCCTGGTCATAGTTTTGAATGTTTATTTCACATTTAAGGATATGATGTCTTGTTAAGAGGAACCTGCAATTAAAACTTAAATTCTTGATAAATGCGGGTGATCTTCATGTCTATTGCTTTTGTTGCAAGATTGAAAGATTATCATCAATGTGTGTTGTGTAAATTTACAACAAACAAGAAATGTGTCTAATATTTGTTTCCTTGACTGTATGTTTTACACAAGAGCATTCCATGCAGCAAAGTAAGTAGTGCTACCTGTGTTGTTTCTCACTGTTATGCTAATATTTCCAAGATAGGTTTGACTTGGATGCAAATTAAAGACTTATTAGCATATATTTGATACTGTAAATCCAATGAGACAATTATCATACAACAGAAAGCAATTTAATATAATTGTGTATGTTACAAGTTTGTTTAAAATTTACAGCTTGTGGAATTACTTGCAACTTACCTGAGTAAATTTGTCACTTATACGTTTATTATATGAACTTATAAAATGGCATGGATTTTATGTGATGTTTGCTGGGTGTAGATCTCTGGAGGCTGTTGCTTTGATCTACAAAGAGACAAAGGAATTTCACAAGATTGCCAACTTGGTGGAGGAAGCTAGTAACTTGTACTTGGAGCATGGCGTCCCTGACACAGCCTCCATTGCCCTGGAGAGAGCAGCTAAGTCAGTAGCACCTTCCAATCTTCAGGCTTAAAATTGTACGTATACATTGCTGTTGAAGAGTCAGAACAATGGAAGTCCATTTAGATTTTCATCATGTGGTTGCTTGGATATGAGTCTATTAGAGTAATACAATTCAATTAAGTTCTTTAATTTAGACACAAATACACATACAATGATGCATATATATATATATATATATGGGTCCATATTGTCATACACAACAATTAACGAGATAATATAAATTGTGGAAGCATAAAACATACTAACAATATGATTACACCAGATCATTATGTACATAAAGTGACTTTACCCATTGTCTCCTCGTAACTATCAGTGCGTTTTAGATTTATCTAACATCTAACGCATGAAAATGGACTTCCATTATTTTGACTCTTCAACAGCAATATATCTAAACTGCATGTTTGCTTCCAACTGTCAGTATACATACTTTATTATGCATCAACTAGCATACAATGACGATAAGTATACTTACTTACTTATCCTCATTGTACTTATGCACCAACTAGCGTACAATGACAATAAGTATATTTACTTACTTATCCTCATTGTATTTATTTTCATTGTACTTATGCATCAACTAACATACAATGACAATAAGTATACTTACTTATCCTCATTGTACTTATGTAGTTATCCTCATTGTACTTATGCATCAACTAGCGTACAATGAAGATAAGTATACTTACTTACTTATCCTCATTGTACTTATGTACTTATCCTCATTGTACTTATGTATTTATCCTCATTGTACTTATGTACTTATCCTCATTGTACTTATGTACTTATCCTCATTGTACGCTAGTTGATGCATAAGGCACTTTGTAATTTACACCATTTCATACAATCTCTACCCAGTAGCTGTGTTCTCTGCCATCTTCCAAGAACTCCACCCCAGATGGTTTCTTTCTGTTTCCACAGTCCTCCGTGTTGATCTTGGTCTACCTTTTTAGCTTCAGGGGCCCAGGTTAATGCTATTTTTGAGTTGTTATTTGTTTGAGTTGTTATTACTCAGTTAAGTGTGTGGTGGATCCGTCGCCATCATCTGATCTTGATGTCTTCTGAGATTGGTGACACACAAGTGCGGCTGTTTAGCTCTTTATTTGACACTATCATTGTATCTTTAGTAGTCATTGTAGTCCTTTGAAAAATTTTCAGTTTATTCCCACCAGTTCATGTCATTCTCCACATTTCGACTCCAAATGATAGCACTGCTATAAGTTATATAACTGCCAATTTATTTATACAAAAGCATAACATTGTTCCACAGTGTAATTTTTTGTTACAGTAAGTTAAATTAGGTGGAATGATTCACTTGTATTTTACTTTACAAAATTATTGTCAATATATTGCTATTGGTGGAGGCTGGCATTACCCTGGCATATAAAAAAAATAGAAAATTTGTGTCTAATTCCTGACCCCTGGGACAACATTAAGTATAATTCCCCACCACAGGGACATCATGTTGTCTAATTCCTCAAGGGGGTGACAACAAGAATAGTATGAATGACCAGGGTGTATAGTACTTAGGGTGTCCCATAAACCCTGCATCTTGTACGTGACAAACATTCATGTTTTATTGTCAACCAAGTACACAACTTTATTCCGTCAGAAATAGGCAGCATGCATTTAATTAACATGCACCATTTATTACGTTCAACATTCAATAGTGTATAACATTTTAATACAAAAATACAACAACCATTGATGTTATTCTGCTCTTAATAAGCTCTATAAACCATGCAGCACAATATTCTTGGTGATGCAGTGCTTTCTGTTTGCATAGTAGCTACCCTGGTGGCAGATATAGGAACACCTAACATGCCATACTTAGAAAGTGGTCCGGTGTCTTGGACACCCACCGTTGTGTTATAAATAGGCTAGACTGTTGGGTTGTCTAAATTCCAGGGATGTCGTGGCCACCCACTAGGGCTAACACAAATGTATAATGGTGCAATGAAAAGTTCACATTATTTAAGATCTTTAGAGAGATATCAATGTACTGTATGCTAATTGTATTTTGTATTACTGAACATTTCAAGTGCTGTTTGTTGCCTATTATTTGGTGGTTTGTCTCTGGTTGCAGGATGATTGAAACACATGAACCAGAACGTGCAATAGAACTGTACAAGAAAGCATGTGACGTGTGTGAGGTAAAGGATTCTTTAACATGTTTTGCTGTATGGCTGTGCATGTACATCTGCATTGGAGACTGTCATGTGTGTATGTATGTGTGAAATTTGGTTTGTTATGTTAGGTAAGATTGATCTGATGTAGACAGTCTGTACAAATCCAGTATATGGTGCCAATATTGACACACGCATACACACATGCATACACGCACGCACGCATGCATGCACGCACGCACGCACACACACACATTCATCATGTAGTACTAGTATTGACATATTTGTAAGAAAGCATTTATGAGAATATCGGCTCTTCTATCCAGGGTGAAGATCGAGTCCGACAGAGTGCTGAAATGACCGGCAGAGCGGCAAGACTTTACATCCGACTGAAACGGTGAGATTCACATTCACGTCCATGCTGATTATGGCACAGAGTATCATGGAATATTCATTCTACCCTTCAAAAGCATGTAATACATGAGACACAAATGAAGAAGCTTCAATTGAACTCCAGTGCAGTTATAATCAGTATCTTGTGTAGGTTTTCATTTCTACTATAGCAACTACAATAAAACAAGCCATTACAGGCAACTGTATAATGTAACAGATGCATATTCCAAGTACTGACTTTTGCTTAGGTATCCACATTACCACTTTCGGGTGAAAAATACCACTTTTTACTCTTCGTCCTGCTTTTTTAACAAAATATCCCACTTTTCTGTAATTTTCCAAAGCAACCAAAATTCACAATAAAATCGATCTATTTGTTACACGAGGCCATTCCAGGCACATATTATATCTGTGGTGATTTTACATTTTCTCACGTTCACTGCGAACGAGAATGGCACATCAAAATGGTATCCCATAAAAACAACACATTAAAAAACTATTGAATTTGAGTGGAGGAGAATGGAGAAGGGTGTTTCCCGCTTTTCATGAGCATTTTCCCATTGTTCTGTGAGCAGATGTTGAAGCCTATGCTTTTGATGTTGCAGAGGTAGTTTTGAATGAAAGTTGACTTTGTAGGTTTGACGAGGCAGCAGAACACCTGAAGAAGGAGATAGAGATCTTATCCCAGGTGAACCACCAGGGCCAACTGTACAAGCTCATGATGGCGTTGGTTTTGATCCATCTGCACCAGGACGACTATGTAGCCGCCAACCAGGCCTTCAAAGCGGCATTCAGGTCTGACTCCTTCACTTCGGTGTTTGTTCAGTGCGCAATAGCGCTAATAAGGACTTCTATTTTCTCATTAGTTGGTTTATGGATCCACCGATCCGATATTTTCGTTTTTGAAAAAGTTCATTGTGTCGTATTTTAACATGAAACATCATTCCATATACAAAAAGCCATATATTCTTTTTAAAATATTGTGTTTTGCACACCTTTTTTGGCCCAAGTAGCAGCATTTTAAAAGAATATATGCCTTTTTATATGGAGTGATTGAACAATTGCATTGGCATAGAAACAAATGAGGTAAGAATATCGTTTAGCAAGCATAAATGATTTGCATTACCTATTTAGATTACTATTTAGATTATTTTTTCCATCAACCGGCCCATTTGTGTGTCTAGGAAAATCTGTAAACCAACTAATAAAAGGGCTAAGTTTCTCCATTGGTGCAGTCATCTGTTGAAGTATCTTTGTACAATTATTTAACAGGCAGACTGAACCACACATGTATTTTAAATTGATGGAATCAGATATTGTCAAGTGGGTTTCCTCGAATCACAATGGCTTTGTTATCATGATTTTTGTCTTGCTAAGATTACTGTGGTTGTATGATCCTACAGCATGGTCTACAGTTTATCTTCTCTATGACAGGTTACACTTATTCACATTTACCCTCTGTGTGGGATCTTTACTTCCCCTGACATAGATAGATAGATAGAGGGATCAACAGTGTTTACTTTTACTGTCTCTCAAAAGACACAATGTAGGGTGAACAATGTGGGGTGATGTGGCGTGAACAATGTGGGGTGAACAGAATTGTCCGAGTTTCGAAACAACAGCAGGTGGACTCGACCCCAGTCCCCTCAATCAATAGTCCAGCGTTGTACCGCCAAGCTACCACACCCCACATGTAAATAAATTCACTGAATTTATTTAAAGAACAAATACAAATGGTGAGTTTTTTGTATTTCAGTTATAAATATGCATTGCGTGTACATGTGACTTGATTGTGTAAAGAGATGTTGTCATGTTGCAGATACGATCGCTTTGTGGAGAGTGAGGAAGCTGGTGCGATTGAGCAGCTGTTGATAGCATATGAAGAGGGAGACCAGGAGACAGCTGATGGCATTGTGAAGAGTCCACTCTTCCGATACATGGAGAACGATGTGAGTCACACTCTTCACGTGGTTTCTGTTTCTTAATCGTTAAACCCCAACTGGGTATCATGCTCTATGAGCATTGGGCACGACCCTGCAGTTCCTTGATTGTGGAGGTGTCCAACCTCAAGCAATTGCACCTTCAGGATGTTCCAAACAGTTAAGGTCCAGGGAAAAATCAGTTCATGTATTCCATGGTGTTGGTTCTGATGTGTTTGTGGGTGATGTCTGTCAGCAGGTATTAAAACATGGTGCATGGTTTTGTCTGATTGTTCCGTCGTGCGTGTGTGTGCGTCTCACTAAAGTATATTGATTTACCAGTCGGTTTCTTCACAACATGTATCAATATTCATGATTCATCATAAATTACTGAACTCTCTGTGTCTTTACTGGCAGCATTATTTGGTGGCCACAGTTAAGCAACTCTTGCAAATGTTAAAGTTACTTGATATATTTTCTACAGTCGATTGTTATGGTTGACTGAGCATTTGTGACCTTCTCAATCACCTTTTCAGAATCAGGCTGAACTGTTCTCTGTTGTGCAAAAAGAATCTCAACTTGCTTCAGTATGAATGTCACAGTCTGATAGCAATTTACATGCTGATATCTGACAACTATGTCACAAAGCTTGTTAGAAGAAGAATAAAATAACACAGAAGATGGTCGCGTCATATTTTTTATCATTTTCCTTTATTGATTTAGTTGATTGCGTGAGTTTTACTGAACAATTAATTGCATATCGATGCACTTGTCTTGCAGTACATTTATTGTACTACCGAAACAAGGATTTTAACAAGGTTGCCATCCAAAGCTACAACCTACAAATGATGCATAAATAATTGTGTAATAACATTTTATTTAGAATTTTTTTGAAGAAAAAGTATCAAGTTTAATTTGTTAAAATGTTAAAATCCAAAATTTTAATCTATGTCTATTTATGTAAGTTTTGTCACAGCAAAATATGTGTTCTTCTTTTAGTTGTTTATGTTATTGAAGAATATATATATATATATATATATATATGTATATATATATATAAATGTATCAGAACTATATTCACTCAACACACATGATTGTTCCAGTTCACAAAGTTGGCACGGGATCTCAAGGTTCCGGCCGGGCTGTTATCCGGGAAGACTGAAGCAGCTTCTCCTGAAAATGTTCCGCAGGGAGATGGGGACGCAGCCGCAGGTGAAGCTGGGGATGCACCAACAGGAGCGGATACAGGCCCAGGAGAAGAGGAGGACAAAGATGAGTTTGCCGGTGGTCTCTGTTAGAGGAATAGACCACCCTCACCACCAGGGGCTTCTGGCTACATCAGCACCCCTGACAGATCAACCTGTTGAAATGCTGATTTTTTAGTTGCTCTGTTAACCAATAATATCGCTCAGATTTACAGGGCTCGCATACAGAAACTTAACTATAATTGGTAGTGGGCCTGTCGTCGCTGGTCAGGTGGGTAATGATGGGCATTTCCAAGAAATGCTCTTTGAAATTTGGCGCAGGTGCATCTGGTTCCCAGAAAAACAAGTGGGACAAACAATAAATGATTTAACGTACTTCCGCACATAGCATGGGATAAACTGAAAAATCCACGTTTCAACAGGTCGATCTGGGATACTGTAGTACTGCCGTTGTCAGGCAAAAACGTCCACGTCAAATATTTTCTGCTTTGTGTATCTGTGCATGCGTATACATATATATATACATATATATATACATATATATATATATATATTAGCTGCACCAATGTGTGTGCATGGGAAAATAGTTCATGACAGAAAATGCCGCTTTATTTTTTAAATTAAAATTTTTTTTATTCTACGAAAGAAAATGGAAATTCATCCATTATTTTATGTGGTTGACATTCTCTGTTATAATTCATTGTTATTATATGCAGTACCTATTAATGCAGCTATAATATGTTTATGTTATTAATAAATTGATGATCAACTACCGGCTGGCACATGCACAGATACACTGCCATCAAATATTTGACGGCGGAAAAATTGAAGCACGACACCGGTACTACCACCCCTGGCTAGTGAGGATGTGTTAGAGGAAAAGACGGAATTGAATCATTAGTCATTTGTATACGTAACACATTTTTTTGTTCTACCCATTGCTGTAACCTGAGAGCATGTGGTAAAGACAATTGGACTATACAGGTTATCATGAACGGCACGCTGAAGGTTGGGGGGAATTTTAATTTAAATAAAAAAAATTAGGGGTTATGTTAAAAAATATTCCATTACTGTATGCATCATTAGAAAAAAGTAATCCCTGTCGCAGAAATCATCACCATCACTCGGCACATAGCTTTGTGATTATGCCGACCAGTGTGGTGAATATTAGTATAAATACAATGTGTACTCAAGTGATGTACAAGGTTGAACTAGTTTCTGAATATGTGAGCTGGGTAGCTGTTGGCTTCACACTATGTTGGCTCGTTGTGTTTGTATATAAACTATTTATGTTGTCTTTTTCTCATTGGTTCATAACATGGCCAATAGATGTGTTGGACTTGTATATGTTAATGAAATGTGTCATGATGTATTCTTTCCTCTTAAATTGCTGTCGTGTAAACTACAAGTGCAGTATACAAAAAAAGATAACAGAAGTTGATCACATCAGAAAAGAGAAGTTGTCACTTGGTCTTGACACAAAACCGTTTTTTATATTGGATACTTGCACTGTTTTGTCCCAGCAATAATTTATTACTTTATCTCTGATAAATGAGCGCTGTCTAGTGGCATGGAATTGTTAGGTTTCAACATCTACATTGGTGTCTGGATGTCAAACATTTCATTTGTTAAATATTACTTAGCAATCAGGAAAATGTTACTTAACAATTGAGGAAAGGTTTTGAGGCTACTGAATTTATCTTAAGTTTGGCTAAACAGGAAAATTGGGACTCTCAAATACAACCACATTAATAAAAATGTGCAAATGAAGCTTTCAAAGGCCTGGAAGATACCCAAAAAATAATAATGACAAGTGGCACCACGGCAGTCCTAGACGGCCATTATATGTGTCTTGGAGCATTATAGGATGCTTCTTCATGCTAGATCTAGGCTAGGGCTTAGGATTATAATTAGATTAGGTTTAATGTTAATGATAGGATTAGTTATAATAACAGTGTTTATTCCCTTGGTTTTGTCCGGGGGATAGTCAATATTTAGTGTTTACCAGGTGCCAGTCGGTGCGTATTGTGGGCATTTTCAAAAACCAAAAGCATTTCAAGAGTAATTGCAATCTGGTCTTCCAAATGTTATGTAAAATGTAATATCTTTAAAAAATTAATCATATGTTGTAATGCTGAATAAAACACCTCAAAATATGCAAACTGTTAGCAGGGCTAGGATTTAGTTCAGCTCAGATAACCCAGTGACTCAACTAACACTGCTTTCCCCTATGAGTACACGACACAACAGGTACCTAATAGTGTTTTAGGTGTCATAATGTATACATTATATGAATTATGTAAATGTATATGCTGTAGCTTTCAATACCTGTTTCCACCAACTTTGTATCTAGTCAAGATTTCAGGTCTGATATTGTACCTAAAAGGGCAGGTTTGTTGCCCATTATTTAGGTCCGATAGTAATTTAATGTGTGACAAACGAATTATACTTGGGCTACATTAGTTCATGGCATTTTTTAATTATATTTCATGTCATGTATGTATATAAAGTGTACTCTGTAGTTTACTACGTTATTTATCTTGTTAGTAACATGTTTTAAAATGAGAGGAATAATAAGGATGTCACCTGTGCGCTATACACGAGAGTTCCAGTTGAACAGTACAAGAGCAAACGCGACAGGTTCCCCGGACAAATGTTTAAATAGTGATGCCGCGTTTAAAAAAAATTACTTAGCACCTGAAGCATAAAACGTCATTCGCCATTAACAAACAACCACGGTCACGTGATTCCCATTATCAACCACGTAACCGATGTCGCGCATAGCGACAATCTTACACAAGTGTTGAGAACTCTATGGACTCTACGAAATCAATATTCAGAGATACAACTAGAACGAGTATGCTCATAGTGACAGTTGGTTGTGAGTAAATAGTTAATTATATTATAATAGGTAAAATAAACACAATGATAGTTCATAGATCCTTCCATCGGTCCTTTAATGGGGCCACATTGCCCTCGCCTCCAACCGAGGCCATTGTTTGCAGCCGTCAATTTCGCTCCACCCCCCCAAAAAAAAATCCTTCCGACACCTATGGAAATATTACAAAGTTATCATGTTGCTAATCCGTTTATGTATATTTAAGTTTGTCTGCGTGTTTTTGTGCGCGTATGAATTATTCTGTCAAATTAACATCAAACTAATAATTGCACGTGCTTGTTGTCTCTTTGTGTGTGTTTTTGTGCGTGCGTGCGCGTGTTTATCAGTAATATATGATCGAGGGTCTTTGTCTGCTGAAGCAAGCGTGTTGAGAAACCTTTTGCAAACCGATTGATTCAAATCTTTAAATTTATGAGGCGCCGTACGTAATGTTCTAGGTGTGTTTCAAAGCAACATATGTTGTTAGTATCGGTGTCAGCTGTCGTGAAAGCATTGATTGATTACGCATCTGCGATAGAACAACCTGCACGTGTCGTTACAATCAGAATATCCGAAGAACTGCAACACTGGAACAGCGCTTCGAAATGCGGAACACAACGTTATTCACGGCGCAAACACAGCATCGTCGACGGCACCCGTGAACAATGCCTTTCATGGTTTGAACATTCCAAACATCACCAAATTACCTCCCACAAGGGTTTATTACTGTTTACCGGTCAGCAGGAAGTTGTAGAATGTAGCATGTCTTATGTAACACACCACCCGAAGCTGGTGCTTCTGTTAATGCTAATTGTTGTAAGTTGTAGGGCCTGTCATGACTGATAACCGTAACACGACCAATTTGAATAACGTGGAGGGAGTGTGCAAGATAGCATTTTGTGTGCGTTTCAGCATACATTCTATGTCTATAGTACGCGCACACGCAAACGCGCACGCACGCACGCACGCACACACACACACACACACACACCGAGTCTGTATGCCTTGGAGAGGGTGTTGACCCGTACCCAGCAGTAGAACAAAAAGTCTGCTACAATATCCAGACAAAGGCAGCACAAACGAGTGATGCAGAAGCACTTGCCAGTTTTCTACATTATGTCTAAGGTTTGAAAGTAATAGTTGTTTCAGAGGATAGTGCTAGACAAGGATTTTGTGTGAAGGAATAGCACAGATGCATGCACTGGTGACAGGATTGCAGTTTAATTTTGTAATGGAGCCACTTAATGATTTAAGAAAATGCTTCGCTTATGACAATAGTTTCAGTCCGCTATGTAAACATATATATATATATATATGTATTATGTATATGAGGTCTAAGTGTTGCTTTATACAGAGGTATAATTAGCTTTCTTCCTAGTATGTTATGTTTCTCCTAATCAACCCAAGAATTTGATTAACCTTTGAAGCTGCAATACCACACTGCTCTGAAACTTTCAGTAACAGTAGTACCCAGAACAGTATCTCCTATTTTATTGTTTACATCCAACTTCCCATGTCCTGTATGTAGGCATTTGCATTTCCCAAAATTGAGTGTAGATCGTTTTGTAAATGTTATTTATCACCACCAATGTTAACCTTTCTAAACACTTTTGTGTCAAATTTCAGTACGTTACTTGTTATGTTGTCGTCCAAGTCATTGATATATATTAAGAATAATAAAGGTCATAATACTGATCAATGTAAGTCCAAGTTTCATGTATTAGGCAAGAAGGTCGGAAGGAATCTGATAGGATCTGTGGAGGTCTGAGGGGGTTAGAGGGTAAATGATGTTTGTTTTGTGTAATGTCTGTGCTTCTAAGTGAGGATCTCAACGTTGTTGACGGCGTTGACAAGTATCAATGCGTGGAGCTGCTAAAGATTATCGGATGCAAACAAGAAAACAATGCCTGTCATGGTTCGTTGCCTGCCCCTCCAGCACAGACAAAAGACCACATGGCTTAATTGCTGTTTACGAGCCAGCATTCGGGCAGTTCTTGCATTTAGCATGTGTTACATAACACTCGATGCAAAGTTGTCGGTTTCAACACACGTGGTTTGTCTATAGCACACACTGCGTGGTTCATGTGGACTTCTCTGCAAAAGCTGATCTCAACGAAATTGGTAGTTGCGTTGACAGCCAGTCAGACGAAATAGGTGAAGAAAGAGATGATACGAAACAGCTACTATGAAAACAAACGGTGGATCATAAACAGGGACTTCGTGACCTAATAGGATGCGCAATACCACCGAAGAAGTGTCACTGGTTTGAACACAATTACGGCCTCGATTCTCATTGCGATGAAAAGTTAGGTTTGTGTATAAACTTTATTTGGCTTTGTAAATAGACTGTTGCCGCACTGGAGAGTTCTAATGACGTAGCCCTAGTTCGATCCTATATTAGGTAGAATGTCGGATTTGCGTAGTTTAGCAGGTTCATGTAGGCCCTATGTTTAATAGATATATTATTTGTTCTTCAATGGGATGGAGACGATACACTTTCTAAGCATTTTGACTGACTGTTGGTTGTGCGCATTTGTTCCACAAAGTAACGGCGATGTGATTGGCTAGATTCATAGATAATAAAAAGATAATACCAGTGAATACAACTCTTCGATGATACTGTTGGCAAAATAATAACCTTTTTCCACTTGTAGTGTGTTGCATTCCCAAGGTAGGGTTATTGATGACAGTTAACGGGCCGACGTTGTTGTAGGCGCCATCTTAGAGTGAGCACTTCCGGCGCATGCGCACAATTACCACCACTGAATCTGCATAATTCAATATCAGTAACATAGACTAGTAATATTATTAATGCATGTTATACATTTTGTTGCATTAAAACTTGAACTATGCCATATAAGAAACATTCTAATGAATAAATTGTGTAATTAGATGTTGTTATGTCCGATACATGTAAAGTGAACATGTTTCAAGAGTTCACACCACAAATTCAGCTAATAAGGGTGTACATACTATATAAACGGGTAGACGTGTTGTCATAAGAGGTTGCTAGCTCAACACATAGGGGTTGTCAGTAGTTTGGGTGGAGGACTACACGATGGTCTGGGGGCCGACAAACCTCTCCCCTGAGAGCTGCTCGATACGCAACTATAAGAGACTCGGTGACTGTGGATTGGTCTCTCCACCGACCGATAGGAGGTGCAACCAAATAGCAGATAATGCTAAGTGTCACTCACGTCATTGGTCTCTTATTTTTTAAACAAAAGAATATCGATCATTACATATTCAGATTCAGTTTATTATTCTCGATTCGCATTAGTTGATCAATCGGCATCAGTTTTATTGTCATCGTACCAAACGTCTATCAATCCTTAATCAATTATATGTAAATTATTATGTTGATGTCCTTCCTTGCATTTTAGTAACTCAATGCTTTCATTATATCACTCTACGTCAATCCCAAAACAAAAAGGCTATATAATGTTATTGTTTTATAACACTCCAGCACATATGCAAATTTGTTCTCTTCGAAGAACAGCCAGGCAAGCTAATGCTTTCCATAGGTTTTGATTTTACTGTGCTTCTCTACATGCAATCTAGAGTCTGACACATAAGGAAACGTCTTGCGACATATTGTGCACACCTAATCGATTCAAATAGACATGCACAATTTACCCCACCAATAATAACAAACTCGGATTTAATTGCATTTAACTTTAATGTGGTCTCTGTCTTCCAGTGAGTGGGTTGGCGGGCTGAAATCAGATATTGTGACACTACTGACAAGCACAAAAATCACGTGGTGAGCACGAACTAGACGTGAAGGCGGTCACTGCTAGGTGGCAGCACTGTTCAATCTGTCCACAGCCTCATCGTCAAGATTTATGCGGATGACTCACCTGAACAGGGATACCTGAACACCCTTACTCCATAGGCATTTGGTTTGGTCAAAAGCGAACTGGGGAAGAGAAGCAGGGTTGAGGACCGTGAAGAGCGTGGCACGTACGTTGTTGATTCAGGACACTGGGCACTCAACTCGTCTACAGCCTCTTGCAACTGCGAGTTCCGGACAGCAATGGCACTGACTCACTGCCTTGCAGAAACATCTTCGTTGTGCGTGAACGTTGAGACCTGCCGAGAGACGCGTTGACACTGCCAGAGAGGTGTCGTTGACAAGGCAAGTGCCACGCCCATCCTATGTGCAGACAGGCGACAGCAACAACGAAACGCCTTAACTCGTTCACGTCAGGCGTTCCGACGAGGGAGTTTCAGAAAGTTTTACGTGCCGTCGAAATGATGAACGACTTCTTGGCAAGAGGACGCCATTTTGCCATTGTTGAAGTGGAAGAGCAAGTCGGTGACGAGGCGCACGATCAAGTCGGTGACGAGGCGCACGATCAAGTCGGTGACGAGGCGCACGATCAAGTCGGTGACGAGGCGCACGATCAAGTCGGTGACGAGGCGCACGATCAAGTCGGTGACGAGGCGCACGATCAAGTCGGTGACGAGGCGCACGATCAAGTCGGTGACGAGGCGCACGATCAAGTCGGTGACGAGGCGCACGATCAAGCCGATGACGAACATCAAGATCAAGTTGGTGACGAATTGCACAATCAAGTCTGTGACGAAGCACACGATGAGGTCACCAACGAAACGCACGATGAAGTCGGCCACGAATCACACGATTACGTCTTAGACGAGACGCACGATCAAGTCGTTGACGAAGCGCACGACCAGGTCGGGGATGAGGCGCAGGATGAAGCCGGTGATGAGGCGCAGGATGAAGCCGGTGTTGAGGCGCACGATCACGTTGGAGCTGGTAAGTTTAATCTTGCTAGCAGTTTTCAAAAGATAATAGTCCTCGTTGGAATTATACCGTGTTGTTTGGTGTCTTTGCTGCTATGGATGCATAATATATTTTCTATTGACCATGTTTAATGCTGTGCTAACTAATAGTGGATGTGTTTGTAATTGTCTTGTAGCGAGTGTTAGCATAACAGCATGTTTGTTAAAATAAATTAGACCTCTATGACAGTTCTTAATAGAATTACGTTTTATCCATTGCAAACTGTCAAATGAAAAATACGTCTTCCACCTCGAAGCTTGTCCCGTTACTATCATCACTAAATAGGTGGGCTGGACACTGATCTACCTGAGCTATCTTGCCTAATCTTCTGAAAGTTAAGTTTCAGTTATTCAGAGCTGGCTGATGGGAGACAGCGTTGATGCTGCTTTGAGTGGTAAACCTGGTAGAAGAAATGACGTAGAAGTGCTCCCAGTGTATTCCTGCGAGAATAACACATAACCACGTCGACATATGCGTGACAATTCGTTGAGGACGACGTGAAGACGAAACTAGCGGACTTGCAGTGGATGTACCCCATATACGAACGCTAACAACTCTCTCGGGGACGGGAACATATATAATGCCTGTGATTCTTGTCTGGAGTGGCACCACTTAACCCATCTGTCGATTACTGTACTTGCTGTTACCTGTGTTGTGCAGGTTGTCTTGCCAGCTGATATGTTCATTTGTTTAGTCGATCAGCTCACTTTCTTATATCGAGTGAGTTCCTTGAATCACGATGGCCCTCTTTTCTATCTTGCATTGCAATCTTAATTCATATCTTGTTTTTCCAGACATATCTGGCGTAGCAACCATCTAATTGCTTTTCTAGTATGCATATATCATTGTCCAGGTATCACAACATACAAACTACTGATGATATGGAGATAAAAAACGTTCTTCCGGCTTCTCAGGGAGTGTAACTGTTGACTTCCAGATCCTCGAAAGCATCTTAAAAGTCCTTTCCACAAGGGATCCTAAATATCACTTCAAAACACAACGATTTTCATTGATTAACTGATGTGCAGGTAGTTGGGAGATTACTATAATTGAAATGCACAAATGCTGTCATTTATTCGATCTCAAAGTAGGCATAAATTAACAATATAATGTTTTAATATTTACGGAACGTAATCTTTATTGTTGTAGTGCATTTAAGAATAGTTTGTCAGAAGTTGTAGAAAACAGGACTTTATTGTTGTAGTACATTTGAGAATAGTTTGTCAGAAGTTGTAGAAAACAGGACTTTCAATTATCAGGTGAAAAACATTATATATAGAAAATAAGACTTATTTTTCGATATTTTTATGTCGTACGGCGATTTCTATATAATATATTGTAAAACTGGCAGGTTTTGTTTCGTCACCGTATGTGCTAAGATGTGAAACATTGTGAATGGATAATTATTTTTTACCAGTTTGCATTGCTTAGCTTAATGTGCATATTCGTTTACCCGCATGTGAGAACCATAACTCTCATGTATGTATGTAATATGTCATGTATTAAATTTATTTAAATTGAAACATTTGTCGAAGTACTTCATATTTGTCACCAAAACAGTAATTACGTAGTTACATAGATACGGAGGCGATATGTACATAACATGTATATAAGTATAAATTAGGATGATGACACATTCAGGACATTAAGTTTTTTAAATATGTGATTGGCTTATATACACACAATTGTGATTGTTGAACCAGGTCAAAAACAACTATAAAGGAACTCCTCCATTAATGAACAAATAGCAGAATATTTCGTTAATATGACACACGAACACTATAAATTCACGTCAGTTACATACGTACAGTAAATATCCGGCCGATTGGCCAATGCCTCTTCTTCGTGAGCATTTCTTCGGTCAACTAGCCAATGTGTCGCTATGGGCTATTTGTCAGTATCCGGACAAATAGCGCCCCATGCTATTTGACCGTATCCGGTCATATTTGACCGTATCCGGTAAAATAGCAACCACGAACAATCATTTTTCATTAAATTCTCATAATAAAATTCGTCTAGCATTATACGACCAGGTATCATATCTAACGCTAGAAATTGCCTTCCTGTATAACTGGCGTCGATCGATATGTTGTTTAATGTGGAATAAATCATTAAAGCAACCTGACGCAACATCTAAATAAAGTGCTTTATTATTGCATATTTAATATCACAAATATTGAAACAGGTAGTAGGCCGCTATGTTGGTTTCATGTGGAATATGCTAAGATGTTTTATAACACAGAGATGTGTGTCAGGTACCTGCGGTTACAGATAAAACGGCGGGTCCAAATGGTTCTCTTCAGCTCGACCGTAATTTAGAGAGTTCAGTGTTCGCCCTACACCACTTGGAGGCGCTGTCACATTCACGACTACAGCACAGAAGTTGAATAGAGATCGGAGCCCATTTCAAAGAAAACAAATAGATAATCTAAGCTGCTATTCACGTGGATTATGATTGATTTTGTGGGGCCTAGTACGACTTATATGTACCAGGGTTAATCCGGCACCGCTTACCCGTCGAACCCGTTAACTTGAACGACACCTCACTTGGTATCCAGATACCACAGTGCGGACACTAGGTGGCTCCGTGTCTGTCTCACTTGGTATCCAGATACCACAGTGCGGACACTTGGTGGCTCCGTGTCTGTCTCACTTGGTATCCAGATACCACAGTGTGGACATTTGGTGGCTCCGTGTCTGTCTCAATTGGTATCCTGATACCACAGTGCGGACACTTGGTGGCTCCGTGTCTGTCTCACTTGGTATCCAGATACCACAATGCGGACACTTGGTGGCTCCGTGTCTGTCTCACTTGGTATCCAGATACCACAGTGCGGACACTTGGTGGCTCCGTGTCTCACTTGGTATCCAGATACCACAGTGCGGACACTTGGTGGCTCCGTGCGTCACTTGGTATCCAGACACCACAGTGCGGACACTTGGTGGCTCCATGTCTGTTTCACTTGGTATCTAGATACCACAGTGCGGACACTTGGTGGCTCCGTGTCTCACTTGGTATCCAGATACCACAGTGCGGACACTTGGTGGCTCCGTGTCTCACTTGGTATCCAGATACCACAGTGCGGACACTTGGTGGCTCCGTGTCTCACTTGGTATCCAGATACCACAGTGCGGACAATTGGTGGCTCCGTGTCTCACATGATATCCAGATACCACAGTGCGGACACTTGGTGGCTCCGTGTCTCACATGATATCCAGATACCACAGTGCGGACACTTGGTGGCTCCGTGTTTCACATGATATCCAGATACCACAGTGCGGACACTTGGAGGCTCCGTGTCTCACATGATATCCAGATACCACAGTGCGGACACTTGGTGGCTCCGTGTCTCACTTGGTATCCAGATACCACAGTGCGGACACTTGGTGGCTCCGTGTCTCACATGATATCCAGATACCACAGTGCGGACACTTGGTGGCTCCGTGTCTCACTTGGTATCCAGATACCACAGTGGTATCCAGATACCACAGTGCGGACACTTGGTGGCTCCGTGTAAGTCGTTTTGGTAGCAACGAATACGTGAAGCTTCCCTGGTGACATTCTACAGTATACCAGACTGTCAGTTTTGATTCCATGTTATCCAATACACTGATTATTTTATTCTTCGTGTGGATGCAGGGGCGGATCCAGGGTTTAGAAAAAAAGGGGGGGTCCAGGTTAATGTATGAAGCGCCGAAGGCCCGAAACGAAGCGTGAAGCGCCTCGGGGAGGGAGGTGAGTATCCCCTTCCTACCCATTTAACGTTTTTTAGACAAAGCACTTGAAATGGTGTAACTTGGGACACCACTAATTTGGTTTTAATCGAGTTCGGGCCTAATGTAATAAATAAATACAATACGGATTTTTGGGAGGAATACGGCCTTGGGCCGTGTCCCGTTTTAATACGGATGTGCTAAAAATTTAATTTACACCAGTAGGTAGGCCTATTCCTAAACGAGTATATTACAATTGACTAAAACAACACGTAATCGTCTTAACTCTGTATCGGCGTTATTGCAAACTAGAGGCACGGTATTGCTACACGCATTCTTTATATTATTCAGCACATCCTTTGCGAAGGAAACTGTGTTTAATAGTTTCTCATCCAGCCCCTTCTGATAGTGGTTCTGAATGATATAATAAAAGTAGCTAGGTTTCATATTATAGAAAGTCGTGGCAACAAGTTTGAAATGAGACAAGCGCTCCATTCGATTCATGATCTGAATTTTAATCGGGAGACATTCTGCCAGCGGCGGCGGCGGCGGCGGCGGCGGCGGCGGCGGCGGCGGCGGCGGCGGCGGCGGCGGCGGCGGCGGCGGCGGCGGCGGCGGCGGCGGCGGCGGCGGCGGCGGCGGCGGCGGCGGCGGCGGCGGCGGCGGCGGCGGCGGCGGCGGCGGCGGCGGCGGCGGCGGCGGCGGCGGCGGCGGCGGCGGCGGCGGCGGCGGCGGCGGCGGCGGCGGCGGCGGCGGCGGCGGCGGCGGCGGCGGCGGCGGCGGCGGCGGCGGCGGCGGCGGCGGCGGCGGCGGCGGCGGCGGCGGCGGCGGCGGCGGCGGCGGCGGCGGCGGCGGCGGCGGCGGCGGCGGCGGCGGCGGCGGCGGCGGCGGCGGCGGCGGCGGCGGCGGCGGCGGCGGCGGCGGCGGCGGCGGCGGCGGCGGCGGCGGCGGCGGCGGCGGCGGCGGCGGCGGCGGTACCATATAACAACAGTGGGTGCAAACTGGTAGATTAAAACGTGTCCTGAGACTTTTGCGCCATGTAAATTATAATGCATCATATAATGACACACACCATAGAACGAGGAACAGTATAACATAACTAACTGACGTTGTGTACTTATATTACAAAAAACCCAAACAATGTAAATGTAGTGATTAGCACATCCGCCTTTCATACCAAAGTTCTGACTTCAAAACGCAAACCGGACACGGTACATTTGGTGCTTGGCGATAAAGTTCTGAAAAGGCTAACTAGTTGAAGCAGAGGATCTCGAGTGCCAGAGTTAGAATTGGCTGTGATTTTGTTGACCGAGTAGCATTGTTTCGTGCTGTGCTCCTGGCTGGTCAAAATTTGTAAATGACGTCCCGACATTCTGGCCATTCCTTGTTTTTTTCAGAACATCGTGGTACACTTATTGACAATTTTTTATGTAAACTGTCAGAGGGGTCATTGAACTCCACTTCTGGCATTTTAATCAACCAAATTTCTGATCATCTTCCCTGTTTCATTTGCATGGACTGCATATTAACTCGAGACACGGTACCCAAATTCATAACAATAACACAGAAAAGTCCGGATTCGCTAAATAAATTTAGATTAGAATTAATACACTCAAACATTTATGATAAACTAAATAAGAATATTGATGGTAATCCCAACGAAAATTATAACATTCTTGAAGAAATTATTTTAAATACTATGATTAAATGCTTACCCACTAAGACAATTAAATATAACAAACATAAATATAAAAAATCGTCTTGGATTACTCAAGGTATTATTAGATCAATAACGTTTAGAGATAAGCTATATCTAAAAATGAAGCAAACTACTATAGACACAGCAAGATATCAGGTCCTTAAAACTAATCTGCACGCTTATAATAAAATTCTTAAAAAAAATATTCGTATGGCCAAAAAAATATATTTTGAATCGAGATTTGAGAAACATAAGAACAACATTAAAAAAACATGGTCAATTATTAAAGAAATAATTAATGAAACAACAAAGACTGAACAATTTCCTAACTCTTTTAAAATTGATGGAACAACTGTTACCGATAAAACGGATATTGCCAATCAATTTAATTTATTTTTTACAAATATTGGTCCCAAACTTGCATCACAAATAAGTAGTAACGGCAAATGTCATAGAGATTATTTGAAAAACCAGACCATACATAAATTCACGTTTAAACCTATAAGTGAAGATACTACAATTAATATAATTAACCGTATGCATCCTAAATCTAGTAGTGGCAAAGACGGCATATCAACTATATTATTAAAAACAATAAAACATGAAATTTGTAAACCTGTCACCACAATACTCAATCAATCTTTGTCAACAGGTATATTTCCTGACAAACTAAAAGTTGCTAAAGTAATACCACTATTCAAAAAAGGTGATAATACCATTTTTGATAATTACCGTCCAATTTCGATCTTACCAGCAATTTCTAAAGTATTTGAGAGAGTCATATTTGACCAACTACATGAATATTTCCACAATAGAGAGCTATACTACAGTAGTCAATATGGCTTCAGAGAGAAACATTCAACCGAACTTGCCACCCTTGAAATAATAGACAGAATTATTCAGGAAATGGACAAACATCTAACTCCAATAAATATATATATTGATTTATCAAAAGCCTTTGATACAATAGACCATAATATACTCATGGATAAATTAAAGCACTATGGCAAAAAAGACACAGCATTTAACCTCTTTAAGAACTATTTATCAAATCGTAAACAGTACAATTTGGACACGTAAAATCTAAAGAAGCATATATTACTACTGGTGTCCCGCAAGGGTCGATATTAGGACCTTTGTTGTTCATTATATACATTAATGACCTACCAATTGCTAGTGACCTTTTCAACTTCATAACTTATGCTGACGATACAACCCTAACCAGTACATTAGATGTCTTTAATCGACCCGGTGACTTAAATAACAATATAAACGAAGAACTAAACAAGATATGTGACTGGCTTAACGTAAACAAACTTGCTCTAAATGTTGACAAAACTAAAGCTATGATTTTTCATATGCCACAAAAGAAAGTAGAAAAGCCTGTGCTATTAGTAAATGGAACTGTAATTGAATATGTAAATAACTTCAACTTTTTGGGCATCACATTAAATAATCACTTGAACTGGGACAGTCACATAAACAAAGTAGCATACAAAATATCTAGAACCACTGGAATTCTAAAAAAACTGACACATTTTTTACCACAGCATATTCTAAGGACAATGTACAATTCTATCATATTACCTCATATAAACTATGGTATATTGGCATGGGGGTATCAAACGCAACGCATATTTATACTTCAGAAAAAAGCAATTAGAATAATCACGTTAAGTAAATATAATGCACACACTGCTCCTATTTATAAAGAACTCAAATTATTAAAGGTCAGTGACATCCACAAGCTACAAGAACTTAAGTTTTATCATAAATTAATAAATAAACAACTACCTGAATATTTTTATAATATACCTTATACTAACACTTTTGAAATACATCAATATGACACACGAGACAAAAATCGCTTATTTATGTCAAGAAATAATCATGTTTTCGCAAACAAATGTATTAGATACAGCATGATTAGAACTGTTAACAATAGTCCAAATGATATTACTGACAAAGTCCATACTCATAGTCTATATGGTTTCTCCAGTTACATAAAACAATATCTTCTTGGTAATTATGAATACAACTGTACCAAAACAAATTGTTACATTTGCCGAAATCAGGGCATACGTGTATAGTTATTTATTTGTGTAATTAATATGTAGGTATATCTTGTAGGCAGTCATACATATGCATATATGTACATGGATATGCTTGTATACATATAGTTTATACATATATATATATATGATGATTATATAATTATAAACTTAGTACTTTTATTATTGCTATCACTTGTATTCTTAATTTTTAATATAATATTTTCAATTGCTTGACTAAACCAGTGGTGGCTCCCATGATAGCGACATACTCAATGTCTTAATGGGAGTCTCCGTGACCATTTATTTTATTTACTTTGTTTATATGTCGATTGTATTACATTTACTTGGTCAAAATAAATGATTCTGAGTCTGAGTCTGAGTCTTGGACGGCAACCGCATCAACCTGGCTGTAATGAGTCAGCCCTCTTACTCATTTTCCTTACAATATCCTGTAAGGAAAAATTTATATCAGAGATGGAGGTACACTTTATATCAGAGATGGAGGTACACTTTATATCAGAGATGGAGGTACACTTTATATCAGAGATGGAGGTACACTTTATACCAGAGATGGAGGTACACTTTATATCAGAGATGGAGGTACACTTTATATCAGAGATGGAGGTACACTTTATATCAGAGATGGAGGTACACTTTATATCAGAGATGGAGGTACACTTTATATCAGAGATGGAGGTACACTTTATATCAGAGATGGAGGTACACTTTATATCAGAGATGGAGGTACACTTTATATCAGAGATGGAGGTACACTTTATATCAGAGATGGAGGTACACTTTATATCAGAGATGGAGGTACACTTTATATCAGAGATGGAGGTACACTTTATATCAGAGATGGAGGTACACTTTATACCAGAGATGGAGGTACACTTTATACCAGAGATGGAGGTACACTTTATATCAGAGATGGAGGTACACTTTATATCAGAGATGGAGGTACACTTTATATCAGAGATGGAGGTACACTTTATATCAGAGATGGAGGTACACTTTATATCAGAGATGGAGGTACACTTTATATCAGAGATGGAGGTACACTTTATATCAGAGATGGAGGTACACTTTATATCAGAGATGGAGGTACACTTTATACCAGAGATGGAGGTACACTTTATATCAGAGATGGAGGTACACTTTATATCAGAGATGGAGGTACACTTTATATCAGAGATGGAGGTACACTTTATACCAGAGATGGAGGTACACTTTATATCAGAGATGGAGGTACACTTTATATCAGAGATGGAGGTACACTTTATATCAGAGATGGAGGTACACTTTATATCAGAGATGGAGGTACACTTTATACCAGAGATGGAGGTACACTTTATATCAGAGATGGAGGTACACTTTATATCAGAGATGGAGGTACACTTTATATCAGAGATGGAGGTACACTTTATACCAGAGATGGAGGTACACTTTATATCAGAGATGGAGGTACACTTTATATCAGAGATGGAGGTACACTTTATATCAGAGATGGAGGTACACTTTATACCAGAGATGGAGGTACACTTTATATCAGAGATGGAGGTACACTTTATATCAGAGATGGAGGTACACTTTATATCAGAGATGGAGGTACACTTTATATCAGAGATGGAGGTACACTTTATATCAGAGATGGAGGTACACTTTATATCAGAGATGGAGGTACACTTTATATCAGAGATGGAGGTACACTTTATATCAGAGATGGAGGTACACTTTATATCAGAGATGGAGGTACACTTTATATCAGAGATGGAGGTACACTTTTTAGCTGCCTCAGGTTAGTAAATGCCTCCAAATTTGTCGGAGGTGTTCTATTTATTTAGTTTCCACTTTCTTGCTCCATGACTCTTGACAAGTTTGCCGTCCTCTTTGAAAACAATTGACGACATAGTGTACTGGTAGACGAATCTCTCGCTAAATCTATTACATAATTAGTTAAGTTCCTTTCAACAATAGATAATAATGACCTGTTTCTCTTACACAATATGTTTTTGAAGGCTGCATACAAGGTCAGACCGAAGCTGTGCGTGGCCGCATGGCTGCATACCCAAACGTTTCAGCTGGTCTGATACGCAGTGAAAAAGAACTCTTCCCATCACCCGGTACATCTGTGTGAATAGCCATCTGCAGCACATTGGTATTTCTCAACAAACGGTCAAAAATGGCTGCATCCAGAACGGTTTCAGTTCATGTTCTTCTGCTGAAATCTCTTCCAATATCGGTATGTCTAAAAAAGGTATACTTTTATTTTGTACTTGAATAAAAGTAAGAGTAATTCACTTTGAAACTACTTGAGTAAAAGTAAAAGTAGCTGGTAAAATAAACTACTTGAGTAAAAAGTAAAAGTACTTTTCAAAAGTACTTGAAGTAAAAAGTATTTTGAAAAATTACATTATCTTTAATGAGAGCTCACAACATCAAATAAATTCAGTTAAATACAGAACTTAATTAATGATGAGGCACAATCTGTCTTTTTATCGACCTGTTCCACTGGGGTATGGGAGGAGCTAGATTGTACAACAGGGTAGGCAGGTGTGATTGTATCTGAGTAGGTAGAGGGTCAGACCAGTAGTAGTAGACTCTCAGGGAAACTGGTCAGAGGTAATACAACCTAGCACTGCCCATAGTAAAATTAACAAAGACATTTGATGCCTAGCTGATCAAGCCATCTGGCTTGTGATCCCCCACCTTCTCATGTCTTCCCAGACATGTCTTATCAGCTCACACAAACATTGAAACAACACACTTTAGCAGCTAGCTGTGTTGGCTACCTGGTACCACCTGGGGCTAGAATTGATCAGAAGACAAACCAGTGCAACAGAGGAATGCTGTTGCTAATTGCAATTAAAAGTGACCTGTCAGGGCCCCTGTCCCTGTCCTATTTATGGGTCAGCTTGAATAAGCCATTGCTGGGAAAGGATGCTGCCAAATGGCAGAGTATCAATTCTTTACTGTTTAGTTATGTAGAGTAATCATTATTATGAATTTATTAAACATCTCAATATGAATTTTATTCGTGAATGTAAAATGCTGTTTGATGCTGACGTAAGCCGGTAAGGCCGTTGCTGACAATGCCAATGGGCGAAAATCGGTTCTCGTTTTCGATCCACGATGAGCGTTCGCTCACGAATATCAGAATTGTGTCTACTTCGCTACATGCCAATTACTTGAAATAACTACTCAAGTATTGTAACGAAGTACTTTTACTTCGTTACATGCCAACCCTGTATTTTGATTGGTAGATTTATACTAATAATGCCCTCAATATCATCCTTTAAAAGTGTCCAGTTGTCTATAAATTATCATCCGACACTTTGTGTTCGTATTTTCAAATATTTTATATTGCCTTTTATTTAATCACACTGTGGCTATATATTCAGCCTCTATAGTCGATACACCCTACCAAATTTGTCCTCGTCGTCCTAGCATTAATTACTTTTACTTTCCGTGTATCTTCTGTCTTTATTGTTGCACTAAAGTATTGCTATTAATACTATTATAGCCTTCCGTGCTACACGATGTCTTGATTGGAACTGTTTTTTAGCACACAAATGTATTTTAGTATTTTCTCAGTGTATTATTAGTTTACAGTAAATCGCATGGCTTGCACAACAGCTAAAAGTTGGAATTCTTTGAATTTTCAAAACTCGAAGCAGTTGCCACGGCGCTCACTGGGTGGCGTGCGTTGATCCGCATCCTGTCGTTCCGTCTCGTGAGTCGTAGCGAATGTCAACAAAGACGCCGTACGTCGTGTGGGCGGGACACCGGTGACGAAGGACAATATGACACGTGCACGGGTGTCAAATGTCCCACCCGGCATGCACAGCGCGTTATTCAACCCGGCACATTAGGCGGCGACAGGCAACATGGCTGTGGAGGTGGATCGCGACGCTGTCATCACCGCTTACCAAGACGTACGCAACGACAAGACGGACACGACGTGGTAAGTGGGGTAAGACACGGCCAGGGGACGGTCAGGCCGCCAGCACACCTGTAGCGTGGCTGGTCAATCAACCGACAGCACACGCTGTGACACGGAGCAGTGTGCCGGGCGACGGTCGCTCACTGTATGTTGTAGTTAGTCACTGGCACGTCTACAGCCGGCTGTGCATTGTGGCCATACAGGTTGGTTGACTACAATAAGATCGGCAGGTTGCAGTGTGGCGTATCTAGGATTTCACAAAGGGGAGGCCAAACAGACAAGTCTAGTTTACTGCTAGGAGCAGAGGTGGGAGGGAGGGGGAGCAGAGGTGGGAGGGAGGGGGAGCAGAGGTGGGAGGGAGGGGGAGCAGAGGTGGGAGGGAGGGGGAGCAGAGGTGGGAGGGAGGGGGAGCAGAGGAGTGAGTGAATCCATGCAAATTAGAAACAATGCAGATGCAGAAACACCTCACTTGGGAACACCTCACTTGGGAACACCAAACGATCTTAGAACAGAAGGGATCACCAAATACAACTTTGACATAATTTAACTACAGAGGCATCTTGCCATATGAACTCGATCCCGATGTATGCATGAGCAACTTCTTAAAATGAAGAACATCTCCCTTTCTGTCTTGCAGAGTTGGTCACCCTCACTCATCGGCCTATGCTGTGTTATCAGGAACATCATGATAGTATATAGGCATATAGAACAGTTTGGCCAAATCCCAACCAAGCTAACAAAAACCATTGTGCCAATGAAGTATATGCACTACCAATATAGACCTACCAATGTATACCTAATCAACTTTGCCAGCTGGGAACATGTTTCACATAACAAGAATCCACTGTATAATAGCACGGTATATAGTTCAACACAAAGATTCGTGGAAATGTCATGATAAAGCTGAAGCGTTTAATGATGTCGATACGGATATCGTCGAGATAAAATGACGAAGATAAGCTGACGAATGTTCAACTGCAGACGTTATCTTCAGACGTTATCTTCAGACGTTATCTTCAGCATCCCAGGCAGCCAGTCACAGTAGGTCGACTGACATTCTTGAAGGCGACATCCGGGTGCATGAACTCTATGGATTTAGCTACGACGAATGACCACCAGGTCAAAACGGTTACATTGCACAACACTGCGGCCAGTACGTGTGCATCGCGTAGGTAAATTAACTTACGACATTTAACTCCAAACAGCCTTGTCTAAGGCTAACATAGGAGTGGTTTTTATTCTAGACTTTTCCTTCTCTAGAGTTAGTGTTCCACGACAGGTTTTTTCCATTTCCCTGCGTGGGATCTTTTACTTCCCTGGCATAGACACCAGATAGAAAAGACTGTTAATGTAACTTTCGAAAGACACATGCGAAATGGGATGAACGAAATTGCCCAAGTTTCGAAACGGCAACATATGGAAACGAGTCACCGTCTTCTCGCTCGACAGTCCGGTGCGCTGACCATTTTACCACAAAAATCCGATCCAAATCCGATCCAAAATATCATCACGTGCCCGGCCACTGTAAACACTGTAGATTGTGCAGGCAATTTTGAGGTAGATCCAAAGTCCCGGCATCGCTTTGGCACCCGTCCTACAGTGGCGTAATGACCTTCTGGGCCTTGCCGATTATTTATGCAGAAAGCATAACCATAACCGCAATCACTGTGTAATTTTCTCGTATACGCTGATATGTTGCCCATAACAACCAAACACTATAAGGAATATATATATATATATATATATATATATATATATATATATATATATATATATATATAACGCACGCACGCACGCACGCACGCACGCACGCACGCACGCACGCACGCACACACACACACACACACACACACACCAGTGTGCATGTAACAAACATAGACGGACATTAAAGTTATTAAAGGTGCTATGTAAGCATCGCATATAGCAGATATAGGAAATGCAGCTGTGTGAACTGTAGCCTAATTATGGACTGTGACCTATTTTCAAAACATTCAACACAAGAAAAGAGTTATTCTATTATACGTACAATGGTGTAGGAGATAAAGATACAATACCCAGATTACTAGGAAGTACTCATAACATGTTTAAGTAATAAGAACAGTCAATGTCAGTAAAACTTACCAATTATTATTTTGATCAATTTACAAATTCTTATTATTAGTTTTTCTAAGCTTTGAATGTTAAACAACAGAGAGAACTTGAAAGTATTAACGTGATTAATAAAATATAATAGGCAGATAGATATTCCTTTTTTGTCTCTTAAAGTATCACATTTAAACAATAGATGAAATTCATCCCCAATCTCATTTCTATTACACAAAGTTGCTATAGAAACTATTTGTGACTTTGTTCGTGTCGTCTGCTGTAAACACGTCGCGCGAAACACGAGACGCTAGGTTCGAGAAAGTTTTTCGTTGGAGGGTCGCTCGCGCACGCCCCTTTCTTTCCATCGACACCACGGACGTGAGTCGTATCCGGGATCCTGTTAGAAACGCGTCGTGCAGCGTTTGACCTCGATTTATACCACATCACGTGGAACCACTTGGAGGATATCCGTCCGCGCGAGCTCAATCTTTTTCTTCGTGTACTAAAACTGTACCACTGAACAACATTAACAACTTAGCAAACGTGACGCTAAATTGTTGTATGTTTAATATGTTACATGATTTGTGTGCGCAGTGCCACTGTGGAGGCCGGGGGTGTGGCAGGGGTCTCGACGTCCCATCTCACACCTGTTTTGGAGGCCAACCTCCCATCTCCCACATGTTTGTGGGGCCTATCTTTCACGTCCCACCATTTTTGAGAAGCCACCCCAACCAATCTATTCGTGAGGCCAACTCCCTCAATTTGTAGGATCAACCCCCCACTTCCTACCACACCCCTCACTACGCTAAAATGTCCACACAACTTGAATACCTATATGTAGACATTCCATTTAATGGGATAATGAACCAAACGAACGTGGTGTTAAATCAACATCATGAAATGGCGGATATCCACTTGCAGTACCATCCGATGCAGTCATTGGCACTGTAATGAGTCGTGACCAAGGAATGTTTTCTTCAAGATGTCATGGCGGATTTGACCACCTTCGTAATTACAAGCATTATATACCGCGTGATATTCTCCCTTACGACAACACGTTTATGTCCCCAGTAGGAGAGCCAACTTGCTGTAAACTGCTCAGGATCTAAGCACGTCTACCACCGTTTAACGTAGCCTCTAGGAGTCGGCCGGGGTTTATTGGACTTTATACACAGTGTGTATATATTGGGGTGCGCTGGGTTAAATATGCCCAGGCGTGGGTGTAGGATTGAGTAATGTTTCGAGAGCGGGAGGGAGAGAAGTGTTAGATAGCGTAGAGAAAGGGTTTGATTGAGAGGGAAGGGGTAGATACAGGATGGTGGCAGTGAATGGAACAATGAAGGGACGATGAGTGAAGGACGAAGATAGCCGGAGTGTGAGATGGAGAGATATAGCAGGAGAAAGTGGGAGAGGGAGAGAGAGAGGAGAGTTGGGGAGAGGGGGCGGGGGAGAGAGATAGAGGGGGAGACGGAGAGAGAGGGGGTGATAGAGACAGACAGACAGACAAACAGACAGATAATGCTGGAAGAGTACAGTCATGTCACAGTGACACACATTAGCTGGTCCATTGTGAGCGGCGGAGTAGGCTCCCCTCCGCGACTGACAGCTCTACTCTTCTCTGTCTGCGCCGGTTTTGTCAACTCGCGTTGACGTGTGTAACGATGCATGCACGTCATTGTGACTGCGTAACGCGTCTGTGGTTCCAAGTATAGTTGTGCACCGATTCATGCTCCAAATTAACCAGTTCAGCAGAATGTCCACTAAATAATTGGCGCTTCGAGTAGCCAATGAAAGAGGCGCCCGCTTCAGTGTACGTCAACATGTTGTGCTTCAGCCAAGCAGTGATTGCTTCACGAATACTTCCACTCGTCAGTCCCCGCTACTGGTATGAATCCCGCTGCGATTTTTTTATTGAAGCAAGATTGTTTATTCCATAAATAACGGACAAACGCCTGTGCGGTATGCATGCGGTATACCGCTGTATTCAGGTCGGTTGCATTGTCAGGCCGAGCTTAGTATCAGATTTCCGTTGATAGTGGAGATGCATTATTCTTTATTAAAACACCACTGACGACTGGTGTCAACAGCCGACATACAGTAAACCATGACAACAGACAGCGCACCTACCGGCTCAACTGTCAAACGACAAGGCCATTCATACAGTTAAAATTGGTCTACGTAGGGGAAAGCAGTGTTAGTTGAGCCATTTTTCATTCGTTTTAATGTCTAGGACGCAATCATGTTCTTAAATCAAAATTGTTTTACTCACATAAAATTAATTATTATTAGTAGATAATTGTATCCCAAGATAATACATCTAACATGCATAGATAATTATATAGCTGATTCAAATAGAATTGGTAAGCTGGCTCCACTAACACTTGGTGTGGGGTAAGTTGAGCCAGTCTAATGTAAGTTGCGTAAATAATTTATTTGTATAATTTGCGTAGGCCTTGTGCAAAACATTCATAACAACTCAGCCAACACATCTACCCAGTGGGTACAACCCGTCTCTGACAAGTCTACGCTCTTAGTTAATAAGTCGACACACTTAATTAATATATACTTATAGGCCAATCACAATCAGTGTAACTAACTGCTAATATGTTGCCTTGTAGCTATCCGATGTCCAAATTTGCTCTGAAAAATTAATTCCTTGATGTATTTTGAGGTAAACAACACTCATCTTCGTTTTTTAACCGCTGCTCTACTAATCCTCCCTTGGGCGGCTCAATTAGCCCCGTTTCGACAATTAAGCTTATTTAATTAACTGCTCATTAATGCACGAAGTGATGTAAATAATTTTCTTCTCTTTGCACGATTAAACCATTTGTAACTGCACAAACAATAAAATCTGGTCACGTGCGGCAGACATTAATCACAATTACCAAACGTTTCGAAAAACATACTTTTTACTCACATGTTCTGGCCGTTGTGACAAATGTAACCTATTATACGTCAATCATGTTCTAATAACATGTTCAATCACTGGGTGGTACCGGGAAACATGTGTGGCTCAACCAACACTGCCTTCCCCTATGCCTTAAGTGTTGACCGTCTTGATATTCTATTCAATCGTATAGACGCGTACGTGATTTATTAGACATTAGACTTGTGACAGCAAGACAGGTTTAGTATTTTCCGCAGTATGTGCCATCCAGTGCTTTCTGTAGTATTTATGTTTGAGTCCATCATTCGCATCAATAAATGAGAAGCGGTTCGACAGCCGTCCTGAATATATTCAGTTAGGTGAACCTGCTGATAGGCGCTCTACAAACTTTGGCAAGGGTGTGAACTGCCGCCCATGCCCGAGATTTTATTTATCAGAACAGTTTAACACTCGAGGATGAATGATTTTTATAAGTGACTGTCCTATCGTCGTTCGCTGTAACTTCTTTTGTGTGTACATGCGTGCGTGTGCGTGAGAACCGCTAAATGGGTTACTGCTTTGTATTGACAATCGACAATGGTTATCAAATAAACCAAAAGCAAACAAATACAGTTCAGAAAACAGCACACATATGGAGTAGTTGGTTGGAAGTCCACCAGCAGACACACTGTTCAAAAACGGGGAGTTAACAAGACGAAACTGACGAGGTGTGGAACAAAAATTCCCTTTTAACCACCTAAAACTTGTTTGGGTATGCCCACATAATATCATCTCACACAGCCACTTTTTAGGTTTCGTGAATGAAACTTGAAACAAATCTACTGAAATTCAGGATTTGTTATCGTCCACATGCGTTCAACTGCAAACAATTTGTATTGTATTGGGGCAAGTTGTTATACACCTGTAATTGTATTGGGGCAAGTTGTTACAATTATAACAACTCTTGGGCAGCTCGTACCGATGGTTCAACCAGCGAGTTGTGTGCTGACAATGACTGAAGGAACAAACTGTATTTAGCCATTTCCCCTGGTATATGACAAAAGAGGTGGCCACCTCGCTGTTTTTTATTCTCACCAACTCGCTAAATATAAAAGATAAGATATAAAAGCACAGAAACAAAAGTACAGTTATTGCCAAGGTTATCACATGCTAACATCGTTACATATTTTTTTTCTGTCCCCTTCTAACTTAAAGGAAAAAAGTTGGAACACCCTTCAAAATACGCCATTTTGAAGCTAGTGGTAAAAAATAAGGACACTCCACCATCTCACACGTCATTTTATTCAAGAGAAACACTGCAGGGTGTCCATCGAATGCACCTTGTGAACGCCATGTTACATTTTGCAGGGCGGTGTTCAAATACGACGAAAACAGAATTAACCACGAATCGTCTGGTTCCGACTACGACGATTTCAAGGCGTTGTTCTCAGGTGAGACCCCGGGACATTGTTCAACATGCACGCACGCACGCACGCACGCACGAACGCACGCACGAGCACATCCTGTCTTATATGTCCCTGGATTATAGTTATGTTCTCCTACAATGATCCATACATCAAATGTAACAAGTAAGTTGCCCTTTTTGATCATCAGGACATTGTTCTCTGGGTACCCGTAAGGAAATCACTAAAAAGTCAGACAGGCACCTGTGTACAACAATGACCTGGCTAATTCAGCGGTCATAGCCCTGTGGGGAATGACCGCTGGGCTCAATTACTCAAGGGCGCCAGCTGCAGACAAACTACATACGAGCATCTAAAGACGTATGGTCAGCTTATTGACACAACCTGAGATTAAGAAATGATAGCGCAGTATTAAGTCAACATTCGTAAGTACTGTACAACTTGCCAGTGCAGGATTTGCGGTTGGTAACTGTTGGTGATCGGCCCTGTGTCGTGGAATGATTGCGTTATGACACATGCCATGGCTTTCTGCAGAGGACGAGCGGGCGTTCGGCTTCGTGCGGCTTCAGACGGGAGATGAACTGAGCAAGCGCGTCAAGTTTGTCCTCGTCACGTGGATGGGGTCAAACGTGAGCGCTATGAAACGGGCGAAGATGAGCACGGACAAGACTCAGATCAAGGCACTAATACAGGTGAGTGGACAGTGGACATGTCACGACGTGAACAGAGTGACCAGTTGCCTATTAATAGGTAGATCGGTTGGTGGGTCGCATAGATAGCAACATCGTCTGCTCACCTGTTCGCCATACTCCAGTTGGGATTTCAAGTGACACTATAGAACTCCTGTCAGCGTGGCAAGGAATGAACTTCCTCCATTATGTACGGTTCTTGCACTGTTCTGTTCTGTTGTTGTTGTTGTTTAAACAACGTAACGTTTCCTCTCGGTCTCTTTCCACTTGTTTCCATGCTCAGTGCCATCTCCACAACATATTCGTCTTCTCTTCTCACCACACCAGCATCAAGTCCATCATCATCGTCTCCACTTTTGAGGTTGACCTAAAGCTACAGATGGCACGGAAGCCATTGGCTCATCGAGAGACCAACATTTGTTATTGGTGTGTAGCCCGCCCTTACAAGATAGTTTTCAATGAATTTTTTTTCAACGTATATCCGATGTTCTGTTGCCTTCTTGGCTTTGTGTGTATCGTTCAGCTTCGTTTATGACTGCCGACCTCGACATGTCGGTATTATAATAGCCCTATTCACACGTCGGTATTATAACAGCCCTATTCACACATCGGTATTATAATAACCCTATTCACACTACAGTGTGTTGTTATTGTCATATCAGCCACTGGGGTCAAACTCTGCGGGTTCCAATCTCCAGACATCTACAGCAGCGGATCCAGGGATCTCAAGTCCCCCCAAGCCATGGAGGGGGGGTTTTAGAACCCATGTGTCCATGGCAAATATTACGGTAAAGGAACACGTATATAGGCTTATATTGGAACTAAAGTCAATGTTAAGTCTGAAGTATTAGCAGCCGGCTAATATTAACCCTTATGTAAGTAGAACGACACATGAACTATGTCCCTCACTGCCACATGCCGCCAATGTTTTCCGTTATATTGTCAATTCACCAAACGGCTGGTTTGCCCTGGCTTGCTCTTGCAGGCGCTGGTTGCCATAACATGCTCCTTGGTTCCATTACGTAACTGCGCCTGTAACAGTACACAGCAAGTCGCATAGTTACGTAATTTCGGACAGGTTTCAATCCCTAGTGGCTCGTTGGCAGCATATGCACGTGTCGGAAGTGGAAGGATCCCCGTGTATGAAGACGGCACCCGGTTGGATTACACAGCCACAGCACAGTCCTCAAAATACCACCAGTCAACGCCTGCATGGGTGAAATGAGTCATCATAGATAACAGGCCTTCAGTGTCTCGCTCTAGGATCCGGCATCGGCGTCTCCGAGCTGTTTTTTCTGTTCAGTTTCTAATGCATTGGTAGACTGGCCACACTGTTCTACTTCAGGGATAGTGATACGACGAATTATATACCAGTGATTTCGAGTCGGGGCCCTTTCAAGAATTTGTTTGCACACTGAGAAAGTCGTCGAACTACTAACTTCAAGAACAAGGAAAAGGGCACAATTGCCAACTTTGCCATTCGTGGTGTGACATATTTAACTGGCTAGCATGGTTAAAAGCATATTATACCCGTGTCAGTGATATGGAAGTAGGCCTACCCTGTGGCGTCGGTGTGGTTCGCAATGGTTTAAGTGGGTATACACTGCACCCATTGTCCCGTTTGTAACAGCTATAAATACCACAACACCACAGATAAAACCTGTCCTCAATGCACGTGTCATTCATTGTGTGCATTAGACCTTACAAACGTTATCGCAAAGTCTGAATGATTACAAAGCGTCTTTTGTTATGCGCTAGCGAACGCACTGTTGTACACGCTGAGACAATGATTCGCATCAGTAACTGTTTCACTCTTTAGCGGGACGCGTGAGATCACAAACTCCAGCATCACGCCACAGATTGTTATATCAAGTACGAACCAGGTTACCTTGGACCACGGTCTCGTTAACCCCGACAAATAATGTTACTACATCAACTAACATTGCATGAACATGTAAACCTGTAAACTGTGGTTTCGTGAAGCAAGATACGGATACAAAAATGCGATTGCTTCCAGGAGTTGGCTACATTTCACCTATCTCACAACCGTGGGTCGCATCCTCTGATGATCTGGCGATCTGTCTCCGCCTTTGCCAGTCCCTTGTGTCTCATGGAAGTCAAGTCCTGTCAATTGTTTTGCGTTGTTCTTTTTCTGCCTATATCTCTTATCTTGCCTCTCACAGTTCCTCGGATAATTTTTGGCTAGGCCAGTGGACCGACTTCGTGACATACAATCATGCATGCACGCACACATATTGCAGACTTCCTCGTTGGTTTAAGGTCCGTGTATGGGATGAGTAAGATGTTACGATATCGTCTCCATCAATTGTATTCTTCGTTTTAGCTCTGCTGTTTGAGCCTATGTCTAACTCACGGCTCCTTTTGTTTCAGAATTTCGCGGTAGAAATTCAAACAAATGACTTGGATGAGCTGGAGTACGATCACGTCGTCCAGGAGCTGAAGAAAGCAGGTGGCGCCAACTACGGCACGGGCGACCGTGACTGACCCACATAGTGGCATACGTAGGCAATTCAGCTCCGCACGCACACCAAAGGCTGCTTCTTGTATCGTCAAGCCATCGACAAAAAGACGATTATGTAAATGATACGCGCACAAAATAAATTTACGCGCCTTACACAAAGCTGATCATATCGCCGGACGACATCAAATGGCGCCACCGTGTATCCAGGCACTTCGAAACTATGTAGCAAGGCCTTTTCAATGCTTCTGCGTTTACCTTAGGTATACGTATACGCTTGCTCTGTACATACTAACTGTTGTTGCGTCAATGAGTTAGACAATGGGCAATGCAGAATTCAACTTATTCAAGCGGTCAGCTTGATGTGAATGTCATAATATCCGACGATGATATGACAGTGACAAATATATATCTTCCCAACCCCTCCAAACAATCAAGGCACTAATCATTTGATGCAGTATTAATTTTACACATATGCGCATTACGCTATCCGTTGCCAGCCCAGACATTATCGCGTAAGGAAAATCGATCACCAGACTGAGCAACGGTGTTGTAGGTTTACCAGACATAGCCTACATTTAATTGACTATTTAGCTATTACTTTACTGATTGGCTACTGGAATATTAGTCGTTCGCAAGAAGACTGCTGAAGGGATCAAGTCTGATGACTTGATAGAACTGGTCGAGTCGATGCGGTTTCATACAAAGGGCAACTGTCTCGGATATTCTTTGTTCAGGTGCTCTGAACGCACATTCCATGCTAAGAGATTCATTAACGTGCTGCACCGACACTTAGATTTAGCACAAATTACGTAAAAAATAACTTGAACAAGACCAAGTGCAACATATCTATTGGAGTAGTTTCTGTGTACTTTGTATGTTAACGCTTTACTATTTGTACTGTGTATAATAAGTTAAGTGAATGTAACGATTTTTATAACAGAAATGTTACCATTCTTAGTTGTCTTCTTTTTGATGTCATCACACTGTCCAAATTCGACGCCATTTTGTCGGTAGTGCCATCTGGTGTCGTTCTTCATCACGATAAAAAGGGAACACAAATGAATGATCTATAGACAGCTATGTTGACTTTGTTTTCGTTGTTCTTGAACCTGCCAAACACCAATACCATAGTCTGCATTTCTGCGTATTTAATGACATTTCACCCAGTACAACAATGACATAATAATTTCCAACAATATTTAGTAAATCTATACATTCTGAAAAAAAAGATGTGACTGTATATTTGGTCAACATAAGACATAGCTTGTATAATTGCACTCAGTAATAGAAACATTGCACATTCTATTTACACAAACAACTGCTAAATCTGCTTAAATCACCGCTGTAGATGTAGAATGCAAGAACAAACAAGTGTTGATTTACACAGCATAGTGTAAAAAGATGCTGAAGAATGACTTGTAATTGATGAGCAGTAATGCCATTTCCCTGCTTCTTGGACATTATTATTCTCGGTTAGTTCACACAATAACAAACACTAGACAACATTTGCTAAAATCACATATTCCACACAACTAGTGCGCATCATTGTAGCTATTGCACACTTTTCCTGTAAAATAGGCACAGCAAATGCTAAAATCAGCAATAGATGAACACTGATTCTTAGGAGCCCATTCACAATTGTCGACATTTATCTATTTGTACAAAGCCTACTAATTCTCATACCCCCCGAATTAATATTTTATAATAACAACAATCAGCATGTTTACAAACATTCAATTCCAATAATTTATATTAAAGCTTTGTGCTTTTCTAACAACTCCATGGTGTAGTATTGATAATTGTTCTCCACAGTGGTGAATAAGATGTCGGACTGTCTTACAGCGCCGTGCTTTGACTGGTTACATGATTTAAAACAATAGTAGTTCTGTTGTGTAACAGAATAGGTAAATAAATTTTTTTTTTAATCGCCTCTATATTCCAGTCCGGTATTCATATAATGTTTTTACACTTTATCTATACCACTGACATTTATACGCTATTTCCTTGGAATTAATTAGAAGTGTGTGTGGGTGTGTACGTGTGTGGTTGTGTTTTTAAAGCTTTTGTCTGGAATATAATGCACTTATTAGCAACCTTAACTTGAACGGTTGTTGTAAATACACATTTCGCAGGCTTCGTATTCTCAATGATAACTACAACATGACAGCATTGACTTCAGCGATAATGTCTGTCATATGATAAGTGCCTTAAATTATTACTCTATACATAAAAGGAACTGTTTACAACATACACACACATGTACATGAGCAATTTACTTCTAAATGGTGCCAAACAACACCAGGAGACAGAGAGGCAATTACCACATTCTCCTTTGTGCTCTAACATTGACGCTATTCCTTCTGTGTTTATGATAATCGTATCTTCTTGGTTGTACACTCCTCATCATATGCTAGGCCGTTGACCATGATGCAGGAGGGAGATATAGACTGCAGCAGTTCTGAACTGGACGAGTCGCCAAAGAGAGCGAGTAGCAACCCAACTCCATAGCCAGTTGCACGCTCACCCTTCAAACAGTGACAACATTAAAATACACAACTGCCACATGCCACATCCATCAAATGTGATAATTCTTTATTTAAAATGCAGAGTTATTCTTATTTGTGCATTAAAAAATCACTGCAAATTGTTTAATAATTAATTCAATTTAATAATCAGATTACATAATGGATGGCATTTACAGTATACACTACCATCATCAAAGACTACCTTGCAAGTGTTTCAACAGCCTGAGGAATTACATTATTCATGAAACACCATGTTATAAAATCTCATCATGTGATGTATTCATTGTTTCTAAATTTCATCCCCATCCTATCCGAGGAGACATCCTATGGCTCCAGAAATGTCAAATACAATAAACAATAAAGCCATCATATATGCCTTTTCAAACTAAAAATACAACCTGTTTACAAACAACCTATGTTGATTCATTTCATCCAGCACTGCTGATTTCGGGAAAGTGAGGAAAATAAATAAAAAATAAAGCAAAACACAGGAAACACCTGCTAATTAATTGGTTATAAAACACACTTAATTATAGCACAGAATAAATCCAAAACAAAACTTGCCAACATAATTAATTGTACTCACGGAGAAGACTGGATAGGCAATGTCAACATGGATCCACACGCCGGGAAAGTCAAAGCCGATGTGGGAACCGACAAACAGCCCAGCGCACGACACCTCTGTATTGCTGCGGTCCTGTCACCATAGACACTACTTATGACATAGCATATTTTGGCACATTTCTGTTTATGTATAAGAATGGCAATAAACCATACCAATTAATACCGAGGGTAACTTAGCATATTTTGGCCCATTTTTGCTTATGTACAAGAATTATGCACGTTTTGATTTACATAAAAAAAACGGTTTGAAAACGGTGATAAACCATTTTGCCAAAACACACCAATAATGTTTTTGAAGTTAGATGGGAATGTGCAGAAAACTAAGTAGTATAACTATTTAAAATTACGATAAAAGCCAAGATGAATAAATTTCAGCATGGCAGTACCATGGTTCTATTCGAAGGCTGAGCGCATAAAACAAAATACCAGATTATTCATATTACAAAATGTATCTAAACTTGTGGACCAACTCTAAGAAAATGTGTCACATAGTTATGAAGAACGACTGAAAGAATGTGTTAAACCACCCTAGAGACAAGGCGGTTAAGAGGAGATCAAATTGAAGTTTTTAAGATATTGAATGTGTATAAAAATATTGATAGACATATTGTTTTCTCACTCAAGAAAGATAATAAAACTAGAGGAATTAAGGTAACATTAGTAAAGGATCAGTGAATGGAACAAATTATCTACAGACTGTGTAACTGCTACCAGCGTGAATATGTTTAAAAACAAGGTCGACACATATCTCAGGAGGGCGGATTACACAGATTAAAAATGTTGGACTCTCGATCAGCCAATGGCTTCCTTGTCCACTTGCCATCTGGGCCTTTGCCTTGGATGGCAATCTTGTTAAACATTATTAATAATACTGTCCATAATTTGAGCTAATTCTATGAAAAACAAAGCAAAATTCTGCACGAGATTACATGTGTGAAAACATACAGCGCTGGAATTCTTCATGTCTGCTACAGCGCTAGCAAACTCGCTGAAGTGCAGCTCCGGACAATAGATGAGAGGATGGATGAGATCGCCAGAGGACCTCCCTGCATCCACAGCAGCCTTCTCCCACTCTTCCCTGTTGGTCACCATAGCTCCATGGTATCTCCCTACAGACATGATCTGGTTACTAATACAGACAGCTGCAGCTGTCCAGTGATATTGGCTCGTGAACAGTGATCCTCAAAGCCAAACAGTGTAAACTTAATTGTAAAAACCTATCAAGCGGCCAACCCATTTACTCATACAGATTTTTCGTTCATTTTGTATCTGGCTCACTTCATGAAAAATCTAACCCATCTAGTATCGACTTTGACACGCTAGTTCATTTGAGCAAATTTTTTATTTAGTTTTGATAAATCATTGGACAAGCTAGAAAATTAGTTTGGGTTCGACCGAACCAAAGCTCTGTGAAAAAAGGTGACACACGTTTTGTGAACTCATTGAGGCTATTCACTTTCACAAGACATAGTGATCAAAGTCAACAAACATATGCATATAGTACAGTTTCACTTTCTGTTGAACAAAGGTAAACAAATCGAAGGGCAGATGAACAATAATTTGACCACTGCCATAAGACACCACATATGAATATATCCAGGAATCGCCTTCATTTGTGGAATTTTTCTGACAATCTTGTGAGAATTTCTTAATAATATAACATTGTATTATGTTATTTCAATGATCTCCATTGCCACCACCTGGAAGTGGACATTGACCGTAGACGGTCAGTAAGATTACGCCTACCAGTGGCGAGTCCCTGGGCCCCGGTCAGTGTGGCAATGTCCAGTATAATGTCCGCCTTCAACTCTTGGTGTGCATAGGCCACCTGCAACATGGCACAGTGGTCAACGTTGACTAAGTTGCTCAAGATTGTTCTGATGGCACAGACTGAAATGTTAGGCCAAACTTGGGGTCAATTACATTGTAACTGAAATGTTACATGGATCTATGCCAGATTTGGGGTCAATTACATTGTAACTAAAATGCTACATGGGCCTATGCCAGATTTGGGGTCAACTACATTGTAAATGAAATGTTACATGGGTCTATGCCACACTTGGGGTCAATTACTTTGTAACTGAAATGTTACATGGGTCTAGGCCAGACTTAGGGTCAATTACATTGTAACTGAAATGTTACATGGGTCTGTCAGACTTCGGGTCAGTTACATTGTAACAGAAATGCCAATTCCACAATTGTAACTGGTGTTTTGTTTTTAAAAGTAATTGGAGAAAATGTAATTGGTATTTTCAATTACACTTCAATTACTTTTTCAATTACATCATGTAACCTTATAACTCCAATTATTTGCTAATAAATTACATCATGTAACTTTATAACTCCAATTATTTGCTAATAAAATATTATATGTTCAGTACATATATATCATATTAATTTTTTTGCCATTATATGCAGAAATTAAATAAAGCTTCTCTAAAATAGATGTTATATTTTGGCATTCAGTACATCTAAGGTTGCTCTGTTCACAAACCATTATTTCGAATTGCTAAGTGGAATTGGTATTTTTTTTAACTGGAATTTTTGAGGTGGAATCAGTAAGCTTAATTGGTATGTAATTGGAATTGATATAATGTAATTAATCCCAAGTCTAGCCTATGCCCAGTCTACCATCCGATCTGGTTCACCTATTAGGCTGCCCCTGCTGAACGTTAGTTAGTTAGTCGAAATATAAAATTCTAGAAATTTGATTAACCCATTAGGCCCAGCATTTTACAAAAAACATGTTCCCCTGTTTGTAAAACGATTTTACCTCCTTGTGTTCAGAAATCTGTAGCAAAAACTATTCAATACTGACAATTATAAGTTGTGTTCATTTTGAAGAGTAGTAATTTCTCCACATATCTGTATACATAGAAATAGGATATATTAATAAAATGTTGACATTTGATCACAATTTGCAGACAAAATAGTAAATTTGTTAAAACTTTTAAAGTTATTCTACCTAGCAAATGACTTTTGACAATGATTCCATGCTATTACCCTAGGCAACCCAATGAAGAAAATGTAGCTATATGTGATAGCTTTACACCACTGAAAATATTATCAAATTCTGACGGTTATTTTTCAGGTTACAACAAATTTTGTAATGAAAAATATATGTATGCGCTAGGGTGTGGCAAAATTTGGTAGCGTTTAGTTCAGTAGTTAATCGCTAAGCTTTTTTCCAGGACTGGACCGGCTGCAGCCGTTGCAGGATCTAATGGGTTAAAAAAATTTTTTTTACTTTAAAAACATCATATTCAATAGAAACCTGCCAGTGTTATTTGATTTAACAAACATGATTACTTCACACTTCACATGACATGTCATTCAAGGGAATCAAGCTACTAGATGGGGTAATATGCAGCACTCACCCCATCTCCAAGCACCAGCCTGCCCTCGGCGTCTGTGTTGTTAACCTCCACTGTCCTGCAGAGAAGGCGACAAACCGTCAACTAAACACACAGGTGACAGGGCAGTGTTTGACACAGCAGCTGTAGGTGCTACACTGTCAGCTTGTGCGACCATAAACATCTGAGCTCATTGGGATAAGTTAGCAATCTCCCTCCTCAATTAATTTAGCCCAACACAAATCAGGTTTGTTGACATTCAAATATATAATTTTTTAATAGTTGAAGTATTATGCGCAGTCATAATAGAAAAGCGCATACTTTTTGATAAAATTTTCAAACAAACTGACTTTGATCGGGTAACCTGAGAAAGTGTGAATAACCTTGCCATATTAAATTTAGTTTCAAATTATATAACATTAAAATATAATTAAATTAAAATCAAGTTACACTAAAAATAAATTCAAATTAAATATTAAAATTGTCTAGAAAGACCAACAGGTCATATAACAGCCAATATGCCTTCATAGGTTAAGGGTGCACTAACCTGCCGGAATAGAGGGTGATGATATCATCAGGCCGGAGGGAGTCAGGGCCCACTGCGTTCTCCGCCAGACATAGCAATGCATGCAGGTTGTCACGGAAACCCTAGAAAAATCAACAACAGCTTAACACAATGTATTGTTGACTTGGATGAGAAAATAGAGTGGAAAATCAACCACTACAAATTTGCATAAACATCTCATACAAATAAATTAACCATACTACCATAGTGGTGTTTGACAATGTAGCTGCTGATTAAAGAAATGCACAACTACAAAAATAAAGGTGCGCTTGATGCAGCAAATGGGGATTTATTTATATATAACTTTAATTACAACAACATAACCAACATTAATGACCATTTTACAAGTGCTTAAATTAATATAGCTGTCCAATGTATTTTTTTTGGAGATGAGTATTACTGTCAAATGTAATGATGATGGGTTCAGCATTTTTTACCATTGCTTTTAGAAAAAATTCCAAGAGGAAGGAGAACTACTGGAAACATTTCTTTTGAAGCAGACCTCTTAGCAAGATGAATCAATATTGAGATACCTGTTTGACAGCGGTGTAGAAGGCACCGAGAACGGCCGCGGCCCCCCCACAGTCTCTCTTCATGCCCGGCATGTTGGCCTGTCAATGACACTTATGAGACAGGTGCCAATCATTCATCAGACACATGAGACAGGTGTCAATCATTCATCAGACACATGTCAACAGCTGTCACTGCAACTCACACACATGCACGCACAACCTATACCTTGAAGGTATATATAACACTAAAGGTACAAAGTTTGTTCATACTATAAAGTATTAAAGTAAAAAAAAAATGCCTATGCACCTAAAAGAGTTACTAAAACATAACCATTTGTAACTACAATTAAGAATATCACGCAAGTGGTTTACTAGGAAAACCTTGTTGAACACACATCTTAATTTCATGGGCCGCGCCATACCGTTAGATAACACTGGCAATATCTGCTCACCAAATGAAAATATATTCGCATGCACCTACTCCTATTCTTGTCAATAGGATATGGCCGTGCTATTTGTATACACCTACTCCTATTCTTGTCAATAGGATATGGCCGAGCTATTTGCATCCAGACTCAACTTATGTAACATATTTTGGCATCTGTTTACTAAACTAGTCTTCTTTCTGACAAAATAACATGTTTGGTTGAGACTTTGCATTGGTTCTTTAATCCCGATTTCATAGAACTGCATATGCGCTCATCAGTCGTGCTGGCAAACATGTCAGCCCTCAGTCATTCGGAGAAATGACCAGATTCTCCAACTCTTAGAACACATTCTGAGTAAACCACTTTCGTGATATTATTGATTTTGGCTGGACATGATTAGTTTTTATTATCTCTTTTAGGTACACTACCCCAAAATCATGACTTGTTTCATTTTAATATACACCATTTATATTCTAACATCATAACTGCTCAATTGTGTTTTGATGATCCACATAAAAAATATACTTTGACTGTTATCTGTTTAATTTGAATGTTTTAGGGCAAATATCATGTTTACGTTGCACGCAGAGGGGGAACAAAATATTAGGTGGGTTAATGATATGCCCATCACGTGATCTCGCGAACGTGAACGCCTGACCTCGATACACTCTGTCCACGTGTATAGGAAATTGTTGACAGCTGTTTGTGAAGGCACTGAATGGCAAGATCGATATTCCTCAACAGATAACGATAAAATAAAAAAAACTGTGGCACAATAAAACACAGTTCATACCATAGAACATGACTTGGAAAAAAAACTACTTTTTTTCTTTAAGAGAGTGAAATTACTGGAACTGGTAAACCAGTAGTTGCAACTTTACAATGATGGATGACAAGATCAGTGTAAACATCAACTCCCTTATTTCCAGTCAACTTCATATAATTCATAATTACCTTTCCCTTGATGCTGAGTCCACCAGTGTCATAGACCACACCTTTGCCAACCCAAGCGATTGTCCTACTAGCACCATCTGGTGTGTGGCTAAGAACTACAAATGCCGGCTTGTGTGTGGCACCCTGGCCAACAGCGTAGATCCCTGCATAATCACACTCAAACTGCTATACGTTCCAGCGGGCTTATTGTTTTAGTTAACTTATTGTTTTAGTTAACTTATTGTTTTAGTTAACTAATTGATGTTATGTATTTTACCCATATCCTTTTTTCATTTGTTAAACTACATGTTTTACTTAACTTATTTGAATCCATTGTTTGTAATGTATCTTTGCTGCATTTTACAATATAATTTTGTATATAAATTCTCTAGTTAATTAATTTGAAGAAGTATTGTATTTACCTGCAGTTATGTTTTAAACTCATGACCTTTAGGAGAATAAGATGGATGTCGCAGATTCTATGTTTAAGAAGATGGGCAACTGAACAAATAATTATATTGAATTAATTAATTATAGACGGACTTCACAAAGAAATGCACATTTAATGCACTTAAAACACGGAATCAACAGGGTTATTTTAAGGTTATCAGCTGTGGTGTAAACAAAACCTGACCTCCAAACCCGGCATCCTTCAGCTGCTGTCCATGGATGATCATGGGTTTTATGCTAAGCTTCTGCGCCACAGCCTTAATGTCCTGTAAGAAAACACACAGTCAACAAATCAACATATTGCAGTCAACCCTCAACTTAGGGGTCATTGACAAGCGTCAACACTAACCTATTCATACAAAGCGTACTAAAGGGGGTCAAGACAGTCTCAAGGCCCACATACTAACTTTTTAAATTTCGGTTGCATGGCAAATATTGCCAGAAAAATTTGCCACCATTACATCATGCAGCGCCACATGTTGAACTTTTGCAGAACTGTTCACTGCATGGCGCTGTAATAGTCCAACATCTTGGAAATTCACAACTTCATGGAAAACAATTATCCATATGACACCATGGTTCCATGGTTACAAAAACACGAAGCTTGAACTTAACTATAGGAGATAAATGTATGTAAACATATTCTGGTGTTATTACTGCATGTTATTATTGCATGTCCACTGTGTCATAACATTGTTATTATTGCATGTCCACTGTGTCATAACATTGTTATTATTGCATGACCACTGTGTCATAACATTGTTATTATTGCATGTCCACTGTGTCATAACATTGTTATTATTGCATGTCCACTGTGTCATAACATTGTTATTATTGCATGTCCACTGTGTCATAACATTGTTATTATTGCATGTCCACTGTGTCATAACATTGTTATTATTGCATGTCCACTGTGTCATAACATTGTTATTATTGCATGTCCACTGTGTCATAACATTGTTATTATTGCATGACCACTGTGTCATAACATTGTTATTATTGCATGTCCACTGTGTCATAACATTGTTATTATTGCATGTCCACTGCGTCATAACATTGTTATTATTGCATGTCCACTGCGTCATAACATTGTTATTATTGCATGTCCACTGCGTCATAACATTGTTATTATTGCATGTCCACTGCGTCATAACATTGTTATTATTGCATGTCCACTGTGTCATAACATTGTTATTATTGCATGTCCACTGTGTCATAACATTGTTATTATTGCATGTCCACTGTGTCATAACATTGTTATTATTGCATGTCCACTGTGTCATAACATTGTTATTATTGCATGTCCACTGTGTCATAACATTGTTATTATTGCATGTCCACTGTGTCATAACATTGTTATTATTGCATGTCCACTGTGTCATAACATTGTTATTATTGCATGTCCACTGTGTCATAACATTGTTATTATTGCATGTCCACTGTGTCATAACATTGTTATTATTGCATGTCCACTGTGTCATAACATTGTTATTATTGCATGTCCACTGTGTCATAACATTGTTATTATTGCATGTCCACTGTGTCATAACATTGTTATTATTGCATGTCCACTGTGTCATAACATTGTTATTATTGCATGTCCACTGTGTCATAACATTGTTATTATTGCATGTCCACTGTGTCATAACATTGTTATTATTGCATGTCCACTGTGTCATAACATTGTTATTATTGCATGTCCACTGTGTCATAACATTGTTATTATTGCATGTCCACTGTGTCATAACATTGTTATTATTGCATGTCCACTGTGTCATAACATTGTTATTATTGTATGTCCACTGTGTCATAACATTATTATTATTGCATGTCCACTGTGTCATAACATTGTTATTACTGCATGTCCACTGTGTCATAACATTGTTATTACTGCATGTCCACTGTGTCATAACATTGTTATTATTGCATGTCCACTATGTCATAACATTGTTATTATTGCATGTCCACTGTGTCATAACATTGCTACATCAATATAATTATCTTTCAATCTGGAAAATGATGAACATTTTAAAGAAAAAATTTGGGAGGTGGATATGAGAATTAGAACGCTTTGTACGAATAGGTAAATGTCAACAATTGTGAATGACCCCTTAGTGTTATTCCAATGAAACAGTCACATTGTCCCAATTCTTTAAATAATAAAGCATGGGGTAAATAGCTAGGTGAGAAGAATTACAGGTATTAAAAGTAGACTGGATCGTATCCCTTGGATGGCAACCTTGTTAAAGGACCACAAACCTCGACAAAGGCGTCTGTATGCATGTCTGCACATGGTATGTCTGTGATGCGTGCAGCCATGCGTACACCTTCTGCTGCATCGCACATGCACCTCAGGTCACTGGCAGACAGAGTTCGCACGCCAGAGGGTCCTACCAGTACAAACTCAACGTTGACTGTGCGCTTCATCTGACTGCAGGACTTGCGGGAGTATAGAGGGAAGGCCCGGGCGATGGCACACGCCGACGCAAACACTTCCGGCTTCTCACACACAATCTGCCAAGGAGAAGCATGATTTATTTAAAGGTCCATCCTCAATTCGATTTTTTCAGTCATCTCATTTCAAATCCATTTTGTGAAAAATCAAACCTACGTAGCATCCACTACAACATGCTAGCTCGTTTGTGCAACTTTTATATGTAGTTTTTGTGAAATCATTACACAAACTATTCAATTATTTGATGTTCGACAAAACATTAATTGAAGTGAAAATGTAAACATTGAAAACTCACGAATTTCGCCCTCGTCCGAAATTTGTAAAAAAATACACTTTTTTTATTAAATCGACTGTGGATATTACTTATAAACTATTCACACACTAAATGTTTAAACATCAACGAACCGGATTCGTGATAGGCTAAATCAGGTGAGGATGGAGTTTTAACACAGTAGCTTTACGATTATGAAATATATCAAATAAATTGTCAACTAACCACTGTTTTGGTGTCTTACAGTCTCATCAGCAATTGACATTCTCTTCATTGCAATGACAGACATATATTATTATGTTCGTCATATGTGACATTTTCATATTTAAGGCAGTTCAATGGCATCTGCAGTAAACATTCAGATTTAGTTAAAAAATTACCATTAGTCCAATATTTATCCATATGAATAATTCTTAAGTTTCAGCCAAGCAAAGTTATATTAATACATGCATCATTGCATCAATCCAATTTGGAAACGCATGGCTAGAAATGGAAGTGGATATATCATAAAGTACCCATTGGTGCTATGTTAACATCTTTCTATTATATTAATTTTTATAGACATCAAGTACATTTTCTTTGTTAAACTTCTTAATTTTATGTAATTTTTTTGTAGAAATATACTTGAAAGATCTACATTCCATATTCAACCTATTAAGCATACATGCCCTAATTAGCGTACACCCCCTTTTTTAATCAGCAAGATCCATAATTATCATAATTTGACTAGTGTGGAACAATTGAAGTGTCACCATCTGGTGTTAAACAGTTGGCACCACTCTTCAGTTGTTCAATAGTAGTCACCAAATGACATCACTTGTGTTAAACAGTTACCTTATTTCTACAGAACCAAATGTTGGTGTATGATTATATAAGAACAGATTCCTTGACATTTTTCCATGGCCCAATTTTTTTCACACTGAACACTTATTAGGTCGAATGTGGTACTTATATCAAGCAAGCTCATTTCAAACTAGAGTGAATTCAACAAAAATGTCAGAGTTCCAAACATTATGTGAATTGATGTTAGCACGATTTTTTATTATCGTCATTATATTGGTGAGTTATTACATTTTGGTGCAGTTTATTTACACAAACAGATAACCCTGCTCACCACAATATATTCCTCGCCGCCAACAATACAGCTCCGTATGACCTTGGTAAGTGAGTGAGGTCGCGATGGTGAGTTATGACGACTGCATTTTGTAGGCAGGGCAGCAACAGTGGCCTGCGTGAGCCACATGGAGCAGGAGTCGATGGGGGAAGGATGCAGACTGCTCACTGCGCTGTTGTATGTCTGATGGCAAGATTATCACGTGAATCAGCAGTCAACATTTGCAAAATGCACAGAATTTATAATTTCATGGTAGCAACAATAGCATTATTAATTTATTGCACATGAAATTTTACTTTAATTATAATTTCATCTATCACATTCTTATAAATGTATTAGAAAATGCGGAATCTCTTCAGTCTTGACACAGTCCTTACATGGCTTCTGTTTGATCGAAGATGTCATTATTTGTCGGAAATCCCCTAAAAATATCAAATGCAATGCATTTCAAACCTTTCAAAGTAGTGTTTATTGATATTTGATAATGAAAGTTTATGTGCCCCTGATGAGGAATCAGACAGACGTGTCTTTGTCAACTGTTACACAACTAATATATCAAATACAGTTTTGATCTGAGCATTTCTGTATATCTTACCTCCTTCGACACCCGTGGCTGTAGTTTAACCTTGACCTGTTCGTATCCTAGTTGGAGCAAGTTTTTCAGCTGTCCCACAATTAGTACTGGATGTTTTCCGGGATCACATGGTGTCAATGTGTTACTAAACACCAGATCTACTCTCGACATTTTCCGATTTCTGTGTTAGTTAATAGAGCCGCTTGCTGACGATGGACGTTTGCCCAGTGATGGGTGCTGGAGAGACCTAAAGATGAAGGTAGCAGACTATACAGTGTACTGCTATTGTTGTTGAGAACTAGCATCAATGCTGCACATGGTCAGTAAACCCTGCTATGAGTGCATAAAAATGTTTATTCAGACAGCATCTTATAATCAATGATTTAGACAATAAAACAGAATGCTCCAGGGATGGGGTAATTTCCATTCCGGAATAGATTTTTTTAAGTTAGCTGGAATTGATTTTTGTTTGGAATTGATTTTGTTGGAATTATTGACTTGATACTGTTAATATTTACTCCTTAAATTTATTATTAAAATCATATTTGTCTGCTATTAGTATGTTACCTTGAATCTGGTAACATCCAGGAAGCTGTCAACATTACAGCATAGGAACTGTCTACTCTGTTATTGAAACATTGTGAACAAGAACAATATAATCAAACATTTGCATCAAAAACAAATACTAAGTTACTGTAACAGACAGTAAAACCAAAGTCAGACCATTCAGGCCATATCTCATTTTCTTTCTCACTGGATAAGGTTTATTTACATAGATTGCCAATTAAGGGCACATGTCTGCTAATTCCCTTTGTGTGACAGAGAAACCAGAGTGCAGCCCCTTGTTTATCCAAGCCTAATGTTCAGCCCACAGGTTTCCCAAATTAAATAGATCACTGGTCAACTGTATAGTGCTGTTACATGCAATTGTAGGGTTTGCCCTTTGCAGTAATTAAAAATTTCCCCATGGAGAATACATGTTGGTGATTAGGATGTTAAAGACTCAAAGTTTACAGTAACTTTGATGAAATACCAATAATACCACAACTGATATAAACAGGGGGAAACTGTTCAAAACTCAGATTAACGACCAAATTGTCAAACGGGCCAAAACATTCGACACCCTTGCAGAAGAAAATACATATATCAAATGGCTGAATTCATTTTAAAGGTTTATATACATGCGTTGAATGAACAATAGTTAATTTTTTAATCATATCCGATTAAATATGATTGTGCACACATGATTTCAAGTACAAATAAAACTGTTAAAACGAATTGGATTTGAATTTTTCCTTACCCTGGGATTTTAACAGTTGGAATTGATAACTTGGAATTAATTTTTGCAAGAGGGAATTGGAATTGATTTTTTTGAGCTGACTAGAACTGGAATTGACAAAACGGAACTGACCCTACGCTAGACATAGTTGTCCACCCCAGTCTTGGTCTAGGGGCGTAGGTCGAGGGCATCATTTTACAACTCGCCAATTTGGCTACGGAACTAATAACTTAAGCTTTAAAACCGATACGAACTAACCGTTTCACATGTGTATTCCGTGACATACAACCGACACTTGGACTTAAAATAATTATTTATGAGTACATTTATCAGTTACACAGAAAAGATTTCATAAATAGCCGCCATACTGTGCACGTGATGTTGCCTTTGGGTCACATGGTCAAACGCGATTTCATGTAGAATGAGGCCAGAGTGGGCCAGCAGCACAGACATAAATAAAACACCCGTTAGTAAGTTAGTAGGGGGATGATTAATGATGTAACTCTATGGCCAGCAGACGACAATTCTTAGTGTGACCTTATATTGATCTACGAGAATCCCGTTTGGTAATCTCGCTCACAACAACATCCAGTTATATACAAATGTTGACAAGCACATGCATTCTGACAAAATAATTTCACACTTTTACAAGGTTATTGTCAGGCAACTTTAGTGATATACATGTAAGAATGCATACAGACACGAAAGACGTGTTTATTGCTCTGTTTATGGCGTTTTTGTAAGGTTTCACGTTTCATGAAAATACTTACGTCTTAGCCGAGTGAGAACTTCGCCTTACAACAGCAACAGCCAGATAGAAAAAAATTGTATGGCGATTAACTTTGCCTAACCCTATGCCTGCTATGCATATGTGCTTTGTGGCCAAAAATCCTTCCACCTATTAAAATCATCTAGAAATCCACAGTTACACTGTCAACAGGTTCTACCAGCAAACTTGGCAATGCCATCAATCCTCTTCGGGGCCCAGTGGGGCATAACGCCGAAAACTTGGCAATGTGCCTGCTCAAAATTGTAGCTATGCCTATCCCTATGTCAGATGATTTTTTAATTTATTTCACATATCTAAAATTACTGAGCCCTACATTCGTCTGTAACACACGAGGAAGTCTAACCGATACATGACCCCTGTAGCTGTAGATATGCATCGACATGGCTTTTTGTGATAATTTTGTGATAATTGCGACTCTTAATTAATTATATTATCGCTCAGTACGGTTCCCCATTTTATTCATCGATTGTCATGTTCCACGCTTATCAACCAGATATGGATTCCGTGTTGCCCTCTGTTGTTTCAACATGTCGCAGCCAGCACGGTGCACGTGGTCATTAAATTTGATTTACCGTGAGTTACGTGACTTGTTCCAAGTGCAACGTATCCTCTCTCGTCTCAACACCCGGCGATATTCTGCCCTCTACCGGAGAGGCTTATAATCGCCCAATGCGCCACATGACGGTGTTTAAACTAAAACGACACCAACGTACTACGTTTATTTCTATTTTTACGGTTTTGTGGCGTCCGTCACAAGCATGATGTGATATAAACCTGATGGGTGTGACTTGGGACTCTCGCTGCCGTTCCGGTTAATCACGGAACCACACAAACTAGGAGGTGTGTGCCCCGGCCCGGTGTGGCAGCTGCATGGGGGTCTCACAGCCATAGCATAGGCATAGGCCATAGGCATAGCCATATAGGTTGGGCGTTTGACAATGCCTAGCCCGCCCCCAGGCCCGGGCTAAGCATTGTCACGTAAAAGAACCGTTGTCGTTGAGGATAACATATATGCACCCTAGCAGTGATCGACCACCCTCAGTGCCAGCATATAAAGGTCGGCTTGGCGATAACCACGAGTGCTGGAAACTAGAACTATAGAAGTATTTTTTTACGTACAGCTCTAAACGTTGGAAACTAACAGCCAGGTTCGCACGCACACTTCTGACCTTTCAGAACAGAATTGGGTGTCTGCATTGACCCCAGACCATTGAATAAAGCACTCAAGAGGGAGCATTATCAACTACCGGTCTTACATGATATTCTGCCAGAACTCACGACTGCGAAAGGGTTTAGTAGCATCGATCTTAAATCCGGATACTGGCCCCGGGGGGGGGGGGGTACTGCCATAGCAAAATGGTGGGGTGTACCACCAGAGCCCCATGGAGCACATGGAGAGAGAGAGAGAAATCAAGAAATTTTGGGTCACCAAGAGAGAATAATTGAACAATTTATCTAATATCTGTAAGCATAGAGTAGCATGGGGCATAACGCAAGTTTTGGGGCATAAAGCCCATCCTCTAACTAGTTTCACAGCGCGAAAATAAGAATTTCGAGATAGCCAAATGAAGCCACATACAGTTCTTCACATTTGGTTAGAATACGGTGGCAGAAAACGAAATTCACGCGATATTTTTGTTTACGTCAAACTTTTGATTCTATAAATTATAAAAATGGTCACCCTAAAAGTCGTTTTGTGGGCAGTAACCATAAGAAACCGAGACAACGCGTTGAGTGTCTGCAGTAGATAAATATGTAATCATTAATGTTGTGAATGTTGTGGATGCGAGTGATAAAAGCCAGTAATATACAGATGGTGAAATTTTTATATCGAACGTGTGGGGCAAAAAGGCCAACATTAGTGGGGGCAAAACGCACAGGGTGGGACGTACTATTATCTGTCAGATTTGAGTCTGAAAGTGAGTAGACGATTTGATAAGTTCCGCCTGCGTATGACAGTTTATAATAAACATATGCATTATAACGCACTTGTTGAATTTAAGTGAAAATGAGCTAATTAATTAACTTTCAGACACAGTTCTTAATAAAATTATAACAACAAATATTACTATGATGTGACGCAAGGTTTCGCTATACTGAAATGTACCAATAATACCATCACTTTGGTAATGCGAAATAAGTAAACTAATGATTAAATGAGGCTGATTAATGCATAACGCCCAGGGGCGGGCGTTTTGCCCCACCCCTGGGGCAAAACGCCCATTTTCAGGACCTCTGCTAAAATGGCTATAACTTTTATCTGTGATATTGAACATCGAAAATGTCAACACAAGATTTTCAGCTAAGATAATAAACTAGGTGATACATCCAATATATCAGAGATATATATAAAAGGTTTTCCCATGAGTTGATTTCCCGAAAAAAGTAGGCGTATTGCCCCACCCTACCCAAGAAATTTTGGGTCACCAAGAGAGAATTATTGAACAATTTATCTAATATCTATAAGTGTAAGGTAAGCCCGGGCGGAACGTTTTCATTGGAAAATTTCCTCTTCTGTGAAAGAGAGAATTATCACATTTAAATGGGGCACAAAGAGAGAAAATAATTTTTTTTCTTCGGACAGAGAGAGGAAAATACACATACATGTATACCCCATTATAGGGAGTATCCCCCCCCGGGATACTGGCACGTCATCTTAGACGAAGAAAGCAGCATGCTCACTACGTTCTCGACGCCGAGTGGGCGATACAGATGGCTTCGATTACCATTTGGAATAAGCGTCTCATGTCTCCGGTAGATTCGATGGTATTCAGGCCCAACACGATCACATATTAACAGCTGCTCTGCATAACAGACACAACATCCCTGGTGCACCCGGCACAGTTGGTCCGGCTAGAAGGCGACAATCCAATAGGTGGTTCATGGTCTGTATCTTGCCACAGTCGCAGGTTTCAGGGTCACTGTATAGCCCCACTTTCGCATATTTACGCGAGACCAGCCCATCCCCGTTCGTAGGCGGTTCAACGTCTTCCACGTGGTCCATTCCTGATTCCTAGTAATTATTAATTAATCCCTCGAATGCTGGTATCACAGAGGCGTTTTACCGAAAACACCTGGCCACCGGCAATGATCTTCACAACACAAATAATTGGTTGACCGTCCGAGCGGCCAATGGATTGTCTGTGCCATATGTTGGTTACTTGGAATTAGATATTGAAGTATGTGGTGTTGTGGTGCCGAAGCGAGGCGTGCTAGTTGTAAAGGATAGTGAACACAAGAATGCTGATGTGTGTGGTCTGCTCGGAACCAATGTACTCTCACATCTGCCTGCTATGAGTGAGGCATTTCGTTCCATGGCTGTTGTCGATGATTCACTCCGAGCCAGGACACGTGTAGAGAGAGTGGCGGGCTGCCGTCCAATCTTCGCCCCCCCCCCCCGCTCGACGATGGACATTCCTGCAATAGGACATTGTGGGTCGGGAACTGCCATAGTGGAACCTTTATCTACTGCATTTGCAGGAAATCTGTTCACGTTGAAAACATTAGTCAAATCCGATTCTTTCGTTGTCAAGGTAGTCAACAGTTCTTCAACCGGCGTGAATTTGAACCCAGGTTCGAGAATTGGTCTTTTGTGTTCGGCCACTGTATGCGTTTCCGCGAAAGTGGAAGTGAGCTTGAATGAAATCAAACTCAACATGGTGGACGGAAGGGTTGAACATTCACGGACGACTCGTGAAGAACCTTCTGTTGACGTACTCGCCAGTTTGGACTTATCCGGTCTAGAGGATAGCCCCGCGGCCAGAGACAAAGCGAGAGCGGTGTTTCAGAAGCATGTTGATGTATTCGCGTCATCAGAAGATGATCTCGGTTGCACGGATGCGGTTAAACACCGCATTTGGACGACTGATACTCGACCGGTGACACAACCTTACCGTCGAGTTCCTCCCACCCAGCTAGACGAAGTTAAAGAGCATTTGGAGAAGCTACTGCGAACGGGTGTCATAGTGCCGAGTCATAGCGATCATGCCAGTCCCATCGTTTTAGTGCGGAAGAAATCCGGTGCACTACGTATGTGCGTGGACTATCGTGCGTTGAACGCCAAGACGGTAAAGGCTGCGTATGCACTCCCTCGCATCGTAGAATCCATGGACGCGATGACTGGATCGAAGTAGTTTTCAACATTAGAGTCGGCGTATAACCAGGTACAGATGGAGCCGGAGGATCAGCAGAAGACGGCGTTCACGACCCCAGTCGGGTTGTATGAATATACGTGCATGCCTTTCGGACTATGTAACGCGCCAGCGACTTTTCAGAGACTAATGCAGACGGTGTTTCAGGCTGATATGTTCAACATATTGCTTGTCTATCTGGATGACATTGGCGTGTACTCGGCTACACTAGATGAACATTTGGCTAGACTTGACACTGTGCTAAGTCGTCTGGGGATGTATAGCCTCAAACTAAAGATCAGTAAATGCAGTTTCTTCAAGAAAAGTGTCAAGTACCTCGGTCATGTGGTAAGTGAGGAAGGTGTGGCAACCGATCCTGAGAAAATCGTCGCGGTACGAGAGTGGCCTATACCTCAGACCCTACGACAACTTCGATCTTTCATAGGGTTTGCATCGTACTATCGTCGTTTTGTACCACGGTTTACACAACTAGCGACACCGCTACACCGAGTAGTGACGGCAGCATGCAAAGACGGCAAAGCCAAAGGGAAACGACGGATGAGTTTACTGCGCAGCATCGTAGATGTTTGGACGGAGGATTGTCAGCACGCGTTCGACGCCTTGAAGCTAGCACTTACGTCAGCACCAGTCCTCGGGTTTGTAGACTACCGACTGCCCTCCACAGTTGAGACTGATGCGAGTGATAGAGGTTTGGGCACGGTCTTGACTCAAAAACAAGATGGCCGTCATCGAGTGATCGCATATGCCAGTCGCGGACTAAGGGGAGCGGAACGAAATGACGCAAACTATTCATCGATGAAGCTGGAAACACTCGCTTTAAAATGGGCCATTACCGAGAAGTTCCGTGATTACCTTCTGGGTGGCAGATTCACGGTTTACACGGACAATAACCCGTTGACATATTTTCACAAGAAAGCCAAGTTATCGGCTGTAGAACAGCGGTGGGCAGCCGCACTTGCATCGTTTGACTTCGACATTAAGTATCGACCTGGACATTGCAATGCGAACGCAGATGGGTTATCAAGATTACCCGATGTGGTTAATTCAATGGCATCGAACGCTGAAGCTATATTAGCCAATGCGACTGCAACTTCAGTGGTACCTGTCGAGGTACGAGTCACAGCGATGGAACACATCGCTAACACAGAAGAACTGGCAGACGTTGCTGTTACAACACTGCCAGGCATTTCGAACGATGACATGGCTAACCTGCAAGCAAACGACCCTGCTATCGGGCGGTTGAGGTATTTCCGCCAATTGGGAAGAAAACCCACGAGACAAGAGAGAGAGACTGAATCGATGAGTGCCATTCAGTTGATACGGCAATGGGGACGCATTGTCGAGAAGAATGGCGTTTTGTATCGGCGCATTGTTGATACAAGGCTCGGAGAATTGCAATAGTTACTTCTGCCCATTTGTCTCCGCGACCAAGTATTGAGGGAAATGCATGATTGTGCTGGCCATCAAGGAATAGAACGGACGGAACATCTGATTCGAAGCCGGTGTTCTGGGCAACTATGCACAACGATGTCCTGACTTGGACACAGAAGTGTGACCGTTGTGCACTTGCGAAGATACAGCCGCATAAGTTGCGCACTCCTCTCGGACGTCTCATGGCAACGCAGCCATTAGAGGTGGTGGCAATGGACTTCACCGTGTTGGAGCCATCTTCTGACGGCCGGGAAAATGTATTGGTCATCACAGATGTTTTCAGCAAATTTACCATTGCAGTCCCTACTCGCAACCAGAAGGCAGACACAGTGGCGAAAGTGCAACCTTTGCAGTCCTTAGAACTTCACATGTGTGCGATGTATCATGCGCATAGCCATAGGCTAGTCACTTATTACTATATTATAGTTATTACTGTGTTAGGGTCTACAGTTATATAAAAATAATACTCCAACTGCCTGGATTTGGCGCCAAATTCGTTAGCTACCACCATAGTACCGGGTATACGTAATATAATATTATGACGTCTCCACCAAAACAAGAAGACACAATTGTGCAGTGATTTCTAAGCCACTAACAGTTATTTATTTTATCAGTGGAATAATGCACGACATAAAAATAACATCAAGTTAAATAAAATTAAAATCTTTAGCGATCCATTGTGTAAGTGCAAAGTTGATCCCATGTTTTATTTCAACAGAGCATCCTACCGACTGGTTATGAGCACCATGTTACAGGTTCACTTTGTATGCTGATGTACGAAGCGATGTACTATGTAATATATTTCACTGTGTATGTGGGACAGCCACATGCCCTTATACGGCATTGGACAAACTTGAAGCGGTCACCTTTTGCTTGGTTTATTCTATATGCCATATATATACCTACGGTAAGCCTGACATCTAACTGTCTCGTTGTTTATTCTATATGCCATATATATATGGCTACGCTAAGCCTGACATCTAACTGTTTCGTTGTTTATTATATATGCCATATATATGGCTACGCTAAGCCTGACATCTAACTGTTTCGTTGTTTATTCTATATGCCATATATATGGCTACGCTAAGCCTGACATCTAATTGTTTCGTTGTTTATTCTATATGCTATATATATGGCTATGCTAAGCCTGACATCTAACTGTTTCGTTGTTTATTCTATATTCCATATATATGGCTACGCTAAGCCTGACATCTAACTGTTTCGTTGTTTATTCTATATTCCATATATATGGCTACGCTAAGCCTGACATCTAACTGTTTCGTTGTTTATTCTATATGCTATATATATGGCTATGCTAAGCCTGACATCTAACTGTTTCGTTGTTTACGTTGCGATTGAGTATTAATTGTCTGAGTTGTTATTGTCTGTGTGACATATATGGTATATCCTATAATATTACATGCCTGAAATTTAACCTTTTCATTGTTTACATTGCAATTGAGTTGTCTGTGTGACGTGGTATAACCTATGCCTAGAGGGCTAAAAGCATATGCCTTCATAAACTGTGTATTGCCAATTCTCTCTGACCATTTTTTATTCATTAGCGATACCCAATGACAATTAAGCTAATTTTCCCCTTTTATTTATGGACTCCGTGTCAGCTTTCTGTAGTAATATTTCTGTAGTAATATTCCATTGCAATAGAGTAGAAATCATGATTAAAAGAGAACTTTTGTGTTTAAGAAACCTGGTGTGCTTCATACAGTTGGGATTGAAAGCTTCTCATTATAACATATAACCAACTTAGGTCAACATTTAGTCAATGTTATAGTAAGTGTGGTTGCAACAACTAAAATAACATTGAATACATATTTATTGTGTACTAGTAATAGTGTGTGAAACATTATTAGACATATTGTTTTTTTTTAGCCAGAATGATTGATCTGTAAATTGTGATAAATTAAAAATCCATAGTATCTTGGCCATAATCGATTCTACTCTTTTTCGAGGTATGTACGTTTCGGGATTGGACTTATTTTACCTCTTATTGTAAATACACGTTGACGGCCCCACTGCAAACTGTTCATATTACCGGGGTGTGTGGGGTACGTTGTAGTTTTTATTTTTTGACATGCTGTGCATATTTTGGTCGAATACATGATACATGGGTGTAGTGATAAGTCAATAAGTGATGTGTTGTACGTGGATTGTTTGAATATGTTATCCATGCATACTATAATTACTAATAAAGATGTTGCGTTGTAGGGGGTCTATCTTTGCATTATGTCGTTGTTGAGCAACCCCTATATAAAATTGTTGAGCAACCCATACATAAAATTGTTGAGCAACCCCTATATAAAATTGTTGAGCAACCCCTATATAACATTGTTGAGCAACCCCTATATAAAATTGTTGAGCAACCCCTATATGAAATTGCTGAGCAACCCCTATAAAAAATTGTTGAGCAACCCCTATATAACATTGTTGAGCAACCCTTACATAAAATTGACTGCAATGCAATAAAATATGTAGTAATTTAAAGTCTTATTTCCTTGTTTGTGTTGTATTTACAATCCAAAGTATAAGCTTATATGCATATAAAAACCGGCAACATAACTCAAGTCTCAAGTAGTTATAGTCCAAACAGCCCAAGCGGAAGTGCTCGACAGGCGGGTGCTCTAACCATTAGACCACCGCTCCCCACAAGTTTACTAGTACTGGTAACTTCATCTGGCATCTTACCAGATATCATTGATCGTTTTTAGAACTTAATTGCAAAGCACGCACGCACGCACATACCACGGGCGAAACGCGTATCTGATGTTGGTCAAAATGCCAAACAAACGCCGTCTTTTCCATAAAACTTGTTAGTAAACACACGAACGTGTTGGCGCAAGCTGCCCGCACCACACCACGTGTGAAGATTCTCAACAATGTATGCATCACGTGCTGAAACCACCGCATTGGTTCACATCCGCTCATGGTGCTCAACCTACCTGCTAAAAAAAAAACACGCCGCCGGCCATGCATATTCTGCAATGATAGTGACATCTAGCGAATGGCTTGGTAACTTTATGATGCGGCTCTATGAGACAATGTACAGGCAACTTTAATCGCGCCTGACAGCGGAATAAATGTTTTCGATAAATGTTGATTGTTGGTTGAATGTTTATCTTTTTCGATTAACGTGTGTTAGCGTTTAAACCATTTATAATGAGTAACAAAACCACGACTTACGGATAATTTGAATATAGTTGCATATAACAGCAGTAAACAACTTTCCAATCCTTCTCCAGTTACATTACGTAGCGGTCAACCTCCAAAGAAACGGAGGACTTCCGCCCGTTTGTCCGACATTCCTTGTTCAATACGGGGTAAGTTGGTATTATTATGTATTGCCTTATTTACGTCAACAATTTATATACGTGGTATTAGTTTAATAATATGGCTATACGAACTTAATATTTACTGTAGTGCAACTATAAGCATAGCCATAGCAGGCCGGGTTGGGCCTAGACTAGACCCAGTCAAGGCTAAGCCTAAGCATTCTAGGTTAATAGGAAACTTGGCTAAAGGCCCATTTTTTTCTGATTATGTCATATGACACAGTGTCATACGACATAACTGGACTAAAATCACATGTGTAAACACCCTTCCGAGACTAATTAACAAGGCCAATTTGTAGTTACGATAGAATTGGTACTTGTTCTATGAGAGTCTGGTGCAGTTATTGGAACGACAGGTGCTGCATTCATTATGGCCTTCATCAATGCTGAATTGGTGATTGGCACAAGTTAGATCGCAATTGCAGTGTTTAGACAAGTTGCTTGTGTAAACTTATAGCTTTTGCCATCATAAACCTGTTTTTTTCCATATGGTGTAAACAGTGCAACCCTGCGACTGTTTCGCTTCCATGAATCAAAGCACTAGAAGCCACACACCCTCCTGAAACCACAGATGGCTGACTACCTGCAGTAAACAATTTTGAAGAGTTTTCCAAAATACTTTATGTATACCAAATTGAGGCAAAGTCAAAAACCTGACTCGTAGACAGATTTGTATAATGGTAATCTCAAGGAATGCTATCACTTCTATGTGACATAGTGTCACATAGATTTGTTTGTCATGCATTTGGATTTATATAATTTTTTCTGCAACAATTTGTAAGAATAAATGCAGAATTTTAAAAGAAACCTGTTATCTGTTTGACCATATTTGACTGTTGTACTGTCTAGTATTCACTGTACCATGTGATATGATTCAGACAGACATGGCTTCTTCTTGGGATGATGACCAGAAAAAGTCAAATTTGACAAAGCAATCAACTGTTCACCACTTTGCAGATAGCAAAGTTACCTTTGAAAGGTCTAGTGATTTCAACTATGACAAAATGTACAAGAAACTATTCTGGTTCTACCGCCTAGGTAAGTATTGCTATGATGATTAGTGGAACATAAATTGGTAATTCTGTCACATTGTTGGCCACTAACTAATCGCACACAACTCATAACTGAACTTATTGACACTCAAATTTGTTTAAAAAAAAGATGTTTTGGAACTGGCTCTGCAGAGTTAGAACTGATTCCTCAAAACACAACAACATTGTTTGCATAAGGTTGTAGGCTTGTAGCTGACATATTTCTAGTTAGCTTTTGTAAAAAGGTAACTGCCATTAGTGTTTAGGGTAACTCAGTTGATGTGGTTGATCAATAGTGGCAGTTCGGTTAGTTGCTTATTTACAGTGCAGCGAATCTAAAATGAATTGGTAGAAGTGGGCCAATAACACCAACTGAATCAGTCCGAAGCATTTTTCATTCATTCAAAAGCTTGTGAACGAAACAAGTACAAACGGGTACTTTGTAATACAGTTTTCGGTTAAACAGCGGAGCTTTATGGGTGTAACCAGTTAGGCAAGCACAAAATAGGAAAAACAATTATGGCTGAATATATATATAACTGGTCACTGTCAACCAATGATAATTATATCATTATAATCATAAATAATAAGTTGTGCAACAAGCAGCAATCAGGCTAAATTACAAATAGAGTAAAACAAATAAGTGAAGTTACCAAGTCTAAAATAACAGGTAATACCAATGAATAATATTAATAGAAACAATGGTAGAAGAGAAAAAAATTATAGGCCAATGGTCAGATATGTCACAGTAGAGTAAACCGGATTGAACACGTGAATTGGTATGTCTCCCATATATGTTATCTATAAGGGTTGCAGATGAGTGGGTAATGGTAATCGTGGGAATGATGTTAGCAGCAAGATATATATCTAGCAGGTCACCTGATGGTTTGTATGAATCAATCATAAGATAATAAAAAAATTTATCTGTACTAATTATAACCTGATTTGATCGTCGAAGTTTATTTTTTACTGATTCATAACGTTGTGTGGATAAAGTTACATTTGAATTTGGAGTGCAGTATATCTCGCCAATGACAAGTTAAGCCATTTCTACTGGATTCCATAAAAATGGATTCTATTCACCTTCTACAAAACTTCTTCACTTTCACCTTGTACACCTTCTTCTCAGAGAATATACTGAATATTGTCATGAATATATATTGCAACACCACCTTTAGATTTAGTAGTTCTGTTTTTATAAACCAGGTTATAATTGGGCAGCTCAAAAAGATGAGCACTATTGTCATTTAAGAATGTTTCACACAATAAAATATCAATTTCAACATGTGCCTCAGATATCTGTGACAAAAAATGTTTAAGTTTATAAAATTTAGATGTCAGACCTTGTACGTTATATTGAAAACATGTATTTCTAAATTGATCAGGCATCATGTCATGAATGTCATAATAATTACTACTTATACCGGCTAAATTAAAAGGATTTGTATTTACGTTTTTGCTTAAGATATGTGTATCAAACAAATTTCTATGGTCTAGTTCCGAATAATTTCTTAAAACATCATTCATCATTTCTTGACTCATGCTGACTTACAAATTAGGTAGTAAAACTGCCTGATTATAGTCTAAACATGTTAAGCTCTGGTAAGATACTGTCATAATGAGTAGTAGACATGTTATATATCAAGGTCAAAAAGCCAGACACCAGTCAGGTATATGAAAACCCGTAAAGATTTAACAAGATTTGCCATCCAAGCCAAAGGCCCAGATGGCAAGTGGACAAGGAAGCCATTGGCTTATCGAGAGTCCAACAATGTTCATCTACTTATAACCCACCCTCCTGAGATATGTGTCAACCTTGTTTTTAAACATATTCACGCTGCTAGCAGTTACACAATCTGTAGACAATTTGTTCCATTCATTTATTTGGCCTCTGTGAGAACGAGTGCTTCCTGATGTCCAATCTACATTGATCCTTTACTAATTTTACCTCATGTCCTCTAGTTCTGCTATCCTTCTTGAGTGAGAAAAACATATTTCTATCAATATTTTCATACCCATTCAATATCTTAAAAACTTCAATCTGATCTCCTCTTAACCTCCTTGTCTCTAGAGTTGTTAAACCACATTCCTTCAGGCGTTCTTCATAACTAAGGTCTCTCAGTTCTGGAATCATTTTAGTTGCTCTCCTTTGTATGCGTTCAAGCGTATCTATATCCTTCTTACGATATGGTCTCCATGCTTGTATACAGTATTCTAAATGAGATCTAACTATTGCTAAAAGAGGTATAATTAACTTTTTTCCCTTGTATGTTATGTTTCTTCTAATCAATCCAAGAATTTGATTACCCTTTGAAGCTGCAATACCACACTGCTCTGAAACTTTCATATCAGCGCTTATTGTAACTCCTAAGTCCTTTTCTTTTACAGTAGTACCCAGAATAGTATCTCCCATTTTATAGTTTACATCCAAGTTCCCATGTCCTGTATGTAGGCATTTACATTTCCCAAAATTTAACAACATCTGCCATTTCTCAGACCATTTCACTAATCTGTCTAGATCGTTTTGTAAATGTTGTTTATCACCATCAGTATTAACCTTTCTAAACAGTTTTGTGTCATCAGGTGAATGATTATACACTCTAGAATACATGTAGGGAAATAAATGTCACTTGCAAAGATTAGAGTGTCCATGGCTAACGTCGTGAAAGTTCCTGCAGTTTTTCATCTGTTTGGATGGTCACCTTCCTGTCATTTTGGAGGAGACACACGATTCGACCGTCGATCATCCATGCAGCTTTTACAACGTTGAGTGCGCGCGCCTTGCTTAGTAGTGCGGTTCTTAGTAGTGCGGTTCTTAGTAGTGCGGTTCTTAGTAGTGCGGTTCTTAGTAGTGCGGTTCTTAGTAGTGCGGTTCTTAGTAGTGCGGTTCTTAGTAGTGCGGTTCTTCTTTTTGTCAGATGTTCGGTAATTATCAGCTTTGTGCCTTTCAGCTTGCGTTTTGGATGTGATATTGACCCTCACATAATTGGTATAACTGAATCATGGGCCAACATAGATATAACAGATGCTGAATTAGGACTGACAGGATATGTAATGTTTAGGAAAGATCGAATAGGAAGAAGGGGCGGGGGAGTTATTTTATATGTTAAAGAATCTATTCAGGCTTATGAAATAAAACTAGAAAGGGAAGCAGATTGCGATGAAGCTGTTTGGTGCAACATTGTTTCAGGAAATTCAAAATTAACTATTGGATTAGTTTACCGAAGTCCAAACATAAACGAAGAGGACAACACAAAAATAAAAAACACTATAAAGGAAGTTAGTAAAGGGGAATGTATCATAATGGGAGATTTTAACCATGGACACATACAATGGAATTCTCTAGAGAGCACAGGGATTGAGGACCAACAATTTCTATTTTTAATCCAGGATAGCTTTCTTACTCAGCACGTACTAGAACCAACCAGGAGAGAAAATGTATTAGATATAGTTTTGTCATCACAAAAAGAATTAGTGGACAATGTAAAAATATTTGAACCATTGGGTAATAGTGACCATAATCAAATACATTTTGACATCAATGTAAAATCAGAAAGTAAAAATAAGAAAACGTACAAGAGAAACTTCCACAAAGGTAACTACAAAGATATGAGAAAATACTTAGCAAAGCTAGATTGGAATAACATGCTGATGAATAAGACCGCAATTGAATGTTGGAATATTCTAAAATATGAAATTGAGAGTATCATCGATAAATTTGTTCCCTTCCAAAAACAAGGAAAACGGTGTAGAAAGAAACACTTGTCAAAAGAGGCTATTAGAAAAATAATGCTAAAACAAACTATGTGGAGGGTTTATAGGCGTACCAGAAAGGAAGAAGACTATGCAAATTACAAAGAGGCACTTAATGCAGCTACAACTGAAATCAGACAATCTAAAAGAAGCTATGAGCAAAAACTAGCATGTAACATAAAAAATGACAGCAAGAGTTTTTATGCATATGTCAGGAGTAAACAAAACATACAAGACAAGGTTGGACCTCTAGAAGACAGTGCTGGAAATATAATATCACAGGGATTTTTAATGGCGGAAGACCTAAATGGTTACTTACTACGTGTTTACCAAAGAAGATATTAGTTCATTACCAGTTGCTGATGCTAAATTTCAGGGGGCTAAATCTGACTATTTAGGTCCGTTAGTTGTAACTCCAGAATTGGTAGCTAAGAAAATAAAGGCAATGAAGGATAACAAATCACCGGGAGTGGATGGGATTCCTCCAAAATCACTAATGGAAACAGTAGAACAAATCAGTATACCACTTGCAAGAGTATTCAACTTGTCATTAAAAGAGGGAGTTATTCCGTTTGAATGGAAAGAAGGAAACATCTTACCATTATTTAAAAAGGGTTCGAGAAATAAGTCAGAGAATTACAGACCAGTGAGTTTAACGTCAGTGATTTGTAAATTATTAGAAAGGTTAATTAAAGACCATATGGTGGACTTCCTCGTTAAGTATAAATTATTAAATTAATCTCAACATGGATTCCTTAAAGCGAGGTCATGCTTAATAAATATGTTATGTTTTTTGGAAGAAATCACTAAGTGGATAGACGTGGGATCGCCAGTAGATATTATCTACTTAGATTTTCAGAAAGCTTTTGACAAAGTGCCACATCAAAGATTACTACTTAAATTAAAAGCCCATGGTATCGGGGATATCATAACTGACTGGATAGAACAATGGCTGACTGACAGAAGACAACGAGTTGTAGTAGATGGAGAAGTTTCTGGAAATCGGTTTTGAGTGGGGTACCTCAAGGATCAGTATTAGGACCTATATTATTCTTAATTTATATCAATGACTTGGATGACAGTATAACAAGTAACGTACTGAAATTTGCGGATGACACAAAACAATGTAACAGGACTGATGTTGATCCAATGCGTTCGTCTAGAGATCTAGGAGGCAGACTACCCTAACTGTGTCAATGTAACTGGACTGATGTTGATCCAATGCGTTCGTCTAGAGATCTAGGAGGCAGACTACCCTAACTGTGTCAATGTAACAGGACTAATGTTGATCCAATGCGATTGTCTAGAGATCTAGGAGGCAGACTACCCTAACTGTGTCAATGTAACAGGACTGATGTTGATCCAATGCGTTCGTCTAGAGATCTAGGAGGCAGACTACCCTAACCTAAGAGGACATGAGGTTAAGAGGAGATCATATTGAAGCAAACATCATACCATTATTTAAAAAGGGTTCGAGAAATAAATTACAGACCAGTGAGTTTAACGTCAGTGATTTGTAAATTATTAGAAAGGTTAATTAAAGACCATATGGTGGACTTCCTCGTTAAGCATAAATTATTAAATTCATCTCAACATGGATTCCTTAAAGCAAGGTCATGCTTAACAAATATGTTATGTTTTTTGGAAGAAATCACTAAGTGGATAGACATGGGATCGCCAGTAGATATTATCTACTTAGATTTTCAGAAAGCTTTTGACAAAGTGCCACATCAAAGATTACTACTTAAATTAAAAGCCCATGGTATCGAGGATAGCATAACTGACTGGATAGAGCAATGGCTGACTGACTGAAGAGAACGAGTTGTAGTGGATGGAGAAGTTTCAAATTGGAAATCGGTTTTGAGTGGGGTACCTCAAGGATCAGTATTAGGACCTATATTATTCTTAATATATATCAATGAATTGGACGACAGTATAACAAGTAACGTACTGAAATTTGCAGATGACACAAAACTGTTTAGAAAGGTTAATACTGATGGTGATAAACAACATTTACAAAACGATCTAGACAGATTAGTGAAATGGTCTGAGAAATGGCAGATGTTGTTAAATTTTGGGAAATGTAAATGCCTACATACAGGACATTGGAACTTGAATGTAAACTATAAAATGGGAGATACTGTTCTGGGTACTACTGTAAAAGAAAAGGACTTAGGAGTTACAATAAGCGCTGATATGAAAGTTTAAGAGCAGTGTGATATTGCAGCTTCAAAGGGTAATAAAATTCTTGGATTGATTAGAAGAAACATAACATACAAGGGAAAAAAGTTAATTATACCTCTTTTAGCAATAGTTAGATCTCATTTAGAATACTGTATACAAGCATGGAGACCATATCGTAAGAAGGATATAGATACGCTTGAACGCATACAAAGGAGAGCAACAGAACTGAGAGACCTTAGTTATGAAGAACGCCTGAAAGAATGTGGTTTAACAACTCTAGAGACAAGGAGGTTAAGAGGAGATCAGATTGAAGTTTTTAAGATATTGAATGGGTATGAAAATATTGATAGAAATATGTTTTTCTCACTCAAGAAGGATAGCAGAACTAGAGGACATGAGGTAAAATTAGTAAAGGATCAATGTAGATTGGACATCAGGAAGCACTCGTTCTCACAGAGGACAATAAATGAATGGAACAAATTGTCTACAGATTGTGTAACTGCTAGCAGCGTGAATATGTTTAAAAACAAGGTTGACACATATCTCAGGGGGGCGGGTTATAAGTAGATGAACATTGTTGGACTCTCGATAAGCCAATGGCTTCCTTGTCCACTTGCCATCTGGGCCTTTGGCTTGGATGGCAAATCTTGTTAAATCTTGAATGTTTTTCTTCTCGATTGGTAACTTGTGAATTTAATGATGATTGGGCATGGCTTTCGAGTTGGGTCATTGATGTTGAGGTCTGGATGGTTACCCCCTAGACGGTGGCTTCTGTCAATGCAGTCTTGTGTTAATTGCAGCCCAAGCTTGTTGTTGCTTTTGGCCAGGACCGCTGGCCAGGACCGCTTGGTCAGTGTCTTTGTTTGTTTCCAGTATGCTGTGAAGCAGCAGACTATTTGGTCTACTGTATTGTTCCTGGGCATCAATTGCATTGTGCAAGGACCTATTGTCCTTTTCCAGGAGGGCAATTTGTTTGTCAATCACTTGAATTTTCCTGACATATTGTCCATTTTCTACTGCACAGGAATCATAAAGTTCTTGTTTGATATTGTCAAAGACACCCGCCTGCAAGATGTTTTTAGCAAGAGTGTCTGTGAATTTCGGATTGTTCATCAGTTTGATCACAATAGCCTCTGTGACAGCCTCGAGGATCTTCTTCATGACATTTTCATCATTTTCAATGAGTGTCAGGACAGCAGCATGCACGTCGCCACCCTGAAGGCCAAGTGCATCAGGCATGCTTTCGTCTGTTTCTTTACCGCGTTCACTTGGTGCCGATTTAGCGCTGGACTTTCTTGGCATTGTTGATAGCTTGACAATGCCCAGGTTAATTGTGGACGCTGGTTCCTGGCAACCTATCTCTCTATCGATGGGCGATAATACGTTCAATAGCAGTCTTTCTGCACTTTTTAGCTCAATGAGATGTCAAGTAGCAGTTGAATCACACTGACGGTGAATATCGTCACGTGATGATACAAGACAGTTTCTGTTCATTTGTTATAATTTCGGCATAACTGTGTGACTTCTCACAGTGCCAGTCATCTCGTGCCACTGCTGCTGTCGCTATCTTTTTTCAGAACTTGGTTCTTGAACTTTTCAAACTATGATCGGCTACCCATTCATAAGGCAAATCAAAGGTAGATCGCACACTGTTATTGTTGTAGATTAAATGTGGCAAGAATATCCCACATTGTTCTTACAGGTTAAATCTTACTATAATTGAGCAAGTGTACGTTCCGTATTTGACTGTACAGTACAGTACGCTTGAAAAAAATTGGGCCTTGGAAAAATGTCAAAGAATCTGTTCTTATAAGCGCACACCAACATTTTTTTCTCTAAACAATAAGGTAACTGTTTTCTCTAAAAAATAAGATAATTGGTTTAGTGGTGTCAACTGAAAAGTGTTGCCAACTGTTTAACACCAGATGACACCATTTCTGATTTGTTCCATACTAGTAAAATTACAATAATTATGGATCTTGCTGATTAAAAAATGGGTGTACACTAATTAGGGAATGTATGCTCAATAGGTCGAATACGGTATGTATGTTTGTTACGCTGCTCCACCTAGACGCTTTGCATCTCAGGTGCCAAACTTTCAGGGGTTCACCTATGACCCCCACGGTCGGGTCATCAGTTTTAATTTTTTTCTCGAAATTCACCCCAAAATTAACCATTGTACTTTGTAGTTATTACATACAAGTGTCAGCAACAATATGTGAACAAATTATGTACACTTGTTCACAACATAATGGAAGGGCAAGACATCACTAGATGTTGCTATAACTGCCGGTATTATGTCACACAATTTAATAGTTGGATTCCCAGAAGCCATCCATATATTGACTGGCAGCACCAAGTACCAAGGCATATGGTATCGTATGGATGCAATCCGATGGATATGTCTGAAAGTTTGTCAGTATTGTTACAATGACAGTCACTTACAAACTACCAAGTTAGGATGGGTATTTTTGGTTGTTCTACTAATTACAATGTGATATGTTATTACTTTGGTTTTAGTGAAGTGTCAGATCCTGCAGCACCAAAGCCCAACAACTGGAATGTTTCCTCACGATCTCAGTCAGCCTGGCTCCGTCGAGTCTCATGTGCGCGAAAGTCTTTACTGCGCTGCAGCAGTGTGGGCCCTGTCACAAGCATTCAAGTTAGTAATTCCAAATCCAGGTTCCAGGGCACCAGCAGACTTGGGTCAGTTGCATTGTAATCAGAATTGAAAGGTCAATTTCAATTCCGGAATTGGTGTTTTGTTTTTAAAAGTAATTGAAATTGGTGAAAATGTAATTGGCATTTTCAATCACTTTTAAATTACATCATGCAGTTTTTAACTCAAATTATTTGCTACACATTATCAACAGTAAATTATAATATATATTGCATAAATCATATTTGTCTGCCATTATGTATGCTGAAATTAAATAAGTTGCTCAAAAATATGTTGTTTTTTGGCATTTAGTATGTCTATGGTTGCTCTATTCACCTACTGTTATTTCGATATGGAATTGAATTGATAATTGGAATTGGTATTGTTGAGGTGGAATTGATGTAATGTAATGTAATTGACCCCAAGCCTGGCACCTGTTTACTTGGTGTGGAATTGGGATTGATGTAATGTAATGTAATTGACCCCAAGCCTGGCACCTGTTTACTTGGTGTGGAATTGGAATTGATGTAATATAATGTAATTGACCCCAAGCCTGGCACCTGTTTTGAAATCCTCACCATTTAGCAATTAGTCTTTGAAACAATGTCAGACATGTTATGTTTGATACCAGTTTCTTATTCCAGAATATAGCAAGCATGTGACATGAAAATATAATCAGAAATGATGGAACAATTTAACCACATCAAGATTGGTGAACAGTGCCATTTTCTATGTTATGCAAATATTTGCTTGTTTGCAAATATATCTTATGCTGCATGTGTTGTACATGTGCTTGTAAATGTGCCTTGGGTACAACATAATTATATCCTTATTGTTTTTCTAGATCTTTCTAGTGTGTGGATTATAGGTACCATATTCGTCCTATTAAATTACAGTGTGCTTGGCAAATTTTGTGCAGAAAAAGTTACAAATTGTATTTTTTACCAAAATCTGTATAAAAACAAATTATGAAAATGTTTCCACCAGGAGTTTTTTTATTAATCCACCAGATGGCACCATGGTTTGTACTACAAACTTTGTAAATGGCATCTGTAGAGACCTGTGTATTGCTCCGAGTTGGAAACTTACACATTTTGGACAACTATCTGTGGTTACCATGTATTTAATATGAGTGTATGAGTGAAACATTGGCGACAAGTTAGCATTGGCAAACATTCAGCATGACAGATGTGCAGTATCTGTTCTAAAACTTAGTAAATGACTTGCTGTCATACAGACACAGAGACAGTTATAATTAACCACATACTCCTTGTGGGGCCACAACAATTCGGACAGGACACATCAAGACTCAACTGAAGTAACTGTCCAGATGTTCATTGAAGGGACAGGGTTGGTGTTACATTCACGGGTGGTCAGAAATATACCAGAGCTCATATAGGTGAAACTTAAAATTTTCTCAAACTTCTGTCGTCACTGAACTTTGATAAAAAATGGGAATGTATGCTTAATAGGACGAATATGGTAACTGAAATATGTGAATGTCTGTGAAGGAGGATTGACGACGACAAGGGGAAGACAGTGGAGCTAGCCCAGTCAACTGTCAAGTGTATGAGAGGCATCCTGGCCTGCTGGATGAGACAAGCTGACAAGGTGACACTAGCTTTCATTTAATTAATAATAAAGAATAATTTTATTATTTTTATTGTAGGGTATGTAAATTGATTGATGTTCTTAGAATTGTAATGATATGTTTTATGTATGTATTTATTTATGTTTTATTTTGTTTATCTATTGTTTTGACTTGTATATTTTATCTTAAATTATATAACTGTGGATGTAACCTTCAGTACTGACCACCACTGCCGCCGCCGCCACCACCACCGCCGCTGCCATTAATTAATGTCCAGTGCATGGAACGATCCAACACAATTGCCTGTTCGAGATCATGCTCCATAAACATTGCCTGGTTTTACTGTCATTCTACTTTTCTGCATAATTCCTTTTTTAGCCAGTAAGTAAGTATTCAGACAATGACGTTATGGGTATATAAAGTGTCTGCATGTTGGTTCTTACACATTAGTTGCCTGCAGTGATGTCCAGAAATAAATTGGTGATTTGTACAATTTCCTGCCATTTGTGCTGCACTTGTAACAGTGAACGCTTCACACAGACCAGTGAAAAGTCAGTGAGAAATATTTGTTCTCACGGTCAGGAAAAAGTCAGGGAATTTAAATTATTTCAGAGAAATGTCAGGGAATTTTTATCTTTTGTCAAATGAGAAGTCCAATGTCATGGATATGGGAATGTTCTAAAAAATAATTGTTGTGCTAAAGCTAAACAAAATTACATTATATATTTTTTAAGCCCTGATGTGAAAAAACAGATGGATTGGATGATTTTAGAGGTGCTGGGAGGCTGCTGTGAAAACATATTTGTTGTAATTTTGGTCACAGAAAATTACATTTTTGTCTGTAAAAAAGTTGGGGAATTTTTAAGTTAGTTCCCTGCATGAAACCTGCATTGGGAGAGAACGTGTTAGCGCCACTGTTTCATAAAATAGTTCTCAGTTATGAGAGTGACCAGCTAAACAGCTCGAACAATGTACCCAATTTACATCTGTGGACTTACATTCGCAGGTAGAGAAGTTTAAGCAGAACCAGTCCCCAAAGAATGCGCTTCACTCCAAGTTTCACTTGGTGACTGGTGACACAATCACCCGGGACGAGGAATATGAACATTTGCAGGTAAGGGGCACTGCCGTGATGTTTATGCCTCATGCAGCGTGACGTACAGCAGGTTTGCCTTGGTGGCAAACTTAACACTTTTGTACTTTCCGTAACGTTATAATAAATTACGGTTGGTTTTTTGACAGGCCAAAATGTACTTCTGACATGACATTTTCAAAAAGCATGCATTTCGACATTTAATAAAATTATCAGCAATTGTCACAGAGTTGAATGTTTTTAGGCACCATACAAATCCACAAAAGTTATTATTTTCTGTGCTATGATTTTTCAGACGTTACTATGCTTGTGACAACATCTTTGACAAGAAAACGTTGCTTCCCGGGGAATGCCTGGTTCATGGGTTATCTTATGCAAACAAGACCTACTGGACAATGAATGCAGTAACCATAGACAACATAAACATTTGCGGTTTTAGTCATCGCTTCAGTGCCTGTTTTTCCTTGAAGCATGCAATATATAAATTATTGTCTGTTTTCAAAAACTTGTCAAAGAGGTATTTTTGACTTGACATCAAAATCCATTCGACATTTTGTCAAGAACCTGCCAAATGTGCAGTGGCGCCCTCTGACAGTGGATGATGTGTCTGTTGACAGATTGATTGTGTCGCCCTGTACCTCATATTCCTTGTCCAGATGATCACGTCTGGCCTACAGGTGGGTATACAGCTGTAGTAGAAAACAGTTTTAGCAAGATTTAACAAGACCAGCAGAATTACCTATCCTCCAGACAGGATGACTTGGTAGTTCGTAAGTGACCGTGATGATAACAATATTTCCCACATTTAAAATTATCACCTTGATACTTGGTGCTGCCAGCCAATATCTTTGAATCCTAATCTCAAATTTGCAACATAATGCTGGCGGTTATAGTAATATCGAGCAAAGCCCTTGTATTACATAACTTTGAACAGTTGTAGAAAAGATGCATGATGCTGTGAGCCGTTGTACGTAATTGTTTGCATAGCATTGCAGACAAGGGTAATTCAATTGTTAATAGAAAGGTAATAGAAGGATAAGTTTCGAAAAAGTAAAACTGATGACCCTGTGGGGTCGTAGATGGACCCCTAAAAGTTTGGCACCCAAGATACAAAGCGTGTAGGTGGAGCAGCGTAACATACACACATACTCTAGCTGGATTATAGGATTGCTATCAAAGCAAAAACCATGATGGTAGGTGGAAAAGGAAGCTATTAGCTTATCGGGAGTCCATTGATTTTTCATCTATATATAACCCTGAGATATTTGTCAGTTTTGTTTTTAAACATATACATGTTGCTTGCATTTACACAGTCAGTAGATCGTTTGTTCTATTCATTAATCACCCTCTTTGAGAATGAAAATTTTGTTATATAAAAGAGAAGTTTCAGTTTTGAATGCAGCAATGCTATAAACAAATGTATGATTAACTACTTCAGTATTTGCCACCTTTTATAAGACCCATAACGTTTGTGATGCCTTCAGATCATCTTCACAACAGATGAGGTGAACTTCGTGCAGAACTTGGTGTTTTATGTTGAGCGAGCTTACCGAACGACAGACTTCGGCATGTGGGAGCAAGGATCCAAGTACAACAACGGCTCTAGTGAGCTGCATGCAAGGTAGGCTGCAGCACTAGTACGATCTTTCACTACTTCACATTTCCGTTTAGCTGTGTGGTGAACTATTATGGTGTCGTGCTAAAATTTATCTGTTTGGTGTATCTGTGCATGCACCAGCTGGTAGTTGATCATCAATTTATTAATAACATAAACATATTATAGCTACAATAATTGGTACTGCATATAATAATGAATTATAACAGAGAATGTCAACCACAGGAAATAATGGACGAATTTCCACTTTCTGTCATAAAGCATAAAAAAATGTAAAATATAAAGCAGCATTTTCTGTCATGAACTATTTTCCCTGTGCACACATGTTGGTGCAACTAATTAGTAATATGTATGTATATATATGTATATATATATATATATATATATATATATATATATATATATATATATATATATATATATAATATGCTCTATGACTAACAACACCCATGTTTCAAGATATATACATGCGCAGAAACATCAAGTGGAACAATTTTAGCACAACAATAGAACTACTACTGTTTTAAATTGTGTAACCGTTCAGTCCAAAATTTACAACTTTGTTGAAAATAATTATCAATACAACACCATGGAGTTGTTAGAAAAATACAAAGCTTTAATATAATTATCGGAGAACTGTTTTAAAACATATTCTGATGGTTATTATTCTAAGTCCTAAACATGCACTGTGGCATGACATTGTTACATCAATATGTTTTTTAATCTGGAATGTTATCAACATTTTAAAGTACTAATTCAGGTAGGGGGTCCGAGAAATAGCACGCTTTGTATGAATAAGGTAAATATTGAGAATTGTGAACGGCCCCCTAAGTGGTAACTGACTCTGCAGACTAACTGGCACTAATATCTGTACAAATATTGTTGCAGCATAACTCTGCAGTTTGATTATAGATTAACTAGTCTTTTAAATATTGTAACATATCTGGGCTTCTTGGTGAATATTGTTATTGTTAAATAACTTGGCTTATTGGTTGAATAATATGGCCTTGTAATAATAAAGCTGTCAGGCCAAACATCACTAAAGTTAATACCTCTACATTGTAAAGAACCACACATGTTGATTGTTGAATTGTTATTATTGTTTATATATATATATATATATATATATATATATATATATATATATATTTATATATGAAGCATTTATCTGTAAAACATATTATATGCCAAAATCATATAAATTGAGGTAAGATTGGCCTTGTGCTGCCATCTAGTTGATAGTGGCAGAGGTATATGTATATATATATATATATATATATATATATATATATATATATATACACATACATGTATATATATATATAATATATATATATATATATATATATATGTGTACATAAATATACATATATACATATGCAGTTGACCAGCTAATACAGTGCGTTGTTTCAGTGTAGAGTTGTAGACTGGTGATTGTCAGTGAAGATGGCTGGTGATTGTTGCAGCTCCATAGGCCTCGCTAAAGCAGCGCTAGAGGGTCTTAACGGTGCTAACATGTTTGGGGAGACAGGGGCACACTGGTCAGTTGTTTTTGTTGATATCGATGCACATTATCGCAACCGAACCACACTTGATGCAATCTTGCCACGAGAGTCGGCATCCAAGGTAACCTATCCACGCAAGTGGTTGTCAGCCTGGCAGCTGTTTCAACGGGCACTGTTTCCTGTGACACTGTTGTTGTTTCATTGCTACAAAGTACAAGAATACACTCAACTCATTCAAGTGGCCTGCTCTCGGGTGTGACGGTAAACTTGGAAGTGACCTGGAATAACAGGAACGCTCACTTGTTAATGAACTGACACGAAGCTTCAAGTTACACATTAACATTGTCATCTGTGTGTACACATATATGCACCATGTCTGTGCATGTACACATGTGCGTACACACACACACATACACACACACACACACACACACACACCACATGCACCACATGCATGCACACACACCACACCCGCACACCTGCATACACGCATCCACACACCACCCACCCACTCACGCACGCGCGCACGCATGCACACACATGCATGTACACAAACCATATCATGTGTTTCTTGACTCTGTGGCCCTAGTGTGTCTTCGCTGTCTCTGTTGATGCTTCATGTAGTGGTGCTGTCCTAGTGGTGCTCTCCTAGTGGTGCTCTCCTAGTGGTGCTCTCCTAGTGGTGCTCTCCTAGTGGTGCTCTCCTAGTGGTGCTCTCCTAGTGGTGCTCTCCTAGTGGTGCTCTCCTAGTTAGCATGTTGTGTAGTGGCACTCTTGGTGCAATTAATTAATGCTCTGTGGTGCAATTAATGCTTAGCTACCAAATCTGTCATATTACATATAATGCTTTATACACAGGTTTTGTTTAGGTGGATTTGCGTTTGTTAAAGTAGCAACAGTAGCAGGGAACAGCTACCGAAGAATTCACGGTGGCTTGTGAGCTTGTGAAAGTGAATCTAACGATAATAATTATTCAAAGAATTACGCATGCATTTGATTGCACATTTGATTGTGCATTTGACAAACCAAATGTTTGCGGGTCGCATTCAAATGCAAATGTTTAAGGTATGTATTCAAATGCAAATGCATTTACAAATTCACGGAGGCATTTGAATGCAAATTCAAATGCTCAACATTCAAACGTACATTCAAATGCACTTGCATTTGTTAACAACTCTGCATGGATAGGACACACCATCCAGAAAGAAATTGCTGATGTCATGAGAGAAGTGCTAGAATGGAATCCTCAATGGAAAAGAAAACGAGAACACCAAAAAATAGTTTGAGGAGGTCATTGGAATAAGAGGTGACCAAAAACAGTGCAGTTGTTGGGTATGCGTCATGAAATGTTTGCCAGGTGAGTCAGGTGGCTGGTTGAGCTGTGACAATCACTGGTACAGAAGGTGGACAATCAGTTGTGACATAGTTTAACTATTGTCAGTAAATATCAGCTTGAGGAAGAGCCTGTCTAGCACCAGGTGTATGTTCTATGGAATAACTCATTTTGTACATAACCTGATGTCATCTTGTTCTATGTTAGCTGATCATTTTATGCTGATTTTGTATTGATCAAGTGTTAATTTTGTGTTCTTTTTAAGAGTAGCATCATGTTTTGGTTTTGTCTTTGTCCTGGTTTTGTACAAAACTGTTTGTCTTGTCTTGTCTTGTCATGAGCAGAACAACTTGTCCTGGTTTTGTAAAGAACATTTTGTCCTGTGTTCGTCTTGTGCTGCACAAATTGTCCTGGTGTTGTTCAGAACATTTTGTTCTGTGTCCCTATTGAGCAGAATATTCTGCCCTGGTTTTGAGCAGAATATCTTGTTATGGTGCTGTACAGAACATCTTGTCCTGTATTCCTCTTGAGTAGAACATGTTGTCCTGGTTTTGTCTTGAAAAAACATTGTATCCCTGTGTTGTACATAACATTTGATCCTGTTTTGGCTTGTACATAACATCTTCTCTTGTGCAGAACATCTAGTCCTGGTTTTGTCTTGAGTAGAACATCTTGTTCTGGTGTTGTACATAACATCTCGTCCTGTGTTCCTCTTAGGCAGACATCTTCTCCTGATTTTGTCTTGTACAGAACATATTGTGTGAGTGTTACTGATGTGCACATTTTCTGTTGCAGCTTGACTGCGGTTAAACTGTTCTTGTGCAACTGTCTGTTGTATATTATCATACTGAAGCAGCTGTTTAAACTTGCAGCTCCGTTGGTATGGCAAAAGCTGCGTTAGAGTCGATCGGTGGTGAAAATTTATTTGGTGTTGTTGGCTCGTACTGGTCAACCGTCTATGTGGGTATTGACACGCACCAACGAAACTGGACTACCTTCAATACACTTCTGCCTCGGGAGTCTGCCTCCAAGGTACTGGCTTGTACACTCCCATAGCCGTGTACCTTCCGCAACATCCTTCTAGCAGACTAGTAGTCCACAGGTGCCAAGTAATATTGTACAGAACGTAGTATATCTCCTACTGTTCATGATGTGAGGGCGGTGGATGAAGATCTGGTGCGTGGGCTTCGCACCACAGTCGCAAGGGGAAGGGGGTTTCCAATCATGGCAGAAGAATTTTAATGTACTGTATTCGACCTATTAAGCATACATGCCCTAATTAGCGTACACCCCCTTTTTTAATCAGCAGGATCCATAATTATTGTAATTTGACTGGTGTGGAATAACTGAAAAGTGTCACCATCTGATGTTAAACAGTTGGTACCACTTTTCAGTTGTTCTATCCTAGTCACCAAATGACACCACTAGTGTTAAACAGTTAATTTATTGTCTAGAGAGAATTTTTTCAAGTGTATTGTGTGGTTATTAGGTCGAATACGGTATATTTACATTTCTGAATAATAAAAACTAGATTAAGCTAACTAAAGCGTGAAGACTATTTCCAAGTCGAAGTATCTCACGGGTGGACTACATAGCCACCTGGTTAACAAACATGTAAACTTTGATTTTATAAACAGTATATTGGGATTCCAAGTAGACACCTTATTTTTTTAACCATGAAATTGCAGTTTAGCAGTAGATTTTGGCTCGAAAGTACTTGATCATGAGATTCTGTAGAATGGAAGGAAATGCGGTAGTTCTGCTACCAAAGTGGTAAACTTGGCACCTCTGGTAGTCAGTATTGCAACCTAGTACTCTCGTATCTCACCTCATTACAGATGGAAAACACCTGATGTACAACCTATGCTTATTGTTCATGGCAAACTCTTTTTACGTGACTAGACTAATGAAGTAGGAAAAAATTTCCATTAACTTTTCATTATTAATTGTTCACTTCAGGTATATTTTCCAGAATAGGTTTTAAAATGCTCCAAATTTGCTTTGTGCGTATTTTCCAGATTCTACTCTCAAAATGTTACTCTTGTTTATGTTCGTTTAATTGAGTGGCTTTTTCCATTTGTCCATTATTCGTGGATGGCTTTAATCCTTCGGGCTCTTTCTAACCAATGTGTACAGTTGTGTTCAAAGAATGCATTTGAGGACTAGTAGTTTTTGTTTTGTTTGTGTGGTGTTGTTGTCAATGGTGACTAAAGACAGCAAGGCGGTCAACTTGGACACTGGCACGCTACAACCCGTCTACAAATGCTCCCCCCAACAACAGTCCTGGTCGTTGTTAAAATGTAATGAATAATTTGGCCAGACTTATCTGCTGCTGCTGGTGGATTTTTATTCCTTCCCATATCACAGTTGTATAGTCATGTCACTGTCAGTTACTTCTCTTTGTATGTTTTACTTATTTATTCATTTTATAAATCATAATTCCTGTGTATAATATATAGCATTGGGAATATAAATATGTCCTTGATGTTATGAATGTGTGCTACAGGCAGTTGTTCATTATGGGCAGGTGTTCATTATGGGCAAGGATCCATTATGGAAAGGGGTCCATTATGGACAGGTAGTGGCCATTATGGACAAGTGTTTGTTATTGACAGATGTCCATAATAGACATTATGGACAGAGGTTCATTATGGACATATGTTCATTATGGGCAGGTGCATGTTATGGGTAGGTGGTGTTTGTTATGGACAAATGTCTATTATGGACAGGTGGTGTCCATTATGGACAGGCGTCCTTACTTACTTGCCCTCTGCACACCCCAGTTGGTGCACCAGGCTACATGAGGCCAGTATGCGCACCAGGCTACATGATGCCATTATGTGCACCAGGCTACATGAGGCCAGTATGTGCACCAGGCTACATGAGGCCAGTATGTGCACAAGGCTACATGAGGCCAGTATGTGCACAAGGCTACATGAGGCCAGTATGTGCACCAGGCTACATGAGGCCAGTATGTGCACAAGGCTACATGAGGCCAGTATGTGCACAAGGCTACATGAGGCCAGTATGTGCACACAGCTATATGAGGCCAGTATGTGCACAAGGCTACATGAGGCCAGTATGTGCACAAGGCTACATGAGGCCAGTATGTGCACCAGGCTACATGAGGCCAGTATGTGCACAAGGCTACATGAGCCCAGTATGTGCACAAGGCTACATGAGGCCAGTATGTGCACAAGGCTACATGAGGCCAGTATGTGCACAAGGCTACATGAGCCCAGTATGTGCACAAGGCTACATGAGGCCAGTATGTGCACAAGGCTACATGAGGCCAGTATGTGCACAAGGCTACATGAGCCCAGTATGTGCACAAAGCTACATGAGGCCAGTATGCACCAGTCAAAATCTGCTAATATTAACATAAATAAAAGAACACACAGAGTTAGCTGGCAGTAAGACAGTGTTCCTCGGGAAACGAGAGGACAAGATCAGCACTCACCACAACCTACCTAACACTGTACAGGTACTGAACTTACAGGTGCCAGTGTTATACGTAACCTACTCCTACTTGGTGGTTACAATCAGTGTGCTTCCTGTACGTTGTCGCTTACAGATCTGTTGAAACAGCTGCCATCTCTGATTCATCACTAATTTACTTGTCTCATGTTATGTTGGTTTCATGGCTTTGTAAAAATGTATGACTGATGTTATGTTTACAGTTGTGCCTGCACACATGCATGAACACATGCATGAACACATGCATGAACACATGCATGAACACATGCATGCAGGCGCACACACAAACACACACACACACACACACACACACACACACACACACACACACACACACACACACACACACACACTGTTGCTTGCAGACATGTCATTTATTCTGCAAAGTGTCATGTCTCTTTAAAGGTCCCATCTCAATTCGATTGTTTCACCCGTCTCATTTCATATTCATTCCATGAAAAAGTAAACCCGTCTAGTATCCAATAAGACATGTTAGTTTATTTGCACAAATGTGCTATATAGATTTAGTGAAATCATCTGTCAAAGTATTACATTATTTTTGAATTGATCCGGTCAAAATATGACAAACAAATGGAAAAACTGGTCTGGATCTATAATATTAAGTCAAGTATACACACATTCACAAGATTCTTGCTCAAACAATCAAAGCCAATTTTTTCTGTTTTTAACACAAGTGTGCACTATTCACGCACTATTCACACAGTACAGATTTGAACACAATTGAACCCGATTCACGATGGGCTGAGTGGGTTGAGGAGGAACCTTTAAACCTGATGATGTAGTCATGCGTGGGTTGTTATTTCTTGCATGCAACACAACTGGTGCATTGCACTGGTTGTTGATTGACATCCGAAAGTCTTGGAATGACATGTCTGCTGAAAATACACAAAGTCCTTCCCAGCTGCTGCACTAAGTGTCGCTGGGAATGAAGTTGTAGATGGAAATAACATTTGAGGTCGTAACTGGGGGTGACATTTCTGACGAAAGTGAAATAATCAAGTTTTTGAGATGACAGTGAAAATCAAGTTATGCTAAATATTTTATTGTGTGGATAGTTGCACTCAGTGTTCAAGTTGTTGGCAAAATGTGAAGTTGTAATTAAGAAAGATGTTTCTTGGTTTTAAGCCTTTGCTTGCAGTATTTCCACCAGGTCGAACACGTTACATAAAAATGTCACTGTTGTCAGCTGATGCTTGTGTATGTGTTGGTAGAACACAGACGCGTCACTGCTGCCAACGGTCAGTTGGCCGGCGTTTGCCATCCATGAGGAGAAATTAGTCCACCACACACTGGACAAGATCACGCGCAAGCTGAAGGGCAAGTATGGCTTCAAGCGGTTCCTACGAGACGGTCGCTTCACGGTGCTTGAAGACCCGAACCGCAAGTACTACAGACCAGAGGAGATCAAGGTGGGTGCTTAAGCCTCCACATTGTTCCTGTGCAGTTTCCCTGCTCTCTGAAGCCCTTACACAGGCAACTTGTGTCCCATTGGTCAGCTGACACGGTTCAAGAACTGGTCATGTAAACACTATCGTGAAACCAATTAGTAATGCCAGTTAATGGCTACGATTAGGTCGCTGGAATTGGGGCTGGGTCCAGTTTGACCGACTGGTCAGCTGTGATTTTGAAGCGGTGAGCAATTGGTGACTGACAACAGTCATCAGCTGGTGCACACGTCTTGACATTTCATCAGAGCTGAAATTGGGAATGGCATCATCAAGGTTGCAAGTGTCTAGACCCATCACTTACCTATTCGCACATGTACCTTAGTTGTGCGTTATCATGCAACTGGGACACAAATCGCTCATGTAAGCCTGCCTTTGCTCTTCATAGAAGTGATACTAAGAGTTGGAATTGGAATTGGTTTTTATTTGGCATAAGTAATACAGATAACAAAATACATATGATAGCAATTCATGCTAGGACGCTAGTAATAACTAAACTAGTTGAAGCAACTGGACGCCATAAATGATATAATTTTTTTAATATACATGCATTTATGAATAATGTAACAATAAAATCATAAGTGTGTGTGTGCGTGTGTGCGTGCATGCGTGCGTGTGTGGGGGTAACAATATATATATATATATATATATATATATATATATATATATATATATATATATATATATATATATATATATATATAACTCTATAGATATTACCTGATAAACTAGTATTAATAATACAGTTGAATTAAATGTTAATAAAATTACATTAGGTGTCCCTGAATACAATGTAGTTGATGAATATACCAATCGATTAATGTTATTGCAAACAAAGTGCATAGTCAACTATATACAGTGTACATAGTTGGGGCGTGATGGCATACCGGTTAGAATGCCGGACTCTCAATCGAGAGAACCCGGTTTCAAATCCTTTGGCAAGTTCGATCACCCCACGTTGCCACAGTTCACTCAGCTGTATAAATGAGTACCTGGCAATACAGACAGTGGTGGATAAGTGAACGAATAGTCTTCGTGCAGTAATTGCAGCATTGCTGAATACTTCCCAGAGAAATTGAAATGGCCTTGAATTGAACAGGTCTGTCAGGGGGTGAAGTGTAAAGTACTTTGAGCAGTCCTAAGGACTGGATACCGCGCTATATAAGAACTTACCTTTATTTACCTTTTTATTACACAAATCTAATGATTAATGATATTTTTTTAAACACAAGTATGAAAACAATATATTATACAATATATTGTGGAAATGTGAGCAGATGTTGAATGGAAAACAGTTTAGACTGAATTAAGAATGTTCATAGTTGAACAAACAAGAGTAACAATTTCTTATTAAACACCTCTGAATACATACTTATAATGAAATATGTTGTGCCTTTTCGATATTGGTAGATAAGACAGTTATAGGTTCTAGGTTGGCTGCCATCCAGCTACCATATTGTATGTATGTAGATCAGTGCAGGATTAACCATAATACAAGTGGTGCACTCATACCAGGCCCACCCCCCACAAAAAGGGCCCCCAAAAATCATAGTTTTGGCACTGCATATTGTAATGATTTGATGCCATGAATAAGAAATTCCAGAAAGCAAATTTGAATATAGGGCCTACAGTAAATTCAGCAGTCAAATCATGGCCGATGTTTCTGCATTCCCTTCGTGAACGATTCAACAAGTTCAAAAATGGCGGGTGAGCTGTCAAGGATGAAGCATTGTGTTGAAAATGTCTGCATCTGCAGGAGGGATAGTAAAGGTCCCTCCTCAATTAGATATTTTCACTAGCCTCATTTCAAATTCATTTTGTAAAAAGTTAAACCTACCTAGTATCCACTGCAACATGCTACCTCATTTGTGCAACTTCGGTATGTAGTTTTTGTTAAATTATCAGACAAACTATTAAATTACTTAATGTTTGGTGAAATATTAAGTGAAGTGAAACTGGAAACACTGAAAACTCACATATTTTACACTTGGGGTGAAATTTTTTAACTTTGTTGAAGAGGATGGATGCAATATCCATGATCTATTCACACACTACATATTAAGACATCAATGAACTGGATTTGCGATAGGCTAAATCAGTTGAGGATGGAGTTTTAAATTGAACCCTCTAGATCATGGTCGAGCAGAAGAGGCCCGTTTGGATCAATTTTTGTGTTGGCGCCTTCATTGGAGTCTTCATTGGAGCCTTCATTGGAATCTTCATTGGAGCCTTCATTGGAGTCTTCATTGGAGCCTTCATTGGAGCCTTCATTGGAGTCTTCATTGGAGCCTTCATTAGAATCTTCATTGGAGCCTTCAGTGGAGCCTTCAGTGGAGCCTTCATTGGAGTCTTCATTGGAGTCCTCATTGGAGTACTCATTGGAGTCTTCATTGGAGCCTTCAGTGGAGCCTTCATTGGAGTCTTCATTGGAGTCTTCATTGGAGCCTTCATTGGAGTCTTCATTGGAGCCTTCACTGGAGTCTTCATTGGAGCCTTCATTGGAGCTTTTACTGGAGCCTTCATTGGAGTCTTCATTGGAGTCTTCATTGGCGTCTTCATTGAAGTCTTCATTGGAGCCTTCATTAGAATCTTCATTGGAGCCTTCAGTGGAGCCTTCAGTGGAGCCTTCATTGGAGTCTTCATTGGAGTCCTCATTGGAGTACTCATTGGAGTCTTCATTGGAGCCTTCAGTGGAGCCTTCATTGGAGTCTTCATTGGAGTCTTCATTGGAGCCTTCATTGGAGTCTTCATTGGCGTCTTCATTGAAGTCTTCATTGGAGCCTTCATTGGAGCCTTCATTGGAGTCTTCATTGGAGTCTTCATTGGAGTCTTCATTGGAGCCTTCATTGGAGCCTTCATTGGAGCCTTCATTGGAGTCTTCATTGGAGCCTTCATTGGAGTCTTCATTGGAGCCTACATTGGAGCCTTCACTGGAGTCTTCATTGGAGCCTTCATTGGAGTCTTCATTAGAACCTTCATTGGAGCCTTCACTGGAGTCTTCACTGGAGTCTTCCTTCATTGGAGCCTTCACTGGAGTCTTCATTGGAGCCTTCATTGGAGTCTTCATTGGAGCCTTCACCGGAGTCTTCACTGGAGTCTTCATTGTAGCCTTCATTGGAGTCTTCACTGGAGTCTTCATTGTAGCCTTCATTGGAGCCTTCATTGGAGTCTTCATTGGAACCTTCACTGGAGTCTTCATTGGAGCCTTCATTGGAGTCTTCATTGGAGCCTTCATTGGAGCCTTCATTGGAGTCTTCATTGGAGCCTTCACTGGAGTCTTCACTGGAGCCTTCATTGGAGCCTTCACTGGACTCTTCATTGGAGTCTTCATTGGAGCCTTCATTGGAGCCTTCATTGGAGCCTTCATTGGAGTCTTCATTTGAGCCTTCATTGGAGCCTTCATTGGAGTCTTCACTGGAGTCTTCATTGGAGCCTTCATTGGAGCCTTCACTGGAGGCTTCATTGGAGCCTTCATTGGAGTCTTCATTTGAACCTTCATTGGAGCCTTCACTGGAGTCTTCACTGGAGTCTTCATTGGAGCCTTCATTGGAGCCTTCACTGGAGGCTTCATTGGAGCCTTCATTGGAGTCTTCATTGGAACCTTCATTGGAGCCTTCACTGGAGTCTTCACTGGAGTCTTCCTTCATTGGAGCCTTCACTGGAGTCTTCATTGGAGCCTTCATTGGAGCCTTCATTGGAGTCTTCATTGGAGCCTTCACCGGAGTCTTCAATGGAGTCTTCATTGTAGCCTTCATTGGAGCCTTCATTGGAGTCTTCATTGGAGTCTTCATTGGAGCCTTCACTGGAGTCTTCATTGAAGCCTTCACTGGAGTCTTCTTTGGAGCCTTCATTGGAGTCTTCATTGGAGTCTTCATTGGAGCCTTCACTGGAGTCTTCACTGGAGTCTTCATTGGAGCCTTCATTGGAGCCTTCACTGGAGTCTTCATTGTAGCCCTCATTGGAGCCTTCACTGGAGTCTTCATTGGAGCCTTCATTTGAGCCTTCACTGGACTCTTCATTGGAGTCTTCATTGGAGCCTTCATTGGAGCCTTCACTGGAGTCTTCATTGGAGCCTTCATTGGCATCTTCATTGACGGTGATGGCGCCATGGAGTCATGGAGCCAAGAGAGATGCGAAAGCTGCTGAGACTCTTGTGAAACTTTACTCATCGGATCTGGTGATGGAATGAACTGATCCAGTTTGGTAGACTAGTTGCAGAAACTCTCACAGGTGACCTAGAGCATGGAATCTCACCACAGGTGACAATTTATGAGATGTTGATCAAGAGAAACCTCAAGGATACTTTCTCCAATGTGGAGGTATAGCTTCGCCTATATCTGACTGATAATGATTAGTAACTATAGTGGAGAGGTCTTTTTACAAAAATGAACACCGATCCACAACAAGCCACAACAGACTATAGTCCATCTGACTATGCTCAGTACGGAATGAGACACCATCAGTCGGATTAATCTTGACAACATTTTGTGGGGCTTCAGTGCACCCAAAACGCACAAACAGTTCATTAGTGTTTCAGAAGCTTCAACAGATGTACAATCTGATCTGACAATTCACACGATCACATCTCTAGAACTGTTAGTAAATAATTTGGTGGACTTATTTGGATGTTGCTCTTTGTTTGCTCAAGAGAACTTTATTACTTTCTGGTATGTCATTGAATGCTCTTGCTTGTTATTGTAGGGTGTATTTTCTTGTTTGGTATTATATGCTGTATTTTCATTTACTTGTACGTGTACTCCGCAGGAGTCTCCCACAAAAACGTTTGTGCCAGGCCCCACATTGTTAATCCAGCACTGATGTAGATACAGTATTTATTGCATGCTAAGAGGAAGGGTATTATGATAGTCGTGATATGATAGTACTCAGCATCAAACTATGTTTCTTGTGTGCCTGTAGAAATGGAGTCATCTTTGTAGAAACCCAGTAATGACCAGGCAACCTAATAATGACCAGGCAACCTAATAATGACCAGGCAACCTAATAATGACCTGGCAACCTAATAATGACCTGGCAACCTAATAATGACATGGACTTAAGCATGTAGATACATATTTTGACATGTAACTCTTTATTTCAGACATTTGATGGAATTGAATGTGAGTGGCCTCTCTTTGCAATCTACTTCCTCATAGACAGTAAGTGGAAATTCACTTATTTGACATTCATATAATGTTGTTACTTTTCTCTTGATCCCTCAAATACAGGGTGATGCTGGCATTTATACTGGTCCTCAATTTTTTTCCCTTCTTCCAACACTGATCTCGTCTTTCTGCCATCTCCACCACCCTCCTTCTCCACGCCCCCTTCTCCACGCCCCTCCAATTCCAGCCAAATCTCTCTTCACGCAGTCCTCCCATCTCAGTTTCCGTCTTCCTCTTTCCCTTCTACCCTCTACTCTGAGCACATCCGCTCTCTTCATTAACAACCTTCCTTCCATTCTTTCCACAATATTCCACTCCAGCCCACTTTAACCGACTCCTCACCAGCTTCATCCTAAAACCCTCTTTCACACCAGCCTCCTCCCTCAGCTCCTCCATTCTTCACTTGTATGATCTCTTCACACCCACAATTTTTGTCACCCAGTTATTTTCACAAACTAAAATTGTTTTTCTGTCAAAGCTATAGTAATTAGATTGGCGTTACGTTTCACTCAGTTCAGAATGTGTGCACAAGTTCTGGTAGTCTCAATATGAAACAATGGTGACTGTCCTCTTGTGAAACTCGTCCTGTTTGTTATAGGCATCTTCAAACGAGACAAGGAGCAGGCCGACCACTACCAGCACATGGTCAAATCACTCATCATACCCAGCAAAACCGGTCAGTACTATGCCAGGAACCTTTGTTAGCTGTTGTGCACGTGCATGCGTGCGTGCGTCTGTACACACAACAGGAATTTTTTTAGTAAAGAACCATTCACAATTGTTGACATTTACCTATTCATACAAAGCGTACTAAAGGGCAAGGAGGGTCAAGGCTAGCGTACTGAATTTTTAAATGTCGGTTGCATTGTAAAATATGACCACTGTTGCATCATGAGGCTCCATATATGGTGAACTGGTACAGAACTATTATATTGTTTTAAATTGTGTGACTGTTCATCGTGCCATGCTGTAAGAGAGTCCGACATCTTGAAAATTTACAACTTTGTGGAACCACAATTATCAATATGACACCATGTAGTTGTTAGAAAACCACAAAGCTTTAACAATTATCATAGATAAACAGATTGTGATGGTTATTGTCGTGTGCCCCATGCATGCACTGTGTCAAAACAGTGTTATTGTTGTGTGCCCCACACACGCACTGTGTCAAAACAGTGTTATTGTTGTGTGCCCCACACACCCACTGTGTCAAAACAGTGTTATTGTTGTGTGCCCCACACACGCACTGTGTCAAAACATTGTTATTGTTGTGTGCCCCACACACCCACTGTGTCAAAACAGTGTTATTGTTGTGTGCCCCACACACGCACTGTGTCAAAACATTGTTATTGTTGTGTGTCCCACACACCCACTGTGTCAAAACAGTGTTATTGTTGTGTGCCCCACACACGCACTGTGTCAAAACAGTGTTATTGTTGTGTGCCCCACACACCCACTGTGTCAAAACAGTGTTATTGTTGTGTGCCCCACACACGCACTGTGTCAAAACATTGTTATTGTTGTGTGCCCCACACACCCACTGTGTCAAAACAGTGTTATTGTTGTGTGCCCCACACACGCACTGTGTCAAAACATTGTTATTGTTGTGTGCCCCACACACCCACTGTGTCAAAACAGTGTTATTGTTGTGTGCCCCACACACGCACTGTGTCAAAACAGTGTTATTGTTGTGTGCCCCACACACGCACTGTGTCAAAACAGTGTTATTGTTGTGTGCCCCACACACGCACTGTGTCAAAACAGTGTTATTGTTGTGTGCCCCACACACCCACTGTGTCAAAACAGTGTTATTGTTGTGTGCCCCACACACGCACTGTGTCAAAACAGTGTTATTGTTGTGTGCCCCACACACCCACTGTGTCAAAACAGTGTTATTGTTGTGTGCCCCACACACCCACTGTGTCAAAACATTGTTATTGTTGTGTGCCCCACAAACGCACTGTGTCAAAACATTGTTATTGTTGTTTGCCCCACAAACGCACTGTGTCAAAACAGTGTTATTGTTGTGTGCCCCACACACACACTGTGTCAAAACAGTGTTATTGTTGTGTGCCCCACACACGCACTGTGTCAAAACAGTGTTATTGTTGTGTGCCCCACACACCCACTGTGTCAAAACAGTGTTATTGTTGTGTGCCCCACACACGCACTGTGTCAAAACATTGTTATTGTTGTGTGCCCCACAAACACACTGTGTCAAAACAGTGTTATTGTTGTGTGCCCCACAAACGCACTGTGTCAAAACATTGTTATTGTTGTGTGCCCCACAAACGCACTGTGTCAAAACAGTGTTATTGTTGTGTGCCCCACAAACGCACTGTGTCAAAACAGTGTTATTGTTGTGTGCCCCACACACGCACTGTGTCAAAACAGTGTTATTGTTGTGTGCCCCACACACCCACTGTGTCAAAACAGTGTTATTGTTGTGTGCCCCACACACGCACTGTGTCAAAACATTGTTATTGTTATGTGCCCCACAAACGCACTGTGTCAAAACAGTGTTATTGTTGTGTGCCCCACAAACGCACTGTGTCAAAACATTGTTATTGTTGTGTGCCCCACAAACGCACTGTGTCAAAACATTGTTATTGTTGTTTGCCTCACAAACGCACTGTGTCAAAACAGTGTTATTGTTGTGTGCCCCACACACCCACTGTGTCAAAACAGTGTTATTGTTGTGTGCCCCACACACACACTGTGTCAAAACATTGTTAGTGTTGTGTGCCCCACAAACGCACTGTGTCAAAACATTGTTATTGTTGTGTGCCCCACACACGCACTGTGTCATGACATTGTTACATTGATATGTTTTTCAATCTAGAAAAATTATTAACATTTTATAGTGCTAATTTGATTTAACAAGATTGAACAAGATTGAACAAAATTGCCATTGAAAACAAAGGCCCAAATGGCAAGTGAACAAGGTTTATTGAGAGTCCAACATTTTTAATCTACATGTAATCCGCCCTCCTGAGATATGTGTCAACCTTGTTTTTAAACACATTCACGCTGCTAGCAGTTACACAATATGTAGATAATTTGTTCCATTCATTGATTGTCCTCTGTGAGAACGAGTATATTCTGATATCTAATCTACACTGATCCTTTACTAATGTTACCTCATGTTCTCTAATTCTATTATATTTCTTGGGTGAGAAAAAATATTTCTATGAATATTTTCCTACCCATTCAATATCTTAAAAACTTCAATTTGATCTCCTCTTAACCGCCTTGTCTCTAGGGTTGTTAAACCACATTCTTTCAGTCTAAGGTCTCAGTTCTGGAATCATTTTAGTTGCTCTCCTCTGTATTCTTTCAAGCGTATCTAAGTCCTTATGATATGGTCTCCAAGCTTGTATGCAGTAATCTAAATGAGGCCTAACTATTGCTTTATACAGAGGTTTAATTAACTTTTTTCCTTGTATGTTATATTTCTCCTAATCAACCCAAGAATTTGATTACCCTTTGAAGCTGCAATACCACACTGCTCTGAAGCATGTCAGCACTAATTGTAACTCCTAAGTCCTTTTCTTTTACAGTAGTACCTAGAACAGCATCTCCCATTTATAGTTTACATCCAACTTCCCATGTCCTGTATGTATACATTTACATTTCCAAAAAATTAACACCCTTCTAAACTCTTTTGTGTCATCTGCAAATTTCAGTATGTTGCTTGTTATATTATCGTCCAAGTCATTGATATATATTAAGAATAATAAAGGTCCTAATATTGATCATTGTGGTACCCCACTCAAAACTTATTTCCAATTTGAAACCTCCCCATCTACTACAACACGCTGTCTTCTGTCAGTCAGCCATTTTTCTATCCAGTCAATTATGCCATCCCTGATAGCATGGGATTTTAATTTAACAAGATTTAACAAGATTTGCCATCCAAGCCAAAGGCCCAGATGGCAAGTGGATAAGGAAGCCATTGGCTTATCGAGAGTCCAACAATGTTCATCTACTTATAACCCGCTCTCCTGAGATATGTGTCAACCTTGTTTTTAAACATATTCATGCTGCTAGCAGTTACTGTAGACAATTTGTTCCATTCATTTATTGTCCTCTGTGAGAACGAGTGCTTCCTGATGTCCAATCTACATTGATCCTTTACTAATTTTACCTCATGTCCTCTAGTTCTGCTATCCTTCTTGAGTGAGAAAAACATATTTCTATCAATATTTTCATACCCATTCAATATCTTAAAAACTTCAATCTGATCTCCTCTTAACCTCCTTGTCTCTAGAGTTGTTAAACCACATTCTTTCAGGCGTTCTTCATAACTAAGGTCTCTCAGTTCTGGAATCATTTTAGTTGCTCTCCTTCGTATGCGTTCAAGCGTATCTATATCCTTCTTACGATATGGTCTCCATGCTTGTATACAGTATTCTAAATGGGGTCTAACTATTGCTTTATACAGAGGTATAATAAACTTTTTTCCCTTGTATGTTATGTTTCTTCTAATCAATCCAAGAATTTGATTACCCTTTGAAACTGCAATACCACACTGCTCTGCAACTTTCATATCAGTGCTTATTGTAACTCCTAAGTCCTTTTCTTTTACAGTAGTAACCAGAACAGTAGAGAATACAAAAACTGAAACACAATCCCAACTCACTGGCGTGGAAATAAGACCAATGATGGTGACAATGCTACTAACTCCAAGATGCACACCTGCATTTGTGACCAAACAAACATGCACATGCTACAAGCACGCATGCATGTGTAGACGTGTGCACTGTGCACACATGATTATGTGACCAGCAGAACGTGTTAATGGTGTCACTTCACAGAAATGTGAGGAATTACATTGTTTCCTCCAACAAAAATAGTAGCATTTTAGTGCCTGTTTTGTAGGCATGGCCTTCTTGTAATTAAAGTATAACACGGGTGAACACCTAAAAAAAGGAGTACCCTTTATGCTGGTAGGATTTACCATTAGATCCTCACTATGCATGGCAAACCTGTGTGCATGGGTTATTGCAGATTTTATTATGTCATGACTGATTATTGTTGAACCTTATTGCATTAGTAAAACTATATAATTACAACATGATAAGTTTATCTTGAGTAAGTTGATGCATGTATGAAAGTGGTTAGAACAACATTGTTCCAATTGTGCCAGATATATTTGTATGCAGGCAGTAGCACTAACACTGTGTCTAATCTGTCTGTATAAATGATTCCATTATTGAGCAAATGTTTTGCAGTAAACCAGCCAGTGTATTTATCTGCAAAAGCCGTACTTTATAAAAACTTGAAACAGATATGATGTTCAGTTGACATTTGTAAAATCAATGATGATGATTTGGATGTTTTACTTATTTATCTTTAACTTGTTTTTATTGAACTTATCTGCTTAACTTATATAGTTATATAATGTATCAACTTGTTGTTAAATTGGGGAAGTGTAAATGCCTACATACAGGACATGGGAACTTGGATGTAAACTATAAAATGGGAGATACTGTTCTTGGTACTGTAAAAGAAAAGGACTTAGGTGTTACATTAAGTGCTGATATGAAAGTTTCAGAGTAGTGTGGTATTGCAACTTCAAAGGGTAATCAAATTCTTGGGTTGATTAGGAGAAATATAACATACAAGGAAAAAAGCTAATTATACCTCTGCATAAAGTAATAGTTAGGCCTCATTTAGAGTGCAAGACCATACTGTAAGAAGGATATAGATACGCTTGAAAGAATACAGAGGAGAGCATCTAAAATGATTCCAGAACTGAGAGACCTTAGTTATGAAGAACGAATGAAAGAATGTGGTTTAACAAACCTAGAGACAAGGTTAAAAGGATATCAAATAGAAGTTTTTAAGATACTGAATGGGTATGAAAATATGGAAATATTTTTTCTCATCTAAGAAATATAATAGAACTAGAGAACGTGAGGTAACATTAGTAAAGGATCTGTGTATCGTGTGTAGATTAGATATCAGAATGTACTCGTTCTCACAGAGGACAATCAATGAATGGAACAAATTATCTACAGATTGTATAACTGCTAGCAGCGTGGATGTGTTTAAAAACAAGGTCGACACATCTCAGGAGGGCGGATTACATGTAGATTAAAAATGTTGGACTCTCAATAAACCAATGTCTTCCATGTCCACTTGCCATCTGGGCCTTTGCCTTGGATGGTAATCTTGTTAATCTTAATTTAGTTGTTTATTTACCGTATTTATTTTATTTGTGTTTACTTGTCTTTTAAACACATATTTTATTTTAACTTTTCAACATATTTTAAAACTTCATATTATCTATTTAGCACTTTTGAGCAGGTTTTTAGCCAGGACACATGGCACATTATAAATGTATAATAAAAAAAATAAAAATATATTGCTGTACTAATTTTTTTGTCTGTCATCACAGTTATGTTTTATATTACAAAGTAGAGATAATTCATGTGAGACTTCAAGTTACACTCTCATTCCAGGGCCCATCGTACCCAAGTACTACTACCTGAGCAGTCATACTATAGACGATGAGCGGGCCGAGCCAGGCAGTCAGAGACGCTATCCCAGCGGCGAGGGCCAGGACGGCAACCTGTTCCTGTGGGGGCAGTCTGTCTACATCATCTCACAGCTGCTGGGTGAGTGTTTACTTACTCAGGCCAATTTGCTTGCTGGAGCATAGATCACAACAAAATGTTCTCCACTAGGGCATCGACAAAAATTCTCCACTAGGGCATCGACAAAAATTCTCCACCAGGGCATCGACAAAAGTTCTCCACCAGAGCATCGACAAAAGTTCTCCACCAGAGCATCGACAAAAGTTCTCCACTAGGGCATCAACAAAATTTCTCCACTAGGACATCGACAAAAAGTTCTCCACCAGGGCATCGACAAAAGTTCTCCACTAGGGCATCGACAACATTTCTCCACTAGGACTTTGACAAAAGTTCTCCACTAGGCCATCGACAAATGTTCTCCACTAGGGCATCAACAAAAGTCCTCCTGTTTTGTGTCATCTCCATGAGATCATTTCAGGTGTAACCCACCCTCCTAATTTCTGCTTCAAAGTCTCGCTGCCAGGTGTTTCTAGGCCACCTCTATTTTCTCGTCTTGATTTCTTTCTCAACTGGAAGCTGGTACTTTCTAAGAGACGGTTATTGTTGGTCTTGTTTGACTGCTTCAAATTTGTCATTCTGTGCAGACATCTATTGATAAAAGTCTGCATCAGTTTCAGTGTTTCAGCTTTGTTATTCTTCATGTCTGCTGGGTGGATGGAGGCAAAGGAATACTCTTGTCCATCAGTCAATAGCTTCAACATGAGACAACCTTGATCAATGTGTCATCCCCGTGCACACTGTGAATCTGCCACAGTTCCACCGTCTGTGATGAACATTTTAGCCATGCATTGTATGCTGGGATAGAAAGTACCATGACTTTTGACTGTCGTTATTTATTATAAATATATAAACTTTGAATTCGCACAAACTACAAATTTACATCCAAGAAAGTTTATGTCGAAATCTTGGTGATGTGTGACAGCATGTTGGAAATATTGTGTCACATGCTCATAGAGCACGTTTGCCTGTTACAGTTGAAGGCCTGTTGAATGTCAATGAGCTCGACCCCATTCGCCGCCATCTGCCCGCTGCAGAGAGACCACGTCCCAACAGTCGTTACTCCTCCTTCCAGGTGAGAAACTAGTGTCTCATTGTCAACTAGTGTCTTATTGTCATTGTTGTATTGCTGCCTTAATTGATTATATTGTCTTGACTACACGGTGTACACCAGGCAAGGTTAGTCAGGTATCTCTTGACAAACTACAAGTTTGCATTTAAAGCAAGATTTCCACTGTATACATACTTTTCTTAACTACTTTTTAGATGTATATTCATTCCTCATATTATATGAGGGGTGGTAGTGCAATGTTAGCAACCCCACTTGACATGCCAGAGTTCTGGGTTCAAGACATGGGTCTCGACATTGGTAACTTTGTGACTCGGATGATCATGTTAATGAGGATGACATGCACCTTGGCAGTCAACACCCTCAGTGCCAACATAGAAAGGTCAGCTTGGCAATAATGTTCTGAAAAAGGGTGATTAGTTGAATGCAATTGGTTAATAGACTAGTCAGTTGATAGAACGTTTCCAAGTGCTGTAAACAACTAGAACTAGAACATGTGTATGTTCAACATTGTATATCATTAAAATCTCTTCCACCTAACGTTGTGTGTTGAAAAACTCACTCTGTGAAGGTGAATTTGTATTAGGTGTGTTTCTACTGGGTGTATGAATGGATGTGTTTTGTGTGTGTGTTTCTGCTGGGTGTATGAATTGATGTGTTTTGTGTGTGTGTTTCTGCTGGGTGTATGAATGGATGTATTTTATGTGTGTTTGTGCTTGTTGTATGAATGACTGTGTACTGTGTGTGTTTGTGCTGGGTGTATGAATGACTGTGTATTGTGTGTGTTTGTGTGCTAGGTGTATGAATGACTGTGTATTGTGTGTGTTTGTGTGCTAGGTGTATGAATGACTGTGTATTGTGTGTGTTTGTGTGCTAGGTGTATGAATGACTGTGTATCATGTGTGTTTGTGTGCTAGGTGTATGAATGACTGTATATCGTGTGTGTGTTTGTATGCTAGGTGTATGAATGACTGTGTATTGTGTGTGTTTGTGTGCTAGTTGTATGAATGATTGTGTATTGTGTGTGTTTGTGTGCTAGGTGTATGAATGACTGTGTATCATGTGTGTTTGTGTGCTAGGTGTATGAATGACTGTATATCGTGTGTGTTTGTATGCTAGGTGTATGAATGACTGTGTATTGTGTGTGTTTGTGTGCTAGTTGTATGAATGATTGTGTATTGTGTGTGTTTGTGTGCTAGTTGTATGGATGATTGTGTATTGTGTGTGTTTGTGTGCTAGGTGTATGAATGACTGTGTATCGTGTGTGTTTGTGTGCTAGGTGTATGTATGACTGTGTATTGTGTGTGTGTTTGTGTGCTAGGTGTATGAATGACTGTGTATCATGTGTGTTTGTGTGCTAGGTGTATGAATGACTGTGTATTATGTGTGTGTTTGTGTGCTAGGTGTATGAATGAATGTGTATCGTGTGTGTTTGTGTGCTAGGTGTATGAATGACTGTGTATTGTGTGTGTGTTTGTGTGCTAGGTGTATGAATGACTGTGAGTAGTAGGTGACTAGTTCTGAAGGATTAATTGCTAGGTGTATGAATGACTGTGAGTAGTAGGTGACTAGTTCTGAAGGATTAATTGCTAGGTGTATGAATGACTGTGTATTGTGTATGTTTGTGTGCTAGGTGTATGAATGAATATGCTCTAATGAATTGTTCTTTTTTCGGCTAGAGGGGCTCTGCTACTCAGGTACACGTCTTCTCTTTCTCCTACTTCTCTCTCTTCTCTTAAGTGAAACCCATAGTTCACTTTCTACTGCCCAATTTACCAACCTAAGTGTCACTCATAGTTCTCTTTTTACTGCCCATTCTACCAATCTAAGTGTCACTCGTAGTTCACATTCGATTGCTCACTCTACCAACCTATGTGCCACTCATTTTCTACTGCCCATTTAAGTAGTCATCTTTGATGTGGCCCTTTGTCAAAAGCTTTCTGGAAATCTAAGTATATAATATCTGCTGGTAATTTGCTCTGCTTAATTGTCATTCATAGTTCACTTTCTATCAACTTAAGTGTCACTTGTAGTTCACTTTCTACTGCTCACTCTACCAACTTAAGTGTCACTCAGTTCACTTTCTACTGTTTCTCTACCAACTGAAGTGTCACTCATAGTTCACTTTCTCCTACTCAGTCCACAAACTTAAGTGTCACTGGTAGATCATTTTCTACTGTGCACTCTACCAACTTAAGTGTCACTCAGTTCACTTTCTACTGTTTCTCTACCAACTGAAGTGTCACTCATAGTTCACTTTTTCCTACTCAGTCCACAAACTTAAGTGTCACTGGTAGTTCATTTTCTACTGCTCACTATACCAACTTAAGTGTCACTCAGTTCAATTTCTACTGTTTCTCTACCAACTGAAGTGTCACTCATAGTTCACTTTCTCCTACTCAGTCCACAAACTTAAGTGTCACTGGTAGATCATTTTCTACTGTGCACTCTACCAACTTAAGTGTCACTCAGTTCACTTTCTACTGTTTCTCTACCAACTGAAGTGTCACTCATAGTTCACTTTCTCCTACACAGTCCACAAACTTAAGTGTCACTGGTAGTTCATTTTCTACTGCGCACTCTACCAACTTAAGTGTCACTCAGTTCACTTTCTACTGTTTCTCTACCAACTGAAGTGTCACTCATAGTTCACTTTCTCCTACTCAGTCCACAAACTTAAGTGTCACTGGTAGATCATTTTCTACTGCGCACTCTACCAACTTAAGTGTCACTCAGTTCACTTTCTACTGTTTCTCTACCAACTGAAGTGTCACTCATAGTTCACTTTCTCCTACTCAGTCCACAAACTTAAGTGTCACTGGTAGATCATTTTCTACTGCGCACTCTACCAACTTAAGTGTCACTCAGTTCACTTTCTACTGTTTCTCTACCAACTGAAGTGTCACTCATAGTTCACTTTCTCCTACTCAGTCCACAAACTTAAGTGTCACTGGTAGTTCATTTTCTACTGCGCACTCTACCAACTTAAGTGTCACTCAGTTCACTTTCTACTGTTTCTCTACCAACTGAAGTGTCACTCATAGTTCACTTTCTCCTACTCAGTCCACAAACTTAAGTGTCACTGGTAGTTCATTTTCTACTGCGCACTCTACCAACTTAAGTGTCACTCAGTTCACTTTCCACTGTTTCTCTACCAACTGAAGTGTCACTCATAATTCACTTTCTCCTACTCAGTCCACAAACTTAAGTGTCACTGGTAGTTCATTTTCTACTGCTCACTATACCAACTTGAGTGTCACTTGTAGTTCACTGTCTACTGCTCACTCTACCAACTTAAGTGTCACTCATAGTTCAATTTCTGCTGTGAATTCTATCAACAATGAGATGCTGTACTGTTGTGATCATCTCTCACAATCATGTCTTCTCTTAATACCAAATCCTGGATCTTCCTCTGATGGTCACAATCAAGACTTCATTGTCAAACCCTGCCTTTGCATGCATGCATGCATGTATGTGTACTGGTGCACTAGTGCACATGTGTGCATGCAAGTGGTGCATCCCTACGCAGACTTGTAAGGCACATTACTCATTCCTTGGCCTTTACTCTTGTTTATTCAAGCTGAATTGATATACTATTTCCTCCCATTTGTGTTGTTTAATATATTCTCTGCATAGCTGGATTGTTTTTATCAGACTACCCAGTAACAGACAGATGACAAACAAAACTGCTTCAGTTTGATGTGTGTGTGTGTGTGTGTGTGTGTGTGTGTGTCTTGTTAATTGGCGTGTCTATCTAGCCTACTAGAGGCACATCACTATACAAGGTGACTGAATTTATAAAAACACAATACAGTACTTTTTTTGCCATGCTTTTCCTCCACAACTCCCTGTGTATTCCTCCACAACTCCCTGTGTATTCCTCTACAACTCCCAGTGTGTTCCTCCACAACTCCGTGTGTATTCCTCCACAACTCCCTGTGTATTCCTCCACAACTCCCAGTGTATTCATCCACAACTCCCTGTGTATTCCTCCACAACTCCCTGTGTATTCCTCCACAACTCCCAGTGTATTCATCCACAACTCCCTGTGTATTCCTCCACAACTCCCAGTGTGTTCCTCCACAACTCCCTGGGTATTCCTCCACAACTCCCAGTGTATTCATCCACAACTCCCTGTGTATTCCTCCACAACTCCCTGTGTATTCCTCCACAACTCCATGTGTATTCCTCTACAACTCCCTGTGTATTCCTCCACAACTCCCTGTGTATTCCTCCACAAGTCCCTGCGTATTCCTCTACAACTCCCTGTGTATTCCTCCACAAATCCCTGTGTATTCCTCCACAACTCTCTGTGTATTCCTCCACAACTCTCTGTGTATTCCTCCACAACTCCCTGTGTATTCCTCTACAACTCCCTGTGTATTCCTCCACAAGTCCCTGCATATTCCTCTACAACTCCCTGTGTATTCCTCCACAAATCCCTGTGTATTCCTCCACAACTCTCTGTGTATTCCTCCACAACTCTCTGTGTATTCCTCCACAACTCCCTGTGTATTCCTCTACAACTCCCTGTGTATTCCTCCACAAATCCCTGTGTATTCCTCCACAACTCTCTGTGTATTCCTCCACAACTCTCTGTGTATTCCTCCACAACTCCCTGTGTATTCCTCCACAACTCTCTGTGTATTCCTCCACAACTCCCTGTGTATTCCTCTACAACTCCCTGTCTATTCCTCCACAACTCCCTGTGTATTCCTCTACAACTCCCTATGTATTCCTCTACAACTCCCTGTCTATTCCTCCATCTGTTGACAACTTTAACAAATGTAGTATGTTGTATGTACATATTCTGAGATTGTCCAACTCTTGTTTTGATGCACCTCTAAGCTTGGATTTCCAAGGATTTAGGCACGACAGATGTTTTCATATTATTATTATAATGCAAGTATAATCATATTAAGTGTGTTTCTTTATCATTTAAATGTGTGTCTTTATCATTTAAGTGTGTGTCTTTATCTTTTTGTTTTCATCTCATTTAACTTCTTTCATGCAACAAGTGTTGGACATAAGGACATTGTACTTAGGGAAATAAATTATATAATTAATAATCTGAGTGAAGTTTGTTGTGTAAGATGTGTCTATATTGAATACTTGTATTATATCTTATTGACTGAATGCAAACAAAATGGTTAGAAAGTTATTTTCAAGTAATTTAACAAGAGATTTAACAATATTTGCCATCCAAGCCAAAGGCCCAGATGGCAAGTGGACAAGGAAGCCAATGGCTTATTGAGAGTCCAACATTGTTCATCTACATGTAACCTGCCCTCCTGAGATATGTGTCAACCTTGCTTTTAAACATATTCATGCTGCTAGCAGTTACACAATCCGTAGACAGTTTGTTCCATTCATTCATTGTCCTATGTGAGAACGAGTACTTCCTGATATCCAATATACAATGATCCTTTACTAATTTTACCTGATGTCCTCTAGTTCTACTATCTTTCTTGAATGAGAAACATATTTCTATCAATATTTTCGTACCCATTCAATATCTTAAAAACTTCAATCTTATCTCCTCTTAATCTCCTTGTCTCTAGAGTTAAACCACATTCTTTCAGGCTTTCTTCATAACTAAAGTCTCTCAGTTCTGGGATAATTTTAGCTGCTCTCCTCTGTATGCATTCAAGTGTATCTATATCCTTCTTGCAATATGGTCTCCACTCTTGTATTGCTTATCTCAGTGCTGTTGCTGGCGACTATTCCCACAACACAACATTCGTAAGTCTAAGTCGCATTACAGGAAACCTTGGGATTTTAAGCAGGTTGAATCCAATAATAAGTATAGTTACGTGCTGTGTTTATATTTATATACGTATGCAGAGTCCATTAACACACAGGATTCCCAAAACAATGGAAATTCTAAGATTACAAAAATAGCGCAGAGACTTTGCCCTGCTATAGATTTAGGTCCTGTAATTAATAAGTAGGTCTTCTTTAAGGTTTTATGGTGTTTTGATAGTTCACAGGTCGTCTCTGCTCTCTTTTCAGATTCTCATCAAGAAATGTAAAGCATCTGAGTATATCTAGAAATACATTTTTTTTTCAGCAGTGGCATACTTCATGGTAGAGATCACTGTTGTGTTTTCCCATTGGGGGCCATGTTAATGTTTAGCATGATTATAAGAAAACATGACAGTCAAAAATTCTAAAACTTCTAAAACTGGCATCCACTACTTGGGGTTCATGTGACAATGCAATGTTATCAATAGTAAACTGATAGTTATCGTTAATAGTAGACTGAACTATCGATAATAACAATAGTTGGCAAAGCAATTCACCAGGGCTACTTGTGTCACTGTTATAGTTGAAATAAACATGTTTTTTTAACTATATGGGATAATGTTATTTATTTATTTATCAACCAAATATAAAAAAAATTCGATTAGAGCAGCATTATAAATGGATTCAGCATTTTTAATCAGCTACCTCCAAGGCTACTCGATAGTGCCAGCCACCAATTATGGTTTGGAACTGTTTTCCTGGCTATTCGCTATTTTGTGATAGTATCGCAATGCTATCACAATAGGTATGATACTATCACAATGCTGTTACAACAGGTATGATACTCAGTTATACAGCTATCACAATAGTAAAACTATCCCCCGTAGTCGCCCCTATTCGCTACCCTTGGCGTGTTACCAGTGTGATGAACATGGTTCATTAAAATCACATCTCCAGCTTTTTTGATCACATCGCGAATGCGCTTACCCTTAAAATTTTTAGTTTTTGCAAATTATTAATACGCCTACTTGTGAATGTCATCACCAAAGATTCCATTCTGAAGCACTTCCAGAAGTATAACTGGTCTGTCCCCTGCAGTACTGCCCGGATAACTTAATAATAGTAATAATAGTAATAACTTGGTGATCTTTGATCTTACTTACTGGATAGTTTCCTGTCGCAGAGTTCACCTTCAGACCTGGTCATCCAAGTGGCACTGATCTCTGAGAGCGTACGGCTCCAGCAGATGTTGTCAACCTATGGCATTCAGACTCAGACACCACACCAGGTGGAGCCAATACAAATATGGCCACCCAGCGAACTTGCCAAGGCTTATGAACAGCTTGGGGTGAACCACAAACTTGGATTATCAGGGCGACCACCCCGCCCTGTCGGAGGGCTTGGAACAGGCAAGGTATGGTGTAGTAGTAGATAACTTGTGTGTATTGTCTGATTGTGTGGGTGTTAAGGGGACAGGCTGGTCATAAAATGTCATATCTTAAAAACTACTCATCTTGTCTTGACCACATTTACAGAGTATTATTTTAAAGTAGGTCAAATAATAAGACATTTGCATGACCATAACCATTGTTACCAGATTATCTTTGAAATGCTGATAGGGTGGTTTTGCTGGAAACCCGCTGTTGAAGAGTCAACACAGTGGAAGTCTATTTTAATTTGCACCATGTGGTTAATTGGGTATGTGTCTATTACACTAACTTCTATCACTCAAAAATATATTTTTACTGTTCTGATTCCTCCACACGTATGTTGCTGAAGAGTGAAAACAATGAATATCGCTTCAACAGCGCTATGTGGCTACAAAGACTGGCCAACAGATAACGTTTTATAGCCATTTTAACTGTTTTTTGTTTATTTAATTGGTAAAGCTTGGCATTATGGAACAAACAAGTCTTCTTGTTTCAGATTTGTAGATGTGCATGTTTGTATAAAATGTTTGTATTAGTTATGTATTAATAACCAAGTAAATTTTAAGATTAACATTTTCTTTGGTATGTGTTTGTGTGTGCGTGCTTGCGTGCGTACATGCGTGTGTGCGTGCGTGCATGCATGTGCATATATGTGCATTAGTGTGTGCATGCATACATCGGGGTGTTGATGTTTGACCTGCCAGATGTTGTTACAGATCTACCGAGCCGGTGGTAGCACTGTCATATGTTACCCGCTGCTCTTTGAGACGTCAGACTTCTACCTGTGTCAGGACATGCGTCTTGTCCTCGATGACGTCAAGGTAGTGCATGCACTGTGTAGGGGCACCATCCATGCTTCTAGTGCATGTTCTCTCTGCTTCAGTCCTAATGCATGCACTGCTATTGCGCTGGCATTAGTGCATATGTTGGTAGTTGCTACAGATGCATCAGTTAGAGTCAGCAAGAATGTCTCAGGCTGGCCAACTCAGATGTATGATTCTCTCTCCCATGTGGCGGCATGCAATAGGATTCTGTCTACACCACTACAGTTCTGTCAGCTGCCTCATTGTCAAAGTAAACTTCTCGCTTGAAGCCAGGCGATATAAATTAACATCCCACACAGCTGCTGTGGCAATTCCATCCTCAAACACTGCTTGCCATAAGAAGACATTCCTACTGATGAACCACCAGAAGAAATAGTTACCATTAGGGACAGTATTTTATGAAGAAAGTCCATGCCTTCATTGGTGCCTGCTCTCAGTGTCTGTCATAGGGTGGAAAGAGGAAGTTGCTAAGCCAAGGCAAAAACCAATATACGGTAGAAAAAAAACATGTTTAAATTCAACTGGGTTGGCCAGAGTGAGACAACTTCTGTAGGTGACTCTACACTGATTGTTGACATATCCTTACAGCACCTTTCAGGACTGATGATCTCTTTCAGATGACACCAACTGAGTGTCACATGAGACCTGTTAGTTACTCACATGGTTCTTGGTGCTGGCTGACAGTGTCTGCAGTGATGCCTGCCATACTTGTTTCAGATATTCCGCTACCTGAGACAAACATTTCTGTGTCACGAGATCTTGTTTGACGTGGGTGACTTCTATAAAGGCTATGACATTGTGAACATTATTGATGATGTGAAGGTAGCCTGCTAGGCTTGACTGAAGCCAGCTGATTGACTGCAGCTTACTGTTGTTGCTGCTCATGTTGTTGATATTGTTGTTGTTGTTCATGTTGTTGGTACATTTCTCCACTCCATCATGCCAGTTTCATATGAAATATGGACCCTGGATATTTGGACCTGGGGGTCCACATATTGGAAGAAATTGGGACACACGGGTACAAATCTCATGATGATATTTGAAGCTGTGATAAAAGTACCCCCCGTAATGTTCAAGTAACATTTACATATGATTGTAAAATCCAAGTATCATCATAGTAAGTTAAGTCCCAAGGATTTCCGGGCACCCTCGAATCTATTTATTGCTTGGGTCCAAATACCACCTAACACCGCAACACACAAATATGTGACTTGGGAGAGACAGGCACTAACCGTGTTTTGTGTGTTGCCATCTGTAAGACTCACCTTTTAATTTGTACTCCCACTCTAGCTCCCTTGAGACTTGAATCCAAAAGATATTTACCTTATTCAAAAAGTTGCAAGATCTAGAACCCATAAATGTGTTTATTTTCATGTGAAGTTACTTTTGAGTTTCTTCATTAGGAAAGATAACTGAACTACTGACCATGGGTTTGTTCTGGAGTGAAGAAGTCTGCTGTACTTTGCATGTTCTCATTACATTTCACTAATCTTGTTCATTTTGTTGGGTTATTTTGTAGCACATGTAAATTTGCAAAGCATTGTTCTTTTAGCTCCATAAGAGCGATAGGTATGAAAACAATACCGGTTTACATAACCGAAATTATTTATGAATGTAATAGTCAAAATTGTAGATAAATGTACTTTGGGATTAAAAATGAATACATTTTTGTCACACAATCCACATTCATAAAGCTGATGTAATGATAATTTCTGTGTCTTGCAAGAATGACTTACTCCAGCCCAATCATATATGCCGAATTCACCAAGATGTAAAGCATTCCTGTTGCAAATAAATCATGACATGCCACTGGTTTGTTTGACTTGATATTTTCTGCTTAATTCAGTGCAGTTTTCTAGTGGTGATATGACCATTTAATTTAAGCTTACCATTTCCAGACTGACCTAGCATTCCTCAGCAAATGTTGGAAGTTGGCAGGACGACCTACGTTTTGCATGATCATCAGAGAAGACAATCTCAGGTAACGTGCCAAATCACACTATCAGCATGGTTGTTTGGCAAAGGGAGTTAATCGTCTAATTACTTAAGTCAGTGCCACTTCTAAAATCTGCAGGAAAAGTAAGAACATTTCAGTCTCACGCAGCTGTTACTGACTTATCCTCCTTTGGTCCTTAGTATACTCATGCAGCTGTTACTGACTTATCCTCCTTGGGTCCTTGGTGTATTCATGCAGCTGTTACTGACTTATCCTCCTTGTGTCTTTAGTGTACTCATGCAGCTGTTACTGACTTATCCTCCTTGTGTCCTTGGTGTACTCATGCAGCTGTTACTGACTTATCCTCCTTGGGTCCTTGGTGTACTCATGCAGCTGTTACTGACTTATCCTCCTTGTGTCCTTGGTGTATTCATGCAGCTGTTACTGACTTATCCTCCTTGTGTCCTTGGTGTATTCATGCAGCTGTTACTGACTTATCCTCATTGGGTCCTTGGTGTACTCATGCAGCTGTTACTGACTTATCCTCCTTGTGTCCTTAGTGTATTCATGCAGCTGTTACTGACTTATCCTCCTTGTGTCCTTGGTGTATTCATGCAGCTGTTACTGACTTATCCTCCATGTGTCCTTGGTGTACTCATGCAGCTGTTACTGACTTATCCTCCATGTGTCCTTGGTGTACTCATGCAGCTGTTACTGACTTATCCTCCTTGGGTCCTTGGTGTATTCATGCAGCTGTTACTGACTTATCCTCCTTGGGTACTTGGTGTACTCATGCAGCTGTTACTGACTTATCCTCCTTGGGTCCTTGGTGTATTCATGCAGCTGTTACTGACTTATCCTCCTTGTGTCTTTAGTGTACTCATGCAGCTGTTACTGACTTATCCTCCTTGTGTCTTTAGTGTACTCATGCAGCTGTTACTGAATTATCCTCCTTGTGCCTTTAATGTAGTCATGCAGCTGTTACTGACTTATCCTCCTTGTGTCTTTAGTGTAGTCATGCAGCTGTTACTGACTTATCCTCCTTGGGTCTTTAGTGTAGTCATGCAGCTGTTACTGACTTATCCTCCTTGGGTACTTGGTGTACTCATGCAGCTGTTACTGACTTATCCTCCTTGGGTCCTTGGTGTATTCATGCAGCTGTTACTGACTTATCCTCCTTGGGTACTTGGTGTATTCATGCAGCTGTTACTGACTTATCCTCCTTGGGTCCTTGGTGTACTCATGCAGCTGTTACTGACTTATCCTCCTTGTGTCTTTAGTGTACTCATGCAGCTGTTACTGACTTATCCTCCTTGTGCCTTTAGTGTAGTCATGCAGCTGTTACTGACTTATTCTCCTTGTGTCTTTAGTGTACTCATGCAGCTGTTACTGACTTATCCTCCTTGTGTCTTTAGTGTACTCATGCAGCTGTTACTGAATTATCCTCCTTGTGCCTTTAGTGTAGTCATGCAGCTGTTACTGACTTATCCTCCTTGTGTCTTTAGTGTAGTCATGCAGCTGTTACTGACTTATCCTCCTTGTGTCTTTAGTGTACTCATGCAGATGTTACTGAATTATCCTCCTTGTGCCTTTAGTGTAGTCATGCAGCTGTTACTGACTTATCCTCCTTGTGTCTTTAGTGTAGTCATGCAGCTGTTACTGACTTATCCTCCTTGGGTCTTTAGTGTAGTCATGCAGCTGTTACTGACTTATCCTCCTTGGGTACTTGGTGTACTCATGCAGCTGTTACTGACTTATCCTCCTTGGGTCCTTGGTGTACTCATGCAGCTGTTACTGACTTATCCTCCTTGTGTCTTTAGTGTACTCATGCAGCTGTTACTGACTTATCCTCTTTGTTTCTTTAGTGTAGTCATGCAGCTGTTACTGAATTATCCTCCTTGTGTCCTTAGTGTACTCATGCAGCTGTTACTGACTTGATAATGTAATTTGAGACAGCCTGACCCTTTGGTTTAGATGTGCTACTGAGCTAATGTTGTCAAGGATTTCTGTGCAATGTAAGTTTTTCTTATTATTTTAATATACTCAAAATCCAGTTGCATGTCTTATTGTAAGATAAAAGTGTATGATGCTTACAACCAGTAATCTAAACAGAGCAGATTATATTTATGATTTCGTGTAGATTAAACATCTTGGTAATATCCTAACCAGTTACTGATGACACATCCTTCATTTTATGGTCTCTGTTGTTTCAGGGGTCCCAATGCACGCTACATCTTCCAGCTTCTTGCTCAGTTCAAGCGGGGAGACTGCGATGGCATCAAAGTGCGACTCGGCAGACTGCAGGTACAGTAACACCAACTGAGTTATGAGTCCATCGTCTTGCAAAACCAGGGCATCGAGAAACTGCTTGAAAATCTTGAGACAGACCGTCATCTTGATGGATCGTCGTCTTGACATACTATCAACACTACGGACCATCTTGACACACCATCATCTCGACAGACCATCAACTTGACGTACTCGCAGATCTACAGACCGTCATCTCAACAGACTGTCATCTTGACAGATCATCAACTTGACAGGCCATCATCTCGATAGACTGTCATCTCAACAGACCGTCACCTTGACAGACCGTCATCTTGATAAACCCCCATCTTGACTGACCACCATCTTGACAGACCACCATCTTGACTGACCACCATCTTGACTGACCACCATCTTGACAGACCACCATCTTGACTGACCACCATCTTGACTGACCACCATCTTGACAGACCACCATCTTGACTGACCACCATCTTGACTGACCACCATCTTGACTGACCACCATCTTGACAGACCACCATCTTGACTGACCACCTTGTTGACTGACCACCATCTTGACTGACCACCATCTTGACTGACCACCATCTTGACTGACCACCATCTTGACAGACCACCATCTTGACTGACCACCTTGTTGACTGACCACCATCTTGACTGACCACCATCTTGACTGACCACCATCTTGACTGACCACCATCTTGACAGACCACCATCTTGACTGACCACCATCTTGACAGACCACCATCTTGACTGACCACCATCTTGACAGACCACCATTTCGACAGATGTTGTTTTGTTGAAACAATAACCTCCACTTTGCTGTGCTGTTTGCTCAGGCCATTGTGTGCTGCAGGAGTTCATCTCATCCGCTTGCATCGAGCACCTAGACTTCCTCACTGTGCGGAATGCCGATCGGATGATCTTCCACCCGTTTGTTGAGATGGACATGCTGACAAAGTTTCGCAGTCTCACCTCCATCGCTGCACCCGCATCAACCGACAATGAGCTGGAGAACTGGGTCGACCTAAAGGTATATCAGCCGATTGCCTCAATAAAACTTTCCTCAACTGATTTAGCCCAGCACAAATCACAAATAACTATATATATATATATATATATATATACACACACATTTTCATATGAATGCAATCTGATTATACCTATCTGCAGAAAAACACGTATAAATATGTGTACAATGTTTGAAGGGGGTAAACACAAATCATATTATGGTAAAAGTATTAAGTTTCTTTTTTTTTTTTTTTTTTCCTCACACCAGAATGACAATTAGCTTAGTTATCATAAGTATGTGTCACATCACTACAATACATATTATATATATTCTCAATGTATTTATTGTGATATAAAAAACACAGGTTATCACACATTAAATAGCAGAATTCAATACGTCAATAGTTACATTTTCACAGTAACATATTTGTGAGATAGACGTTTTTTGTGCTTAGATTTAAATGCAATTATATTATTAATGTTTTTATGTCATCACTTTGAGAATTCCATAATAGCACACTGTAGACACAGAGATACGTAGATCTCACCGTTCTAAATCATAACTAGCTCTCAATGAGTACGTTGTTTCCAGCCTAACAAATAAACGCTGAATGTTTGATGGCAAACAGCAGTAGTAAGCTTTGTACTTAAATAATAACGTTTTCAGTTCTATAATATCTAGAAATTTTAAGACATGCAATTGTTGATGTTCAGTTATGTAGTGCTGGAATAATTTAAAGGGTACGCGAAATGAAATTTTTTTCTACCCAAACTGCATTGTCCATACTCAAAAAATTATTTATTGCTATTAAAATTGTTTTTTATTCCCTCAGTCACCCCGTAAAAGAGCTTATTTGATCATGTTTTTTGCACACAAAATGTACCAGTTTGTAGCGACATCTAGCGACTGTGGACAGTATTCGTGACGTCATGACGGGAAGGCCAATCTCGCAACACAATGTCGGATTCATCTGATTCTTCATGTGATGACACTATTTCGTATTTAAAAGATATGGATAGTGATATTGGGGAGTGTTATGCAGACCCAGAGCCCTTGACCAGCCCACAACCCTACATGCATGAGCCAGAGGCAGAGACTGTGTCTGTGCGGGTCGAGGATACAAGCTCTGTCCGGCGACGGTGCACAGGCAGAAGCCATCCCACACGTCTCGCAGTGATAATATTTAAATACTCTGTAAATTATCTATAGTGCTAGCATTTTATAAGCATGCTATAAACCATTTATGATAAATATAAGCCGGGCTTCGATTTTTTCTCACTGTGGACCGCTGGCACGTTGAACTGGTAGCTGCGACACCACGGGTACTGGTACTGGCTGTGGGTGTGGTCTTTTTTTCCACTACTAGCATCCGTAGTAACAGTGGGGCAGATGGTTGGAATTGCAATTTCCTTCAACACCAGGCTCTTGGCGTCTCCCATGTCGAACTTTAAAAAAAATGCTTGCTGCATATAAAACAGATTATTTTTAATGCCAACTGCACGGGTTCTGCGGAGGAATCGGACCCATATCTGTTGACGATGTTTGTCACTTGTAAACTTGTGTATAGGCTTACTGTTTCACTTGGCGTATTGCTGCACCAAAACACTACACAACGATTTATCACATCTGCACTTGCAAAATATATGTAATAGTTCCAAACTATCCGAATTTTATTACGAAAAATATGATGCTGTGTTATCAATGGATGGATTAAAAGAATGTAAACAATGGCTCACAATACGGCTGAACGCGCAGTAGGCCCAACAGTTTCCGCCTGTTCTGATGTCACAGGCTGCCTGACCTAGATTTCGCGGACTGCACTGTAGCGATGCCAGATGGCTATCATTAATCTGGCTGTGGTGACTAATTAACTTGATAGATGCTGTTAATATTTTGTTACAAGAATTTGGTATACTATAAGCTGCCTTGCTGGCCAGTTGAATGTCATTATTGTAATTTCACTGCAGGAGGTCTTTAAGGAATATGCACAGTTGGTTTATTAAAAAGAGAGAGCAAACTTTTGTTGAAATCATTGAAAGAATTGACTTATGGCATAATATGTACAGCCGGACCACGTTTACCATTTTTCGCCGAATTTTTCACGGGTGTGGTCACAAATAATGTAGTAGTTTGTCCAAAGATTTCTTCTAAACTAAATAACATATTTGTACACACAAACTAGCTTGTCGTAGAGGAGTCATTCTACAGTGAGTGCAATAACAGTGAGTGTAATTATAGTACCGTTATGTTACGACAGACCCTGACGGATAAGTCGAACTTTGACCTCGCCCAAATGCTGTATGAGTCGACAGACTCGTACTGCCAGATGCAGATTCTGCAGGTGTTCCTCAACAGGGAGGGGCTGTTCTATTGTATCGATGACCTCAACATCAAGGACAGACTGGAATCATTGTGTCGGTACGCAGGCAACCACCAGCTCTGGTAGGTGTTGACTCTACTTTGCGCTCCATGGCGTAGAATAAGCCATTAAAGAATCTTTTCCACCAGACACGGTTTTGGGCGTGCATTTCCATCTTACCTTCTTATCCTCCACAATGTAAACATGTGACATTATCACTCTCATTATTGACATCTGTTACTATTGTAGTAATTTTTTATGGGAAGGATGATTGGCCCCTTGCCCAACCCCCCTCCTTTATTCACACTTTGGACAGGCCATTTTGTTTTCATCTACATCCTGCTTTTGTTATCCCTGTGTTTTTTGGCCTTCTCTTTTTTCGTTTACCCCGAGGGTTCCATGTGAGTGCCAGTCTAGTGATGTGTTGTATTTGGCTTCCTCAGAGTATGGCCTGTCCAGCTCTACTTCTTTCTTCTGATATTATTTTCTAGAAACAGGCATATACAGTCTAGCCTCGTTATAACGCAGTAGTCGGGGTCCACGACTTCGGACCGCACTGTACGCGAGGCGCATTAGGTGTTCCCATATCTGCCACCAAGGAGCTATTAAACAACAGCGATCGCCGCCCACTGCAACCAAGTCCATGAACGCTGTCGAAGCTCTGTGTGTTTGCAGCACTGTCTTATACGCCAACATGCAGTTTATGGAACTTATACTAGCATCAACGTGTATTATTTTTAAATGTCACACCCTGTTGTTTCTTGAACTGAATAAAACACATGTACGTATACCGTTATGGAATAGATCTACTACGATGATGATGTACTAGACCAATAGGCCTATGAATCGAAAATAATAACCTGGATCTGAGCATCCGAAAACGTGTATGATTTGACAAACGTAGTATGTAAGCTGATAAAACACAGAAAACGACAATAGGTAGAATTAATAATGGTTTCACTTCGTCTTTCAACCGATCACGACCGAAGCATAAATTTGTTACGCACCACTTAACATCGATTCATCGTTTCATATACGGATGATGAATTCGTATTTTCGCGCACCGGTAGAGCCTTGGGTTGGGAAGTTGGTATGTTGGTTTCACATAGCGAACACGATTAAATTTACGATGTACTGGAAACATGTCATTTCACCCAAGTGTTATGTTGGTACTGCATGCTAACTGCATTTAAAACTGTTGATATGATTCTTACGCAAGGCATATTTGTGAATCTCGATTGCAATTTACAAACCTTCGAAGCGAAGCCAGGGACAGCGATTGATGTCGGCGACAGCGCAAAACAAACAACACATTGATACTCTTTCATTAACATTGTTCGCCTAATGTTTCTTGAGAATTGTCAAAGCAATTCTAAGTAGGTTTAAGCAGGCCCATTTGGCATTTTTCCATGGCGGCAGAAAATCGGGGTCCACGACCGACCGCATTATATCCGAATCCGCGTAATAACGGGGCACGTAATAACGAGGCGCGACTGTATATATATATATATATATATATATATCTATATATATATTGGCATATGCCGTGGATCATATGGTAGTTATGCTAACATATTTTGTAGATTCACTTACAATCTAAAATAGTCTAGCATGCCGAATGATAATAAATCCGTGTTTCTATCATACAGGGCTGTGGTGAGGTTTGGAGCAAGTCTACTGGGCAAAGTTGTCGACAGTCTGGCGCCGTCCATCACAAGTATTCTGGTCAGAGGCAAGCACGTAGGTCACTAGAGTATTCTTACACTTTCACTAGATATTCTTAAGATCTTCATGTGGCTGTTGCACTGGGAAGTATACTAGTTAGAGGCAAACATGTAGGTCACCTTAAAGTATTCTTATAGATATCTTCATGTGGCTATTCCACTGAGAAGTATGTTGGTCAGAGGCGAGTAAGCATGTAAATCACTTTAGAGTAATGTTAACGATGTCTTCATGTGGCTACTGCACTGAGAAGTATATTGGTCAGAGGCAAGTAAGCTTTAGGTCACTTTAGAGTAATTTTATCGATATCTTCATGTGGCTATTCCACTGAGAAGTATACTGTTACAGAAATCAGCTGATGGTTGGATTTTACATAACTATAGTTTCATTAATCTTATTTATTTTATCCCCACAGGTAACCATTGGGGTGTTTGGGCATGATGAGGAGGTGATTGAGAAGCCCATCTCACCCCAGGGCATCAAACACATCCTCTACCACAAGTGTTTCCCTCACGACATCATCCAGGCCGTACTGCAGCAGGAGCTACTACTCAACATTGGAAAGTTCATCACAACAAATCCCAAGCTATTTGATGGCATGCTCAAGATACGTATAGGGTAGGTACACCGTCCTAATGACAGGATACTGCGTTATATAGGAACTTACTTTGATGCCTTTGTTGCAGCTAGTGTACAGTCTGTGTTGTAGCTAGTGTGCTGTCTGTGTTGTAGCTAGTGTGCTGTCTGTGTTGTAGCTAGTGTATTGTCTGTGTTGTAGCTAGTGTGCTGTCTGTGTTGTAGCTAGTGTGCTGTCTGTGTTGTAGCTAGTGTATTGTCTGTGTTGTAGCTAGTGTGCTGTCTGTGTTGTAGCTAGTGTGCTGTCTGTGTTGTAGCTAGTGTACTGTCTGTGTTGTAGCTAGTGTGCTGTCTGTGTTGTAGCTAGTGTGCTGTCTGTGCTGTAGGTGGTGTACATCCTGTGCTGTAGCTAGTGTACTGTATGTGTTGCAGCCAGTGTACTGTCAGTGCTGTGGGTGGTGTATTGTCTGTGCTGCAGCTAGTGTACTCACTAATGCTGCAGCTAGTGTATGTGCTTCAGCATGTGTACTCTGTGCTCTAGCTAGAGTATTATATCTGATGTTGGTGGTGTACTATCTGTGGTACAGCTAGTGTATTGTCTATGCTGTAGCCAGTGTACTGCCTGTGCTGTGGGTGGTGTACTGTCTGTGGTACAGCTGGTGTACTGTCAGTGGTATAGCTGATGTACTGTCTGTCTGTATGATGTACTGTCTGCTGTAGCTAGTGTGCTGTCTGTCTTGCATCCAGTGGCAGTGTATTGTTTGTATTGTAGCTAGTGTACTGTCTATGCTGTGGCTAGTGTACTGTCTGTGTTGTAGTTAGTGTATTGTCTGTGCTGTGACCAGTGTATTGTCTGTGTTGTAGCTAGTGTACTGTTTGTGTTGTAGCTAGTGTATTGTCTGTGCTGTGGCCAGTGTATTGTCTGTGCTGTAGCTAGTGTACTGTCTGTGTTGTAGCTAGTGTACTGTCTATGCTGTGGCTAGTGTACTGTCTGTGTTGTAGTTAGTGTATTGTCTGTGCTGTGGCCAGTGTATTGTCTGTATTGTAGCTAGTGTACTGTTTGTGTTGTAGCTAGTGTATTGTCTGTGCTGTGGCCAGTGTATTGTCTGTGCTGTAGCTAGTGTACTGTCTGTGTTGTAGCTAGTGTACTGTCTGTGTTGTAGCTAGTCTACTGTCTGTGTTGTAGCTAGTGTACTGTTTGTGCTGTAGCTAGTATATTGTGTATGCTGTGGCTAGTGTACTGTCTGTGTTGTAGCTAGTGTACTGTCTGTGTTGTAGCTAGTGTACTGTTTGTGCTGTAGCTAGTATATTGTCTATGCTGTAGCTAGTGTATTGTCTGTGCATTTGCTAATGTACTGTATGTGGTGTACTGTCTGTGCTGTAGATGGGTGGTGCAGGACTTGAAGCTTGAGTTATCCAACTGTAAGGGACGAGGGGGTTGAGGTCTCAAATGCACCAAGTGCATTTGCTAATGTACTGTATGTGGCCAGTGTACTGTCTGTGCTGTAGCTAGTGTACTGTCTGTGTTGTAGCTAGTGTATTGTCTGTGCTGTGGCCAGTGTATTGTCTGTGTTGTAGCTAGTGTACTGTTTGTGTTGTAGCTAGTGTACTGTCTGTGTTGTAGCTAGTGTATTGTCTGTGTTGTAGCTAGTGTATTGTCTGTGCTGTAGCTAGTGTACTGTTTGTGTTGTAGCTAGTGTATTGTATGTGCTGTGGCCAGTGTATTGTCTGTGTTGTAGCTAGTGTACTGTTTGTGTTGTAGCAAGTGTACTGTCTATGCTGTGGCTAGTGTACTGTCTGTGTTGTAGCTAGTGTACTATCTGTGTTGTAGCTAGTGTATTGTCTGTGTTGTAGCTAGTGTACTGTTTGTGTTGTAGCTAGTGTATTGTCTGTGCTGTAGCTAGTGTACTGTCTGTGTTGTAGCTAGTGTACTGTTTGTGCTGTAGCTAGTATATTGTCTATGCTGTAGCTAGTGTACTGTCTGTGTTGTAGCTAGTGTACTGTTTGTGCTGTAGCTAGTATATTGTCTATGCTGTAGCTAGTGTATTGTCTGTGCTGTAGCTAGTGTACTGTCTGTGCTGTAGCTAGTGTACTGTCTGTGTTGTAGCTAGTGTACTGTTTGTGCTGTAGCTAGTATATTGTCTATGCTGTAGCTAGTGTATTGTCTGTGCATTTGCTAATGTACTGTATGTGGTGTACTGTCTGTGCTGTAGATGGGTGGTGCAGGCCTTGAAGCTTGAGTTGTCCAACTGTCAGGGACGAGAGATGAGTCTGAATGTGCTGTCTCCCAGTGCCATCAAACGCCTGCTGCTGCAAGTCCTCACCTGCTCCAGTCACAGGTAGGGGGCTGCTCCAGTCACAGGTAGGGGGCTGCTCCAGTCACAGGTAGGGGGCTGCTCCAGTGAGGGAGCTGCTCCAGTCACAGGTAGGGACTACTCCAATTACAGGTAGGGAGCTGCTCCAGTCATAGGTAGGGTGCTGCTCCAGTCATAGGTAGGGAGCTGCTCCAGTCACAGGTAGGGGGTTGCTCCTGCTGTGTCATTCTCAGGTTTCAAATGCACCAAGTTGTCTGTCTTACAAACACTGGAATGGGGATGTTAACAGAATACGTGAAACAAGATTATCTTGAATGCATGCAGTGTTGGATTATGAGGCAACAAAGCCTTTGTACCGTACGAACTAATACAATTCTACAATTGTAGAAAATACAAAGAGCGTTGCGAACCATTGTATGTAACTACGAACACCAAAAATGTCCTGTATTGATAAGCTTCATACGAAGGTATCTATTTACGAATGCTTCATAAAACTGGCCCTTGTTTCTTTTATAGGATGGATCAGATGCAATGTTTTTTTATTCGTATTTTTTCTTATTCTATAATGCAATATTATATATTCTATCGTTGTTGTTCTTACTGCAGGTCAGTGCTGTGGAACCGACAGCTAGATGGTGCTCTGAACCGCGTTCCGCCAGACTTCTACGACCGTGTCTGGCACATTCTGGAGCGAACGGCCGGCGGCCTGAAAGTGGCTGGCTACCATCTACCACAGGTGACCGGACAGAGGCAGTTGAATGTCTCTCATTGCTTAGAGGTCATCTCGGAACCTCCATGTCATATAGCTTCAGATCCCCCCCCCCCCCCGACTATATGAAACTTTCATATTCACATCGACCTGTGTGCAACTTCAGCAACTTCATATTCACCAGGTGGCGCTTCAGCCATCATAACGCAAAGCTATCTAAGGTTATCACCCCTGTGAACTGTGATCAGAAAATAAAATGTTTGGGGTAAAAATACCATCGATGTTAAATAATATATGAACCCATTTTGTTGTAAGCAGCATTTGTTTTGAAGTGATTAAAGTTCCTTCCTCGATCAATTTCAGCCATTGCAAATCAGGTTCGTTGATGGTCAGATTTGTACTCAGATTTGTACTGTGTGAATAGTTTAAATAAATATGCATAATTGGTTTAATAAACGGGTGCGTACATATATTAAACTCATCGAAAGAACTGACTTTGATTGTTAAATCGGGTAACTTGTAAAAGTATAAATAACCTGATGCTATAGTGCCTGTATTTATCACACACACGTTCAGTACAGGCCTTGCGATACAGGGGTGCAATGCTAAAATGCAGACCAAACTAGTTATTTACATCAAGACGTGGCCATCGTGTACGAAATGGCGCATGTGATGACAAAGTCAAGCTGCCTGCCTCCACTGTTGGTGGAGGTGGAGGCGAAACTATATATGTTCAAAACATATTGTCGGTAAATTTGTTTACGCTTTCTTTTGCGCCAGCTTTGTGATCCCCGACCTTTCCTTACGGTTCTCCATTGCCATTCTCCACTGCGCACATTATACCATGAAGAAAGTATTGTCTACTTCATCGCATATAAAACAGCAAACGCAAATCTTATTGTTTAAAACCAAATGACAACTGACTGTAATGACATAAAACAACTTTTAATTGAATTTAAGGCATGTGAAATAGATTCTAAATGGTACCTTTGTGGAGTAAATCAATGGCTGGCAGAGTGGCATAAATAATCGGACGCAGCCTACAGCCTTGTCTGATTATTTGTGCTAGTCCGCCACTGTCTCATACGATTCACATCGCAAAGGTGCCATTTAGTATAATATTTTGTATATGATTTCACCAAAGCTAGACAGCTGATCTGAACAAATGAACGAGCATGTCGTAGTGGATACTAGACAGGTTTGAGTGTTTCATTGTATTAATCATGATGTGAGTGAACGCACCGAGACAGCATCTGTCTGTTTCAGCAACCCACTCTGTCGGACATGACTCAGTACGAGTTGAACTTCTCCCTGCTTGTAGAGCAGATGCTCAGCAAGATTGTTGACCCAACCTACAGACAGATCATTGTGGAGGTGAGGCCGTCTACCACATGCTTGTAGATCCTGTTTAGTTGTTAGAGACAGATCATTGTGGAGGTGAGGCCGTCTACCACATGCTTGTAGATCCTGTTTAGTTGTTAGAGACAGATCATTATGGAGCTGAGGCCGTCTACCACATGCTTGTAGATCCTGTTTAGTTGTTAGAGACAGATCATTGTGGAGGTGAGGCCGCCTACCACATGCTTGTAGATCCTGTTTAGTTGTTAGAGACAGATCATTGTGGAGGTGAGGCCATCTACCACATGGTTGTAGATCCTGTTTAGTTGTTAGAGACAGATCATTGTGGAGGTGAGGCCGTCTACCACATGCTTGTAGATCCTGTTTAGTTGTTAGAGACAGATCATTGTGGAGGTGAGGCCGTCTACCACATGCTTGTAGATCCTGTTTAGTTGTTAGAGACAGATCATTGTGGAGGCGAGGCCGTCTTCCACATGCTTGTAGATCCTGTTTAGTTGTTAGAGACAGATCATTGTGGAGGCGAGGCCGTCTACCACATGCTTGTAGATCCTGTTTAGTTGTTAGAGACAGATCATTGTGGAGGCGAGGCCGTCTACCACATGCTTGTAGATCCTGTTTAGTTGTTACAGACAGATCATTGTGGAGGCGAGGCCGTCTACTACATGCTTGTAGATCCTGTTTAGTTGTTACAGACAGATCATTGTGGAGGTGAAACCATCTACCACATGCTTGTAGATCATGTTTAGTTGTTGGAGGCTAAATCTGACTATTTAGGACCATTAATTGTAACTCCAGAAATGGTTGATAAGAAAATAAAGGCAATGAAAGATAATAAATCACTGGGAGTGGATGGAATTCCTCCAAAACTACTAATGGAAACAGTAGAACAAATCAGTATACCACTTGCAAGAGTGTTCAACTTATCATTAAAAGAGGGAGTTGTTCCTTTTGAATGGAAAGAAGCAAACATCATACCATTATTTAAAAAGGGTTCAAGAAATAAGTCAGAGAATTACAGACCAGTGAGTTGTAAATTACTAGAAAGGTTCATTAAAGACCATATGGTGGACTTGTTAGGCATAAATTATTAAATTCATCTCAACACGGATTCCTAAAAGCGAGGTCATGCTTTACAAATATGTTGGTTTATTTTAAGAAATCACTAAGTGGATTGATGAGGGATCGCCGGTAGATATTATCTACTTAGATTTTCAGAAAGGTTTTGACAAAGTGCCACATCAAAGATTACTACTTAAATTAAAAGCCCATGGTATCGGGGATGGCTTAATTGGAAATCAGTTTTGAGTGGGGTACCACAAAGATCAGTGTTAGGACCTTTATTACTCTTAATATATATCAGTGACTTGGACGACAATATAACAAGTAACGTACTCAAATTTGCAGATGACACAAGGGTTTAGAAAGGTTAACACTGATGGTGATAAACGACATTTACAAAACGATCTAGACAGATTAGTGAAATGGTCTGAGAAATGGCAAATGTTGTACAATTTTGGGAAATGTAAATGCCTACATACAGGACATGAGAACTTGGATGTAAACTATAAAATGGGAGATACTGTTCTGGGTACTACTGTAAAAGAAAAGGACTTAAGAGTTACAATAAGCGCTGATATGAAAGTTTCAGAGCAGTGTGGTATTGCAGCCTCAAAGGGTAATCAAATTCTTGGGTTGATTAGGAGAAACAACTTACAAGGATAAAAAGCTAATTATACCTCTGTATAAAACTATAGTTAAACCTCATTTAGAATACTGTGGAGACCATATCGTAAGAAGGATATAAATACACTTGAATGCATACAGAGGAGAGCAACTAAAATTATTCCAGAACTGAGAGACCTTTGTTATGAAGAACGCCTGACAGAATGTGGTTTAACAACTCTAGAGACAAGGAGGTTAAGAGGAAATCAGATTGAAGTTTTTAAGATATTGAATGAATATTGATAGAAATATGTTTTTCTCTCTCAAGAAAGATAACAGAACTAGAGGACATGAGGTAAAGTTAGTAAAGGATCAGTGTAGATTGGATATCAGGAAGTACTCATTCTCACAGAGGAAAGTAAATGAATGGAACAAATTATCTACAGATTGTGTAACCGGTAGCAGCGTGAATATGTTTAAAAACAAGTTGGACACATATATCAGGAGGGTGGGTTACACGCAGACGAACACTGATGGATTCTCGATAAGCCAATGGCTTCCTTGTCCACTTGCCATCTGGGGCTTTGGCTTGGTTGGCAAATCTTGTTAAATCTTAAATCTTGTTGTTAGAGACAGATCATTGTGGAGGTGAGGCCGTCTACCACATGCTTGTAGATTCTGTCTAGTTGTTACAGACAGATCATTGTGGAGGTGAGGCCGTCTACCACATGCTTGTAGATTCTGTCTAGTTGTTACAGACAGATCATTGTGGAGATGTTAGAGTTGGGAATTGGTAGCATTTTCATGATCGATCATTAGTTTATCTAAACGATCAATGATCTATCATTAATAGAAGTTAATAAATGTTTGAAAAATATGCCATATGTTTGACCCACATTGAATTGGTTAATTATTTCAATCATTCCCTGCTATCCGTGACCCACCAATGGGAATCGAAAAGTGACTTGATTCCTTCCTTTCCATGCTCGACTTTGTTGACGCCATTATCAATAGAGTTAATAATATGAAGATTTTTGTTGGCCAGTAAATGGGAGAAAAGTGACGAATAGCCTATGAGAAGTCTTCTCACTTCCTGTCATGGAACTACAGTGAATGAAATTCTGAATAAATATAATTGAAAATGATCGATCAAACAAGATTTTGATCGATTCCTTGATTGGAAGCATGAACCAATCAATCGTCAACGAAATCAATTAATTGGAACAGCACTACTGTCTACCACATGCTGATAGATTCTGTCTAGTTGCTGCTACATGGCGTGTCTGGTTGTTGCTACATGGCGTGTCTGGTTGTTGCTACATGGCTTGTCTGGTTGTTGCTACATGGCATGTCTGGTTGTTGCCACATGGCATGTCTGGTTGTTGCTACATGGCATCTCTAGTTGTTGCCACATAGCATGTCTGGTTGTTACTACATGGCATATCTGGTTGTTGCTACATGGCGTGTCTGGTTGTTGCTACATGGCGTGTCTGGTTGTTGCTACATGGCGTGTCTGGTTGTTGCTACATGGCATGCCTGGAAGTTGCTACATGGCATGTCTGGTTGTTGGTACATGGCGTGTCTGGTTGTTGTTACATGGCATGCCTGGAAGTTGCTACATGGCATGTCTGATTTTTGCTACATGGCGTGTCTGATTGTTGCTACATGGCGTGTCTAGTTGTTGCCACATGGCATGTCTGGTTGTTGCCACATGGCGTGTCTGGTTGTTGGTACATGGCATGTCTGGTTGTTTCATGGTGGTTGATGTGATTCTTGCTAGGTTTCATGGTGGCTGATGTGATGCTTGCAGTTTCATGGTGGTTGATGTGATTCTTGCAGAGTTTCATGGTGGTTGATGTGATTATCACGCGCAACTTGGAGGTGTCGTTCAGCAAAGTCGTTGACATGGACAAGGTGCGTACTTATATTACTTCACATTTGCTGTGACTTTGGAAAGTATACATGATTAACAAGTCACATCATCATCGCTGCAACCACTTGACTCAAGTCTGATATATTATCTGATTAAGAGGAGATCAAATAGGTTTTAAGATTTTTAATGGTTATGAAAATATTGATAAAGTATTTTTTTCTCACATAAAAAATACAGAACTAGAGGACATGGAGTGACATTACTGAAGGAACACTGTAGACTTTGTTGACAGAAAGTATTCATTCTCACAGAGAGTGATAAATGCAGGGTTGAAAAAAATCAGATTTTTTTATTTATTTGAAATCTAGTATATAGACATTTATATTTATAAACTCTTTCAAACATGTTCTATTCAAATCGATTTGGGTACTTGTCTTAACAGAGGGTACAAGAGTTTTGCTTATATAAAGACATTAGACAATGTCCACAAGGCCTCACCCCCTGTAGTTGCATAATTTGTCTTAGAAAGGAAAGCCTGCTGTGCTTCTGTGGCTGTAGCAGTGCTAATTATTGTTCACTGAGAGGGTGGATTAGCACCTGTCCAGGGCTCTGTGTACTCTAAGGGTCTCCAACCAGACAGCAAACTGGTACAGTATTAAACAATTGTAGCCCAGACTGTCTCACTTGAGTCAACATACTGAATTGGTAACAACTAGCACAAGATCTAAATAGACTTTAACTCAGGGCTTCTGACTTGAAAAGATATTTCCTCTTTAAGACAAGTTTGTGTGGCTTCACTGCATTCAGAAAGGGAATAGCTCAAACATACATAATGTCATAAAATATTTGATCTGGTGTCAATACAGCTACACAAGTGTGCACACATTGTGCTTTTGTATAAACAAAACATATAAAACTGTTGATCTCGATGCTTGTAAACAATTATTTGTGTTAAATTCATATAAATAAGCGATAAAAAAAATCGGAAGTAAAAAAAATCATAAATCAATGATTTAAATCAAACCCTGGATAAATGAATGGAACAAATCTACTGATTGTGTAAATGCTAGTAGCGTGTATGTTTTGTATATTTCCTTGTCTACTTGTCATTTGCTTTTTTGCTTTAGATGGCAACCTTGTTGACTGATTGATTTAATTCAATTTAAAAATGTTACTTGTACATGCATCAAGTGTGTATACAAAAGAACATTAAAATATAAGAATTACACAAGAAAGTGTAAGCACTTATTTTCATTGTGGACATTAGATATGGACAGACATGGCACACATATACAGTGTACATAGATTAAGACTAGTGTAACAAATACTGAAACAATGATAAAAAGAATATAAATATAATTTTTTTAAATCCTGTTACAGCTGGTCTACGAGGCCCTGCAGCTGTTCCGCGCTCACCGCGAGCGAGATGGTGAGTCTACGGGCGACCTGGAGGACGACATGCAGGCATTCTACAACATGCCGCCCAACGTGCAGTGTGGCACCACCAGCTACATTGCCAAGGCCATCGTCAACAACCTACTGGACGGACACCTCATGCCGTCATCCTCCAGCAAAACCACCTGTCATCTGAGTTAATGGCAAGAGTATTAGGACACATTACCTGGCTGCTATACCAAGGTTGACCACTGGACTTTGTCCAGTGTCTACCAAAGATAGATTCACCAGCGAGGTTGATTTATGAACTGGATCAACAGTGTAGCAAAATGATGAGTCGTTGTAGAAATAAAAAAAATTTAATACTCTGCAGCAGTAATACGAACACATGTGAAGAGAACATGGTGCTAGAGAGAGTACAAGGTTTGCTCACATTGTTGTTGTAGGACATGCTGCAGGAACTACAGGATGTTTGTGTTTTATTCTTTACATCTGTATGAAGTGTGGTGTCTGCGAGAGAGTTTTGACAGTGTCATGTGGTATAGTGAGGTGTTTTTGTAAACTGCAAAACTTGCACAAGCTCACATTTTAATACAGTAATATTACTGGAATGTTGTCATATCATTTTTGTACATATTTGATATTGGAGGTGTGTGTAGTCATTTGGGTATCACACTGGTTATATGCTGGTACGACTTACTTATATCGCATACATTTAAGTTTGTTATATTAGCTGGAATGTCTGGCAATTAAGTTATTAACAGTGACTTTTGTTTTTATCCTGACAAGTACAAACTTAGATGAGTGATGTGGGTGCATATCTTTTGTAAATTAGACATAGCTCATTGTGACACTGCACCCTCAATGTACAAGTTTGTGGGACAATGTTCTTTTTCTGTCAACTTGCAGGTATGATTTAAGCAATTTTTAGTTTGAAGATGTTTATGACAGTGTGCAGAAGCATTTAATTTTATTTCTAATTTGATTTAATTTCTCTATATGAATGTTACGTTTTGATAACCGGCTGGGCTTTTAGCGTGAATTTGCAACTATTATATAATTGATTTTTTAATGTTATGAAGTTGGGACTGCAAATTTAATTAAACACTGTCCTTGTGGGTCTCAAGAGGAGGACATTTGACATCTGTGATGAGCAGTCATCATCAAATCAGTCAGTACTATACTGGTTGGGGAGAATCTGCTATACTTAATAAAATATGCCGTTTTCACAACAATCTGAAGAAACTTCTGTGGAAGGAATTGATTTTTATATCACTAACAGTTATTTATTTCATTGATCGAGTGCAAACAAATTGTTAGAAAAGTTGTTTTGAGTGAAATAATTATGATCATCAAATGATGAAAACATGTTTCGCAAAAAGATGGCATCATTCAGATTTGCTATGCCATATGGCATTGTAAGATATATCTTACCCTCTTATCGCCTGCTGGGCCACACGCAATTGTCCAGGGAGGCATTTCTCACAGATGTATATGTTTTAATTGTCGGTCTTCTTCACGATCGCTAGGTTGAGATGTGTGATTGACACTTGTATTCACTCGACCAACGAATACTTAGTGTACTACAGAGGAGTAGTCAATGCATTTTTCCAGGTTCTACAAGATTTTAATCGTGTACATCAGATGGCTACAAAGTCAAAGATGGTGGCAACATAATCGCCCACGTTGAAGTCTCATATAAAGCAGGTATGTCCCGCCAGGACCACCCTTACTGATAATTTGGATGTCTAAAAATGTAGCTTGTGCCGGCCCCTTGGAATCCCTCCTCCGGGGTATTTATACTTTACAAACTCAGACGCCGTCACTAGAGGCGCTACAGTTGCCTATATACGCAGTATGCCTTACCATTACATTGATTCAACTTGCTAAACCACCCTCCGTCTCAACCACTGAACAGTGACGCCACCCTCCGTCTCAACCACTGAACAGTGACGCCACCCTCCATCTCAACCACTGAACAGTGACGTCTTCCGGAAGTATTTTTGCCAAATTTTGGAGCTGGGTCCATCCAGGATTCCCAGGGATCTTCCGGTTCCCACATCTGTTTGACCTCCGGCTCCGAGGTCAAAGCAATTTACCAAATGCCAGGATTAAATGGCTTTATCTGTTTCCCAAAGAAGTAGTTTAACATTATCATCAATGTTTGGCACGATATGAACTTTGTCAATATCCACTTGGGTGGTTTAGCTACAAGCTTTTCGAACCCAGTTTTTTTGCTAATCTAGGACTAGGACTGTTTAATATAGCAATTAAATGCATCTTAATGACCTAATACAAATAGTTATTAAACCAAACTGGCCTTTATATTCTTGAGAAACGACAGAAATATGAGGGAACAGACATGCTCTTGAGTGCTAAATAAACCGTTCGCGCAGGACTCGACGGTTTTCGCAGACAGAACTCGACGGTTCGCGCAGGACTCGACCCTTTTGGCCGCTACGGCGCCTCATAAATAAACGTATAGGCCAAATAAAAGTATAGGGTGGCAAATCGGTCAAATTTAATAATAGTATAGTGCCGAATAACAGTGTAGGGGAGCAAATTGTTCAAAACAAATAATAGTATAGTGCGAAAAAGTCACTAGTATATTTGTCTTTTTTTAGCGCCGAAGCAATTTTTTTTAATCGACGTGAAGCCAAGCCTTCCCTAGAAAACTACGCGGAATATCGTGTATTTTGGTGTTTTTTTCTGCTGAATATGCATAAACTTTGTGCGTATTAGCGTCACGGCAGATATAGTAACCGCATTTTATATATGCGAAAACCGGGGAATTTTCCGTTTTTAAATGGACATTAAAGTTTTATTGAATTGAATACGCAATCCCGTTTCAGGGGAAACCGCCGCTAGCCGGTTGCGACCGATTTGAATTGAGGCGCTGCGCACGGCGGCCATTTACGCGGTGATAATGGCGTTTTAACTAATATACTATGTAGAGCTCCAGATAACTAAGGATTCTGACCGATTCATTTAATCATGGAAATTTAACCGTCTAACGCTTCGAGATAAAAATCTAGGATCCTCCGAAGCACGGGATCCCGCTAAATTCACGACTGTCGTTCGAAAGGATAACTTAGCCGTCAGAGGGAGCCACATGCAGCTCCAGTTGGGAGCAAGTGATTTTATCGCGAGCGGTGGATGATTGCTTAGCGCTAGGCAAAAAAATTCGCCCCGCTCTTCGTCTCTGGGGCGAAAGTCCCGTACGGCATTTGCTAAAGCATGGTTTTGGCAGTTCCGTAGCCATTTGGCTACGGAACTAATAACTTAAGTTTTAAAACCGATACGCACTAACCGTTTCACATGTGTATTCTGTGACATACAACCGACAATTGGGCGTCAAGAAACTGAAGAAATGTGCTCCAACTAATTACTTATGAGTACTTTTATCGGTGACATAGAAAACATTTCACAATTAGCCGCCATACTGTGCACGTGATGTTGCCTTTGGGTCACATGATCAAACGCGATTTCTGTAGAATGAGGCCAGAATGGGCCAGCAGCACAGAAATAAATAAAACACCCGTTAGTAAGTTAATAGTTTATAGGGGCATTATTAATGATGTAACTCTATGGCCAGCAGACGGCAATTCTTAGCGTGACCTTATATAGATCTATGGAAATCCCGCATGCTTTTCTCGCTCACAACAACATCCGGTTATATACAAACCTTGACAAGCACATGCGTTCTGACAAAAAGGTAATAATTTCACACTTTTACATGGTTATTGTCAGGTAACTTTAGTGATATACATATAAGAATGCATACAGACACGAAAGACGTGTTTATTGCTCTGTTTAAGGCGTTTTTGTAAGGTTTCACGTTTCATGAAAATACTTACGCTTTTGATCAACGAGATCTTCGCCTCTACTACAGTAAAAGCCAGATAGAAAAAAAATTGTAGGGCGATTGACTTTGCCTAGCTTAGCGCTAGCAATAGGGAGTGCGAACGATTGCTCCTAAAAATTATACCCTGCATAATTTGCCACGATTATCGGAGAATATAGGCTGGCACAAATGTTAAAATTTAATAATAGTATAGTGCCAAATAAGGTGCGTATAGGGTGGCATTTTTCATCAAATAAATACGCGTATAGGGACGTTTATTCGGCACTCAAGAGTACAGACAACCAAACTACTTTATATAATAGATACAGCGTTTATATCCTAAATATGTCAATATCTTGTGAAGTGGATGATTGATATTGGTCTGTCTACTCTAGACTACAGCGCACACATGCGCTGAAGAAAATCAAAAGGACATTGATTTGTCAAATACACAACCAAATGCACCATCAAATACATGCGTAATTCTTTGAATAATTATTATTGTTAGATTCACTTTCACAAGTTCACAACATGCCATTGCAAAAATTGCTCTGTAGTGAGCAGTATCCTCAACAAATTATGAAATCATTGTCTGACCTGTGAATCCACTTTCATAATGTGCTCTTTGAAAAAGTGCTCTGTAGGTCCACTGGTCAATGCCTGAGCTGTTATTCATACAACATGAAAAGACCAACTGGTCTATAGGTTGGTGGCTTCAAAGATTACCTGTTCATTGAAACAAATCAAACAATGCAGACAAAAGACTCCCTTGCGTTGTGTTGGCACTGTTGGGTGGGTTGGGGTGGCAGCTCATTGGGGAGTAAACATTAGCAATGAATATTTACCTCCAGCGAGAGTGATTAATGGTAGCTGTAATTATCCACCAGGTTACGTTACCAGTGACCCCACCAGTGGACAGTATATTGTCTTGGGTTCCCCTTCTATTCTGGATTCCCTGCCATGGTTGCCAGTAAACTGTTAATTTTCTATTCCTCCCTCCCATTTCCACCACCTCTGCAGGCCTGGAACTGTGTCACTCATTGTATGACTCTACAGACATGTCCATGTAGTGGGACTGGTATGTAGTGGTACTTAGTGGTTACAATAATGTACTACTGTATTTATTAAATAAATTAATAATGTGTTTGTATACATTAGTAAACATTACATTGTTTTTTTCCAAATAAAACAAATTGCTAATATAAAAACATTTGACATTAATTCAAATGCATCTGGAAATGTGTAACCAAAACATTTGCATTTGAATACGACCCCAAAACATTTGCATCAAGTGAAACATTTGCATTCAAATGTGTTGACATGCATTTGTTAACAAGCCTGTTTCTTACTATTTTAACACATGAACAGTACAGTTAAAAAAAGTGTGTTTATTAACAATTAGATATTTATTAAATTGTGCAAAATGTTAGCTCATGCATATCAAACATAATAGTACAAAACTAAAATGTACATTTATTTTACATTTTCTAAATTTAGTAGATCGGTTATAGGACACCTCCTAAAGGAGACAGTTAAACAGTTTAAATAGTAGCTGCGTCTAAACAGTAATTATCTTGTTGACTAGATGGAATCAATAAAATATATATAATAATATAATATTATCCAGTCTGACACCGACAAGTTTGTAAGTCAAACACACACAAAATGGGGCAGGCTAGCAACCGTGTTTATTTATCTATTTTCAAAAATGAGCCCAAATTAATAATTTAATCCAAACTACCTGTAATATCCACAATTACGACCAAAAATCAACAATTTATAACCGTCTTTGTGACCACGACTTCCGTTAATTTGGGAGCAAAACACAGTACAAAATTGCATTGGTGGCCATGTTAACGTTTTGTCTGATGAAAACAAAATTCTTATTTTTTTTTCATCATTTGACTGACATGCTGACCAAGTTATGTCAAAATCACATACCTCCACCTCTTTTAAAATGCTCCGACGTGCGATGCCAGTCAATTTTCACAAAAATGCCATGTTTTCATGCAACCACGTGGCCCATAGCCATAGCATCTGCTAAACTCTAAAAAAAATTACTATTTCACAGCAAACAAACCTGTGAATATGCCTGCTCAATTGCACTTATGTCACATCATATGAATTGTTTAAATTCACATATCACAATTTAATACGTGTGAAACAATAAACAGGAAAGTCAACAGTGAGTGTCAGTGGCAGGGCAGTCGGTCAGGGTAGGGACATCTTCTCACTAAATAAGAAGAAACCGACAGTCGACGCTCCGCCTCCGGTGTGAAAATGGCGGCGATAAAATGCCGATATCGAATTTGAGCAGAACAATAAGCGCATACTGCGTTTCCCCTTATTCACTGATGGCTCGCTTGTTCCGTAGCAACTTCATGTTCGTTTTCTAACCGTCCATATGTCGAAACAAATAAAAATACGAAATCATAACCTATGAATTTTGCAGTAAAAATATAAAAAAATTACCAATAACTTCTTTACAGCATCCACGCCTAACCTCGCGCGAGCACCTACCGGATAAATTGCGATTCTTTTCAACTGTCCGCCAGGGGGGCCGTCTGTACCACCAGTGCCCTGTTAGATGCCGGTCTCATCCACTTGGGCCTTTATAACTAATATATACTATATATTAGTTATAAAGGCCCAAGTTGATTCAGTTGCCCGTGGTCTCATCCACTGATCTATATATTATATATAGATCAGTGGTCTCACCACGTACCACAACACACCAACCATACAACGCATAGTTAAATGATTAAGTCCCTCAACTAAGACTATTTCACACTTAATTTGGCGCCGGAATAATTAAGCACATGGCACATTCACAAATTGTCGATGCCAGCAGTGTTTTCTACTATTAAATTATAGTAACAGAACATCTGCAGATTTTCCCATTGCCTTTCCCTTTCCCTTGGTGGCCACGTTAACGTTTTGCACGATTAGTACCAAACGTGACCATCACAAATCTTATAACTTCATGACATCCACTGTTACTATGCTCCCAATGTGTTGAACAAATCAGCTTCGTCAAAATCACATACCTCAAGCAAATGCGCTTACTCTCCAAATTGGGAGTTTTCGTAAAAAAATAATATGCTGCTTACTGTGGCACTGGTGTTTAGAGAATGTCACCAACAAAATAATAAAATACGATATTTATATAGCGCCATAATCACATAGTGCTTTATGACGTTTTACAATACAATAATAATACAGCTAAACATATACACCTGAATACGCAGTTAATAAATTAAAACAATAAATTAATTAACTAAAGATCATACATCAAATTAAACAGCTAAAATACAAGTACAATTTAAATTTAAGGGCTTTTCAACCAAATATTATACATAGAATTAAATAATGATGATAAATGATTAATATAAATGATGAATACAATTATAAGTATCAAATGGGATTAAAATAGTAAACTAATTAAATACTGAAAAATAATAATAATAAATGTCGAGTAAGATTAAAGCCGGTAAACATATCATATCTTGTATATTCCTGTCGGAAAAGGGAAGTCTATAACTGCTGTTGACAACTGTCGCAACTGTTAGAGTGTTTAAAATACATACGATGACGATAAAATTTATCCGATTGACAAACTAATGCGAATCGGGAATACTAAACTGAATCTGAGCATGGAATGATCGACGTTATTTAAAACAAAAAAAATAAGAGATCAATGAAGTGAGTGACGCGTAGCCATTATCTACCTATTGGACTATATTTCAAGTCGCAGGCTCGGGCAGTCCGTGGAGCACCTCCTGTCGGTCGATGGAGAGACCGACCCACATTCACTGATTCTCTTATGGTTGCTTATTGTGCACCTCAGGGGAGAGGTAAGTCGGCCCCCAGACCACGTGCAGTCCTCCACCCAAACTACTGACAAACCCCTATGTGTTGGTGTACACAACCTCTTATGACTGCACGTCAACCCGTTTATATAGTACGTACACCCTTCCGGCCGAATTTGCGGTGTGAACTCTTGAAACATGTTCACTTTACATTTATCTGACATAGCAACATCTAATTAAATAATTTATTTATTAGAATGTTCCTTATATTGCACAGTTCAAGTTGTAATGCAGCGAAATGTATAACATGCATCAATAATATTACTAGTCTAAGTTATTGATGTTGAATTATGCAGATTCAGTAATGGAAATTATGCGCATGCGCGGGAAGTGCTCACTCTAAGATGGCGCCTACAACAACGTTAACTGTAATAATAATAGGAAGGGCGCAATATATTGTGAACAGCATCATCGAACAGTTGCATTAACTGGTATTATCTATGAATCTAGTAATTCCCATCGCCGTTACTTTGTGGAACAAATGCGCTGTTACGTTAGCCAACAGTCAGTCAAAATGCTTACAAAGTGGATTGTCTCCATCTCATTGAAGAACAAATAATATATTCATATATTATTTATCTACAAAGCCAAATAACGTTTGTAAACAAACCTAACTTTTCGTCGCAATGAGAATCGAGGCCGAAATTGTGTTCAAATCAGTGACACTTCTTCGGTGGTATTCCGCATTCTGTTAGGTCACAAAGTCGCTGTTTATGATGCACCGTTTGTGTTCGTAGTAGCTGTTTCGTATCATCTCTTTCTTCACCTATTTCGTCTGGCTGGCTGTCAACGCAAAGCACTTCTACCAATTTAGCTGAGATCAGCTTTTAGAGAGAAATCCACACCAAGCACGCAGTGTGTGCTATAGACAAACCACGTGTGTTAAAACAGATGATTTCGCATCGATTGTTATGTAACACATGCTAAATGCAAGAAATGCCCGCATGCTGGCGCGTAAACAGCAATTAAGCCATGTTGTAATATCGTGACCGTCAGGTGCTGCCACCTATAGTAAGGTTTCAATAAATATTACCGGGACGACTATTAGAGCAGGACACTCGGGCATGGACGGAAGGCATGTGTTGACAGCGTAATACAGAATATTACATTGGCGACGAGTAAAACGAACAAAACACTGGTCAAACAATGGCAGTGTCACTAAACGTAAGTGCAGTACAACCGTTCGATGCACACGGTGACGCAAACAGTTTGTGTCAGCGTTGGGAGCGTTGGATTCGTTCATTCGAATTGTATGTAGGCGCGTCGGGTGTTCAAGATGACAACCAAAAACGGCAGCTATTGCTACACTGCGCTGGTGAAGGGGTTCAAGACATCTTCTATACGCTGTCAGAAACCGGCACAACGTACGAAACAGCTAAGGCTAAAGTAACAGATTATTTTACGCCTCGCAAAAACACGTCGTACAACCGTCATATGTTCCGCAAGGCTGTACAAAGCGACGGTGAAAGCGTAGGACAATTCGTAACGCGATTGCGTCAGCTGGCCAGTCTGTGCGAGTTCGGTGATCAGATTCACGACTTCATACGAGATCAAGTCATCGACAACTGCAAATCGAAGCGTCTACGGACGAAGTTGCTGGCAGAAAGAGACTTGAAACTAGAGCGCGTCCTTGACCTCGCAGCTGCAATGGAGGCCTCAGAGCGGCAAGCAGCACAGATGTCCGAAGGGGGTGAACGTTCCTACATGATTGTGGAGCCGAGAAGGGGCAACAGGCCCAAGCTACACATGCAGCAGAAGGAGACGAGACGTCCACCAGTGCACTCGGACAACAGATCTCAGCAACAGAACTGTACAAAGTGTGGTCGACGTGGGCACGCAGCTGAGTCCTGTCGATGTACTGCAAATGCAAAGTGTTTCAAGTGTGGAAGAATCGGGCATTTCAGCAAAGTCTGCCGAAACAATAACGCACAGTCACGTGCACCGCAACGTCACGAGAGTCGTACACAGAAGCATGCTGTCAGACACGTCAGTGAGTCGGCGAGTGGCTCTGAGGGGGAGTACGAAGATGAATACACGTTCTCAACTGCGCGTGGTGAGACAGTAGAGGTGACAATCGGTGGTGTGAAGACAACGATGATAATCGATTCTGGATCGACGTGCGACATCATAAACTCAACCTGCAAAGAACAGCTGGTGCAACAGGGTGTCAGACTAATCCAATGTCGTCGAAAGATTCATCCATACAGTTCACCACCAATTAACGTCCGACAGTCCGTCAAGGCTGACATCACTCTAGATGACGGGCGAACAGCTCGCAGCGAGTTCCTGATCGTCGAGGGAGAAGCAACTCCACTGCTAGGCAAAGCCACATCAGAGTCGCTGGGTCTTCTGCAAATCGGAGTCAATCGTGCCATCAGCTCCGATGACTATGGCCAGAAGGTAATCGATCAGTTTCCGAAACTGTGGACAGGCATTGGTCGTTTGAAGGGTGTGCAAGTGAAACTTCACATTGACAAGTCAGTGCCACCTGTCGCAGTGCGGCACAATCGTGTTCCGTTCCACCAACAGCAGAAAGTCGCGAAAGAAATCAACAAGCTTGAAGCCGCAGATATAATAGAGAAGGTGTCGGGTCCAACGGAGTGGGTGTCCAGAATCGTCACGCCACCAAAGCCGAAGAAGCCGGACGAAATCAGGCTGTGTGTCGACATGAGAGCGGCTAACAAGGCCATTCTGCGCACGCGACACGTCACGCCAACCCTCGATGAGCTGATCACACAATTCAACGGCGCAACGATCTTCAGTAAGATTGATCTGCGATCCGGCTATCATCAGCTGGTCCTACACCCATCCAGTCGTTACATCACGACATTCTCTACGCACGTTGGACTGTACCAGTACAAGAGGCTGTCGTTCGGAATAAACGCAGCTGCCGAGGTATTCCAACATGAAATCCAGACGGTCATCCAAGGAGTCTCAGGCGCCATCAACATCAGCGATGACATCGCAATCTTTGGAGTCGACAAGGCGTCTCACGACGAAGCATTGAAGAGCGTGCTCGAGAGACTTCAGAACGCTGGGCTGACGGCTAATCTCGAGAAGTGCGAGTTTGCAAAGAAGAAAATCGAGTTCTTTGGACTCGTGTTCTCCAGTGAGGGAGTCTCGCCTGATCCGAAAAAGGTAGCTGACCTTCACGCAGCCAACGAGCCACAGAATCCATCTGAAGTTCGCTCATTCCTGGGCATGGCTCAATACAGTGCCAGATTCATCGAGAACTTCGCAACAATCACCGAACCATTGCGGTATCTCACGAAGCAAACATCTGAGTGGAGGTGGGGTGCGAAGGAGGCTGCATCCTTCCAAAAGGTGAAAGCCAGTCTCGAGGAGTCTGCAACAAACGCGTACTTCGACATGAAGAAGGACATAGAGATCGTGGTGGATGAAAGTCCAGTCGGCTTGGCGGCACTGCTGGTGCAAGAAGAACGTGTTGTCACATACGCCAGCAGAGCTCTGACAGGTGTCGAGGCACGCTACAGTCAGACTGAACGCGAGGCGCTAGCAGTGGTCTGGGCGTGTGAGCACTTCAATCGATTCATCAAGGGTGCACCTCGCTTCACGGTCATCAGCGATCACAAGCCATTGGAGTCCATCTGGCAGAAGGCAAGACCTCCTCTGCGGATCGAGCGATGGGGACTACGTCTGCAACCATACAACATGATCGTCAAGTATCGGCCAGGTACCAGTAATCCTGCCGACTACATGTCTCGTCACCCGGCCAGGTTGAACATCAAACGGAGCCGTGAACAGCAGATGGCGGAACACTACGTGAACGCCCTCGCATCGGTCGCGACACCGATGGCAATGTCTGTTGAAGAGGTGAAACGAGAAACAGCCAAAGACGAAACACTGCAGGCTGTAATCAAATTGATCCAGAAGAACAAGTGGCATGACGTGACGCAGTATGGTGGTCTAGGCGTCGACTACGACTCTCTCTGCAGCTTCAACAGAGTGAAAGATGTCTTAACCGTCAACGAGAGTTCCGATCTCGTCATGAAAGACTACCAGATCGTCATCCCCACTAATCTACAGAAACGCGTCGTCGAGCTTGCACACGACGGACATCAGGGGATGTCCAAGACGAAGGCACTTTTACGCTCGAAGGTGTGGTTCCCCGGTGTCGACGTGGCGGTAGAAGAGGCGGTGAGGAGCTGCATCCCATGTCAAGCAAACAGCACACGTCGAGACACGCAGCCACTGACGATGTCGGCGTTACCAAGAGGTCCGTGGTTGGAGATTAGCATCGACTTCTGCGGTCCACTTCCAACGGGAGAGTACCTACTCGTGATGGTCGATGAGTTCTCACGCTTCCCGGTGGTTGAGGTGGTGAGAAGCACGTCAGCAGAGACAGTGATCCCGGTGGTCGACGGCGTCTTTAGCCTGTTGGGCTACCCCGAAGTAGTGAAGTCCGACAACGGTCCGCCATTCAGCGGCCACGTATGGCAGTCGTACATGCAAGAGAACAACGTCAGACATCGCAAGATAACGCCACTTTGGCCACAGGCAAATGCTCAAGCAGAAGCATTCAACAAACCGCTAATGAAAGCTCTGAAATCAGCAAACATCAGTGGCAAAGCTTGGAGGAAGGAGATGCGACAGTTTCTAAGAGCCTATCGCTGTACACCTCATGTGACGACAGCGTTCACGCCACACCGTCTGCTCTTCGCACGAGATCCTCGAACCAAGCTGCCAGAAGTCAAGCGACATCACTCTGCCGAGGAGAAGATCGTGCGGCAGAACGACGCAGTCGCAAAGCTGCGCATGAAGGCACAGGCCGAGAAGAGAGTACGAGTCGAGTCAACGATCGGCAAAGGGGACATTGTCCTCGTGAGGCAGCGGAGAACCAACAAGCTCTCCACTCCGTTCGACCCACGTCCGCTAGTGGTGGTCGAGCGCAAGGCCTCTATGCTCACAGCGAGGCGTTCGTGCGGGTCGAAAGTGACGCGCAACGTGTCCATGTTTCGCCACCTGCCGTACGCATCAAAGAGAGATCTTCCGCCTGTCGAAGAAGACACCGACAGCGAGATGGAGACGGCGGCTCCCGACACGGCTCCAGTCGTACCACTCAACGACGAGCCGACTCAGCAGCGACCTGTCGAGACGGCCGGTCCGAGAAGATCGTCACGCGTCTCGAAGCCTCCTGGTCGCCTGGTCGAGCAGATGTAGCCGCGATGAAGTCAACGAACGCGACTATAAACTTGTTTAAGTTTGGACTCTTAGCTTAGAGTGCCATATTAGCTTAGAGCGTCATATTAGCTTAGAGCGCCATTATATTTTAGTTGAAGTTTAATTCCAATTAAGGGGTGGATGTAATATCGTGACCGTCAGGTGCTGCCACCTATAGTAAGGTTTCAATAAATATTACCGGGACGACTATTAGAGCAGGACACTCGGGCATGGACGGAAGGCATGTGTTGACAGCGTAATACAGAATATTACACATGTGGTCTTTTGTTTGTGCTGGAGGTGTTAGGTAACGAACCACGACAGGCATTGTTGTCCTGTTTGCACCAGATAATCTTTAGTAGCTCCACGCATTGACAATTGTCAACGCCGTCAACGACGTTGAAATCCTCACTTAGAAGCGCAGTTTCTATGTCGCAATTATTCTGGTATCCTAATTGTAACGACACATTCATGTTGTTCTATCTAGGACACATAATCATTTTGGTTAAACAAAAAATTTTCAACACGTTTACACAAAAAAAAACCAATAGTACACATTAGTTGTGTGAATTCAGTGTTCTGCCATAAATGTACGCGTGATTTCAATGTGGACATAAAAGGAAAGCCCCATACATAGGAACCACATGCACGCATGCATGTACGCACGCACAGGGAGCGAGAGAGACAGGGATGAAACCACACAGGGATGGAGGCGGGCAGGCGGGCGGGTGGGCAGGAAAGGTACGTTCTTATACAGCGCAGTATACAGTCGTAGGGACTACTCAAAGCGTTGTAAACTCCATACGTTGGCAGACGTGTTAATTCCAACCCCATCTCGACTTCTCTGGGAAGCATTCAGCCATGCTGCAATTACTCCACGAAGACTATTCCTACATATATCCACAACTGCCTATAACCAGGTACTCATTTATACAAAATATGTACTTGGGCAGCGGCTTGCTGCTGTCGAGCGTCGTCGCCAGGTAGTTCGCTGTCGTCGACGTACTCCCGCGTCAAACACACTTGTCGCTATTGTCGAAGTTGTGCATTTTTGAGGCGGCGACCTCGTCGCGATCGCCGAAGTAGAGACGCAAGCCCCACTGGTCCTCTTCGCGTGTCACCAGTTGCCTGCAAACAAAGCGCAAAATTATCGCGACGCCGCCCTAGCTGGTGGTCGACAGGGTTGGCGGCGTGTTGGAAGTAGAAAACTATATATCTCTTTCTATAGTCTCTTTCTTGTGTCCTAGAAAACAACATTCCCCTCGTAGCCAGCACAAAACCAGGTGATAGTTGATGTACCAGCGACATTATTAGTATTACACCCACGACCGGCGTCCACAGCATTTACGCATGAGAGATGGAATAGTTGCTCTCCATCTTTTCGCTGTAGTCCGGGGGTGAGGCTAGCACATATACCGGTCGTCGATTTTTGTTCCCCATTCATTTTCATCACTAGTCCAGAGCATTTACTCATGAGAGGTGGAGTCCACAACATTTACTAACGAGATATGGAGTCCACAGCATTGATTATCAAGAGATGGGGTCCACAGCTTTTACTCACGAGAGATGGAGTCCACAGCATATACACACGAGAGATGGAGTACACAGCATTTCCTCATGAGAGATGGGGTACACAGCATTTACTCATGATAGATGGAGTCCACAGCATTTACTCACGTGAGATGGAGTCAACACCATTTACTCACGAGAGATAAGGTACACAGCATTTACTCATAAGAGATGGAGTCCTAGGCGTTTACTCACAACAGATGGAGTCCACAGCATTTACACATGAGAGATGCAATTGTTGCTCTCCTCCTTTTCCCTGTAGTCCGGGGTGAAGCTGCCACCGATACCGGTCGTCGATATTTGTTTCCCCTTCTTCTTCATCACTAGTCCATTTACTCACGAAAATGGAGTCCACAGCTTTTACTCACAAGAGATGGAGTACACAGCATTTACTCATGAGAGATGGAGTACACAGCATTTACTCATGAGAGATGGAGTACACAGCATTTACTCATGAGAGATGGAGTTTCAAAGCGGCAGAAGGTGGAATTAAACCCCGGTCCCCTTTACTGACAGTCCGATGTTCTCCCACAGAGCCACCATGTCCCACAATCATAATTCCACATGAATGATATTCGCATTTGTTCTTGCATTGAAATAGATATTTGATTAAATGGAATCAGATTTTTGTAAAAATGTAAACACAGACTATATTAAAGTAATTACTAAGAGTAAATGGTTTCTACTATAAGTAAAGGTGGCTGAAAGGATAAGTGGTGATCTCAAATTGATGTGAGACATTACACAAAACAAACATCATTTATCCTCTAACCCCCTCAGATTCCCTCAGACCTTCTTGCCTAATACATAAAAATATGAATTACATTGACTCGTGGATACCCATGAAAGTGTCCTCGCCCATATAGACTTTGCAATGGAAACTTCATTTTCCCAATTGACCCTTCAGCTGTCATAACACTACATTGTCTGTATGCGCTCAAAGGCAGTACCTTTATGAGCAGTTATCTGAAGTCAGCACCTGGATGAACAGTGATAAAAAATATACAATGGTTTTGTGTAGTGTCGTACAACATTGTTTTGAGATCATCTCAATGTTCCATTCAGAGTTATACCAAAATATCATATTTGAAAACTATCTTAGCACAATGTCACTTGAGAATAACAGAATGGTTCAACTTCTCTTTAAATTAAACATTAGTGTAAATGTCCACTTTACTTAGTTTTGTTAAGTCAACACTACCAAAGAGAGCAGTGGGGTGAAACAGCAAAACCACAGGAAAGGGGGCAATATACAAGACTACGTTAAGAAGGATATGAAAAAGGCGGAGGACAATGAAAAGTGAAGACAGAAGGTTGGTTGCCTGTAGGAGCAGTGAAAAATAATACTTTGGTTCAAATGCGAATCAGCACATTTAAATGCAAATGTTTGAAATTACTCTACTGCAAATGCAAATACAAATGCAAGTGTTTTCATATTATTCAAATGCAAGCGTCTTAAATGCAAATATTTGGAATTATTCAAATGCAAGTGTTTGAAATTACTCAAACGCAAATTGCAAGTGTTTTGAAAATATGCAATTGCTTGAAATTTTAATGGAAATGCTCCCTTACATGCTTGCATGCAAATGCATTTGTAGTGTTTTCGTTCATTTTTTGTAAGTGAAAGGGGCAACTAAGTACAAGTCGGCTTACATCAAATTACTGAACATCAACCATGGATGGCCAACTAGGCAACTACTACTATGTTATGGGACGGCACTGCTCGTCAGTGTCTCATCACAGCATCACACGATGTGTCCATTGCACTGGCAGAGGCTGGTCAGGCTGCTCTCTACCTGCCTTAGTCGGAGTGTTTGGTGACGGGTTGATTGTCACAGACAGATGAGGTCTCTGAAAAAAAAATAATGCCAGTTTTAGAGACCATGTATAATTACTAAACTAGTTGCTTGGTACCATATAAGGCATGCATGGCTTATATTGCCTCCAAAATGAGAATGTGGGACAAGTATAGCCGCTTATTCACTGGCTAAATTGGTTGATTTATTTCCTGTTACTTTTTTTGTTACTTTCTTTCCTACAGACATCTCTAGCCCCCTCTCGAGGTGTGAGAATTAAGTGCCAGTAAGCCCCTATACAGTTAGTTTGGCGAGTCTGGGGTTCAGTCAACTACTTTAATTGCACTTGTTATTTAATAAACTATTGGCAGGCTTCTTCACTCACACAAACCATATTTAGTAGACAGTTAGAATGTTCACTGGTAGATAAGGCCTGGATGGTCTGACATATTTGCTTAGTAAGGAAGACTTGGGCTTTACTGTTTGTTAGTCTGTTTTACAGATAACAGGTTGAATAAAACACAACATAAATTGTAATAGTAATAGGAAGCAAAAGGTAATAGTAACTGACCTATTACTTTTCCTGGTGTCTAATTATCCGGTGTACAGTTGTATTGTATCTAATTGTCTGGTATTTAATTGTTACAGCGTACATACAACGGTTTTGTCACATATGCACAAACATCCATGGCTTCCAACATTTCATGCACAGTTTCACAGGTGTATGGTGCTAAACTTGATTCACAGGTTACATAATAGTATTTAATACTTGCTCTAAAATGAAGTGGAGTCAAAGACAAGATCAGAAAAAAAATTTGCAGGTTCAACAATGGATTTGTCATATTTTTATGCAATGTTCATAAATCAAATACGAATGCAAATGCAAGTGTTTTTTAATTAAATGCAACTGCAAATGCTTCTTAATCAAATGCAAATGTTTAGATGCAAATGCAAGTGTTTTGATTCAAATGCAAATGCAAGTGTTTTGGATAAAAAAGCAAATGCAAATGTATTGGATTCAAAAAATACAAATGCAAATTTGGCATTTTCAAATGCAAATGTAAATGCATTTGCATTTGAACCCAAGCATGATTTATATCCATCGACTGTGCGAGTGTGCCGTGAAGAGACTGACTGTCTTGCAGAGAATAAGATGCTGCCGAAGGTCAAGGATCTCGGTGCTGCCATCTGTCTGCTCGTCTTGTCCTGGTTGATGTACACTTTGTTCTTGATGTTTGCAGCATGGTTCGTGTACTTCAGCGTATTGAGCGTTTCCATGAAGTCACAGTCGGATGGAGCCATGCACACAATCATCACAGTCCGGCTGGAAATGTCACAAGTTTGTCACTACAGCGGGGACACAGATTTCTGCACTACAGGGTTTTGTAAGTATAAAGCAATTCCAATAATCCAATAAACTGTTGGACAGAACTGTCCCCTCCACCCACACTAATATTCAAAAACAAAACAAATTGCAAGTACTCTACATGCACAACCAATGTGGAGTATGGAAAGCTGATTATTGCAAAATTTAAACCAGAAAAAACTTTTAAGATATGCCTTTCCAATTTTTTTTTATAATCCCAATGGACCACTGACTCACTCACATTGACCCACGCTATACATAAATTTGGTTATTATTGAAATTTTTAGCATAATGGAAGCTTGATCATCATTGGATCCTAATTAGCTAAACAATATTTACAATATACGAAATAGCAAATTATACAATAGATTGCAAGGTAACCATATAGAGTGTAAGACAAAGCCCTATTTCAACTAAGATGGTGGCCTAATGCACCAACTAGGTAAGTAAATACACTACTAAGATCTTAATAAAGTGGGGGTCACCTGGCAAGAGGCCAAAGAGAGTGAGGTGGAGAAACATAAATAATAATATTATCTTCATATTATTGGGGTGTTCATGCTTTTGAGAAGAGGGTTTACATTTTTGGGAAAAAGAGTTCACTTTTATGAAAATAATATTATCTTCATATTATTGGGGTGTTCACGCTTTTGAGAAGTGATTCACGCTTTTGAGAAGGGGGTTCACTTTTTTGGAAAGATGGGGTTCATGTCTATAAAAATACTAAATAATATTGTGGGAGGAGATCACGCTTTTGAGAAGCTGATTTAACATTTTTGAAAAAGGGGATTTCACATTTATTAAAATTATTTATTTACATTTATTATAATATTATCTTGAAATTTTTCAGAGGGGGGTTCAAATCTAATAATATATTATATATTATACAACTCTCTGATAATCTTATTCTAACTATAAATGTGTTTCAAAGTCACCTTATGTGTGGTCAGTTGGCAACAGTCAGAGAGCAGTAGACAATGTACAGGCAGTCACTAAGCTGTTATTCAAACAACATGAAGACTTGTAAGCAGAAAATGTTATGGTTTCAGACAGGGTTGTTTGATTTAAATCATGTTATTTAAATCATTGATTTAGATCATGATTTAAATCACGCCCAAAAAATCATTCATTTATGATTTTTTTTATTTAAGATTTTTTTATCGCTGATTTATATGAATTTAACACAAATAATTGTTTACAAGCATCGAGATCAAAAAATTTTTGTATGTTTTTTAATACAAAAGCACAATGTGCGCACGCTTGTGTAGCTGTATTGAAACCAGATAGCCTGATAGTCAAATTTTTTTATGACAATGTTTGAGCGATTCCTTTTCTTAATGCAGTGAAGCCACACAAACTTGTCTTCAAGAGGAAGTATCTTTTCAAGTCAGAAGCTCTGAGTTAAAGTCCACTTAGAGCTTGTGTTAGTTGTTACCAATTCAGTATTTTGACTCAAGTGAGACAGGTTGGAGACCCTTAGAGTACACAGAGCCCTGGACAGGTGCTAATCCACCCTCTCAGCAAACAATAATTGTCACTGCTACAGCCACAGACACACAGCATGCTTTCTTTTCCTAAACAAATTATGCAACTACAGGTGGTGAGGCGTTGTGGACAATGTCTAATGTCTTTATATAAGCAAAAATCATGTACCCTCTGTGAAGACAAGTACCCAAATAATTTTTTTTTTTAATAGAACACATTTGAAAGAGTTTATAAATATAAACATCTATATAAATGTCTATATACCAGATTTAAAAAAAATCAAACAAATAAATGATTTAAAATAAAAAAATCCGATTTTTGTTATTTAAAAAAAATCATGATTTTTTCAACCCTGGTTTCAGAAAATATCTGCTCACTGAAACAATGCAGAGTTGGCAAGCTAATTACTCTCTTTGTTGTGGTGGCATGCTGTATGGCCTCCACACATGCATAACACAAGCACACGAAGCATCAGGCATGGGTTAATTTCAATTGTTAATATGTTAATTGAATTAACTGAAGTTAATTTAATTTAATTAACTTTTCCAGAAAGGCTAATTTAATTTAATTTAATTAATTTAAAGTATTAATTTAAAGTAAACATTTGGGGCTGGCAACTTGCGGCCAAGTGGACCTATGGGGCCATTAGACCTATGCATCTATAATTTGTTTGTGTGTACATTATAACCATTAATGGGGAGATGTAGAGAAAGGTAATATGGCTTCAATTTGGGATCTTTTATAGTGCCAACTTAAATCAAAAACAGGCCAATTCTAGTGATGCATAACAAATGATGTATACATATCTAAATGCTAGTGGTGTGTAATGGGGAAACCTAATGATTTAGTATAAAAAAACTGCATAAATAACAACTTGGTGCATAGAAATTATGTGTGTAGTTGCCCGGTTTAATTTTACACATTTCTGTTAGCCAGGGGGGTTCAGGGGGTTCACATGAACCCCCTTTTCCAAAAATCATAGTATTGGTGGGTTCATGCGTTTTAAAAGGGGGGTTCATACTTTAGAGAAGTTTCATGCTTTTGAGGTGGTTGACATGTTTGAAAATAATATTATCTTCATATTATTGGGGTGTTCATGCTTTTGAGAAGAGGGTTTACATTTTTGGGAAAAAGAGTTCACTTTTATGAAAATAATATTATCTTCATATTATTGGGGTGTTCACGCTTTTGAGAAGTGATTCACGCTTTTGAGAAGGGGGTTCACTTTTTTGGAAAGATGGGGTTCATGTCTATAAAAATACTAAATAATATTGTGGGAGGAGATCACGATTTTGAGAAGCTGGTTTAACATTTTTGAAAAAGGGGGTTTCACATTTATTAAAATTATTTATTTACATTTATTTTAATATTATCTTCACATTTTTCAGAGGGGGGTTCAAATCTAATAATATATTATTTATTATACAACTCTCTGATAATCTTATTCTAACTATAAATGTGTTTCCAAGTCACCTTATGTGTGGTCAGTTGGCAACAGTCAGAGAGCAGTAGACAATGTACAGGCAGTCACTAAGCTGTTATTCAAACAACATGAAGACTTGTAATTTGTTTGTGTGTACATTATAACCATTAATGGGGAGATGTAGAGAAAGGTAATATGGCTTCAATTTGGGATCTTTTATAGTGCCAACTTAAATCAAAAGCAGGCCAATTCTAGTGATGCATAACAAATGATGTATGCATATCTAAATGCTAGTGGTGTGTAATGGGGAAACCTAATGATTTAGTATAAAAAACTGCATAAATAACAACTTGGTGCATAGAAATTATGTGTGTAGTTGCCCGGTTTAATTTTACACATTTCTGTTATAAGTCTGTTTTCTTTTTTAGAACTGTCTTAAAAGTGTAAACATTTCTACCAACACATGATTTAATAGTTAATTGAATAAAATTAATTGTTGATTTAATTGACCCGAGAAATGTGTGAGATTAATTTAATTTAATTGACTTAAGAAATGTCTGAGGTTAATTTAATTTTATTGGAGAATTTTATGAGTTAATTGTAATTGAATTAATTAACTTTTCAAGCTAATTGCAAAGCATAGTGCAGACAAAGGTGTGTGTATACAGCAAGACATGAAACCAGCATTTTGTACTGCTAGCTTTCTTTAACTGATACTGGTCTAAACTTGCACAATGATCATTCACAGCTCAGATAGCATTGTGTGTGTGTGTGTGTGTGTGTGTGTGTGTGTGTGTGTGTGTGTGTGTGTGTGTGTGTGTGTGTGTGTGTGTATATATATTTATCTTTCTTTCGGTCTCAATGCTCAATTAAAGGAATTAATCACTGTTTTACTTTTGTGTTATTTTATGAAACAATTGAATATGTAGACAATGCTTGCTTTATGCACAGTACTTGTGACACCCTCTGTGTTTGAAAAATATGACACACCATGTGGACTTGTAACACCCTCTGGAATTTGTTTGGGAAAATATGACACCCGTGTAAACTTGTGGCGTCCTCCTTGAGTCGATTAAGAAAAATGTCCCTGCATGAACTAATGGCGCCCCCTGTAGGATGTATTGGGGAAAAATGAATCCCCCCGTGAAAAGCTGGCTACGGGCCTGGCCTTTCTTCAGTTAGCCATGAATTGCACGATTGAGCAAAATGAAAGTCGTCAATACTGTCTCACAAAAGTCAAAGTCCTTTCATGATTTGTCACATTAAGCTGAGCAAACAAATTAATTTAAAAGGGAAGTTAAACCAATTGCTAAGTTTACTATAAAAGATACATTGATAAACATCACCATTATGAGTATATACAATATATTACAATATACATTTTTTTCTCACCATTTTGTTTTAGGTAGTTTATAATTAAAATTGGATAATAATTAAAATGTGCAATTATGTTTTGCAGGTATCAAATTCTTCAATACAGTAACATCGAGAAGTGGCAAGTAAACCTACTTCGTGTGCTTCACATGTCTTTCATGATAACTAGTAAGTATACTAATTATTTAGTAATATTTGTTGAATACACTATTAGCTTTCTCCAATACTGTGATGTAAAATATTTTGAATTTAACATTATTGGCTTAAACACAACTATCCTGGGGTATGTGCTCTCATCCATATCCATACATATAATTATGAGAATATGGCATATTATATAATTTGTTTGACATATATTGTGGAAATGTAGCACATTGATATAATTACAAATTATACAGTAGACTATTGCAAGTTGTAGAATCAAAATAAAGTTATATGTTGTTCAATAAGACAATGTTGTTGTGTCTTAAGTATGTATGTATGTATGTATGTAACATTTCCAACATTTTAATTTAAGATACACAATAGAAGACAAATTGTAATTGATACTTCACAGTGTTTGCTCTGGGTATAATGGCACAAAGCACACCTAGGGGGACTGGGGCATTGCACCTCGTAATAAAAACATTAATTTGAAGATAAGTGGTTTCGACCATGTGGAGTAACTTCAATTCCTGGTGTTCTACATGATCCAAAGTGAACCCGAACAATAATTTAAAATCATAATTTCATCATAATATAAAAAAATATTATTGAGTGTGAGAAATAGATAGATGCTAGGTGACAATTTCTTAAAATATCTGGCTAGGTAGATGAAAAAACAGCAAGTTTTCCCACAACACTTGTCATTAACCAGGGGAAACACTATTTCAGTCATTATGCGAAATGACTGCACCTCTTTTCCAGTCATTTCGCGTAATGACTGAAATGTTCATTCATTTCGTGAAATGCCTGAGTGAAACAGTCATTTCGCGTAACGGCTAAACATGTCAGACATTACGCGAAATGACTGATTTCGCAGATTGACTGTAACAGATATAAATGACCTGGCATGACAGCACAACGTTCAGATCACGGTGCAGACAGTGGTATCTGCCCCAAATTTATCTTGAATCTACACCCTCTTGTGCCATCTTTCAAATATAATGATGATAATCATGCCAGATCTGTTTCTTCAGTTAGTGTCAGTGTTTTTCAGGTATCTTCCCAAACTCATATGGTTTGACAGGAGTGGGCTACATTGAGTTCCCAGGCTACATGGGCACTTGGGCTACATGAGTACCCACTACATGGGTAGTGTTTTTGGGTACCCGGGTTTCATGCAGGCGACCAATTGCTGGACTCTGTAACCTAGCGCTTGTTGCTTTGCCTTTGGATGACAATCTTGTTCAATCTCATTCAATATTCAAAGGTATTTTTGGTCACCACAGAATGTGTGACTTGTTGGTTTTGGGTGTTTTTCTCCCATTTTGTTGTTTGTAGTTTCTGGGATCTTTTAATGGTCCTTCACAGAGTGTCTTTCTTGATTTCTCTTACATGACTTATGACATTTAACTCCAAACAGCCGTCTTGAGCTAACATAGGAGTTGTTTATTTTCAGAGTTTTCATTCTGTAGAATTAGTGAGTCCACAGCGAGTATTTTCCATTTCCCTGTGTGGGGACTTTTACTTCCCTGGCATAGACACCAGGTAGAAGGGACCAACGGCTTTTACTGTCTCTTCCAAAAGACACAGGCAAACTGGGGTAAATGAAGTTGCCCAAGCTTCAAAATGGCGGAGATGGTTTTGAACCCAGGTCCCTTCGACCAAAAAGTCCGATGTTCTACCACATATGGTTTTGAGCCCCGGTCCCTTTGACCAAAAGTCTGACGCTCTACCACTCAACCACTCCTTCTCAAAACCACATTGTCTACAACAATGGCAAGTTGGCCCTACAGAGAACACTTGGCCAATCCAGCATACCATATTCGACCTATTAAGAGTAGAAGCCCTAATTAGTACACACCTACTTTTTAATGAGCAGGATCCATAATTAGTGTGGAACAATTGAAGTGCTGCCATCTGGTGTTAAACAATTAGCACCACTTTTCAGTTGTTCTATGACGCTCTAAATACCAAACCACTGCGTCCCTCTGACCCAAAAGTACTATGCACCAGGAGGCAAATTCTATAATGTAATGTCTTCACATTTGTCAGTATTGAGAGTAAGACCCCGTGTCCAAGGATGTCATGCAATTAGTACAGTGTGCGTAACTGCACATTTAAAAAAAATATTATTAAAGTCAGTGTTTTATTACTGAAGTGTTTATTAGTGACAATATATTATCTGATTTTACTTTCCACTCTTTTACAGATTATCTCACCATTGGTTACTCTCATTGTTGTATCACCATTTTACAGGTTACATTACATATTACATTTTACATATTACATGTGCACTGTACATGGATTCCATATTACTTCTAGTCATCGAATTGGACATCAAAATATACTGAATTATAAAATATTATCCATATGTAATGTAATAATGAATGATAAAATGCTATCCATCTGTAATGGAATACTGACTCATAAAATATTATCCGCTGTAGCAGAAGACAAACAATTTACAAAAATAACCAAACAAAAGCCTTGCACACATTCCACCAGCCCCTGGAGGTATATTATGACACGTTGTACCCTTACTGGATAACAGACCCAGATAGGAATCAAGTCACAATGACCATGAGTGATGCTATTTTTAAAATTACTTCCTCGTACAAGCAAATATAATTAATAGATCTTTTTCAATGTACATATCAGCTGCTTCACTCCAAGCAGTAAGCAGTGCCATAGACGGTCACTGGAGCATGACCAGCACAGGTAGCTAGACCAACATAAATGCGAATTCAGTTCGTTGACTGATTTGTGGACGAAGAAGGTAAGGTATGAATACTTCTTTGGTTAGCTGCAGGACAGGAACCTTCCTTCAAAGATATTCTAAAACGAGTAATTTAATTCCCCCTGAAGCATGTACTTCTCATGCCATGTAGAGTCCAGGCTGGTGGGCTATGCACTACAATGACATTGACGCCTTTTAGAGATCATGTATCAACTTGTCTTGTTTAATACAGTTTGTGTATCATCAGCCAGGCTTGTTTAATACAGAATGGTGTATCATCAGCTTGGCTTGTTCATTACAGGTTGGTGTATCAACAGCCAGATTGTTCAATACAAATATAGCTGCTGTTCTGGTGGCATAACGGTTGGACTCTCAATCGAGAGTACGAGTTCAAATCTTCTTGTTGCCATTTCAAAACTTTTTTTTTCACCCTTCGTTGCCACAGTTCAGTCAGCTATATAGATGAGAACCATTCTTTGAGCAGTAATTGCAGCATGGCTGAATGCTTTCCAGAGAAATTGAGATGGCATTGGAATGAACAGGTCTGCCAAGGGTGAAGTGTAAAGCACTTTGAACAGGCAGGATACCGGCTATATAAGAATGTACCTTGACCTGTATGCTAGATCCTGATATGTTCCATTGCAGCTCCTGTAATTGAGCCACAGCAATGCCACAAGGTCAGGACAGTAGACACAGCCAGAGGAAGCCGGCATCTGGATTAAATGGACGCACACTGTTGTGGACACATGATCAGTTCACGCTACGAGAATTCTTGGACATATACTCGTATAAGCTGCCCAAGATCATCTCAGTGCAAAATGGATACATGGGCAAAGACGATCTCCACACATTTGCAACCAACGAGGTATGACACTGGTTTGGTGGTTCTCTCGTGACCAGGAAGTACTGGGTTCGGACCAGTGGCCCACCATGTTATTTTGTAAGAACAGGGTACAACTAGCCTACTTGTCTAGCACTAGGTGTGGGTATGGGAAGTTGGAAATTATGTATATTTCAGATGAGTCACTAAAAGCCAAAGACCCCTTCTACCTGGCGACTCAGAGGAAGTAAAAGATCCCACACTGGGAAATCTGCCATGGACTCACTGATGTAATGTAAACACACTAACATAAAAAACACTCCTATGTTATCCCTAGAAAAGGGCTGTTTGAAGACTGTCAGCTGTCTACATTTTCTAAATTCTTCTAAAATATCAATGCCTGATAATTTGGATTTCAAAATACATACTTTCTAGACCATTACGCAAATTACTGTATGCCACTGATGTAGTTACACTATTACACTAAAAGGCTGTGACACATCTCTTCTGTGATCTTTGTGATTCTTTCTCAAAAGTACTTGTTTTGCACAGTATAGAGATTTTACATTACTGTTCAAAGTGATTCCACCAAAGTACGTTGCATTGAAAGTAAACATGTTGCAGTGGTAGATTTCTTCATGGTACAGCTGTGGGATGTTGGGGCTTAGTAGTTACAACATCGGACTCTCAAATGAGAGAATCCAGGCTTTGAGCAGTCCCAAGGACAGGATACCGCACCATATAAGAACATACCTTTACCGATATGTTGCTTTGATCAACCCAGATTTACTGGATATGTGCAGTGAAGACACAACAGCGCATAGTGGCGAAGGAAGAGGGTGGCTACTATGTCAGCATACCTGTCAACTACCCCCTCGATGTGACTGTCTATCCTACGAACGGAAAGGGTGAGTGATTCACATTACTAAAAAACCACAATGCATAACGTAGTCAAGCAGACAAAAACTCAGCCTCTTTATACACCTCTCCAGTTAACTACAAGATATTACATTTCTGCTCTCACATGTCATACACTTTTATCACTACATACAAGGTCAGACACTTCCACTACCACATGTTATACACTTCTATTACTACACACAATATCTTACACTTCCACATGTCATACACTTCTATTACTACACACAATATCTTACACTTCCACATGCCATACACTTCTATTGCTACACACAATAACTTACACTTCCACTACCATGTCATACACTTCTATCACTATAGACAAGATCATACACTTCCACCGTCATATGTCATACACTTCTGTCAATATACACAAGTTCTTACACTTCCGCCATCACATGTTGTACACTTCTATCACTACACACAAGATCATACACTTCCACCGTCATATTTCATACACTTCTATCACTACACACAAGATGTTACACTTCCAATCTCATGTTATATAATTCTATCACTGCACTCAAGATCTTACCCTTCTAATCTCACATGTTATGCACTTTTATTACTATATATAAGATCTTTCATGTCCAATCTCACATTTCACACACTTCTATCACTACACATAAGATCGCAAGATCTTACCCTTCCAATCTCACGTTATACACTTTTGTCACTATACATAAGATCTTACATATCCAATCTCACATTTCGCATACTTCTATCACTACACATAAGATCTTACACTTCCACCATCACGTCATACACTTCTATCACTATACATAAGATCTTACACTTCCACTACAACATCTACGAATGTACACTTTTATGTACTCTTCCACTTCCCACATCTGTGAATACTGTTAAAAGAATAAAACGAGTGTACATGATGACAGTCACTTCCATGCTGAAACACAAGAACATGTGTCCAAGGTGACAAATTTTTTTGCAGTGCATCAGGCATCTTTGTTGGAAGTTGCCGCCATGAGAAACAGGACTAGGGATGAGTTTCTCATCATACTTGAGGACGACAAATCTGTCAGCTTCAGCTTGGGGGCTGACTCGAGCACAAAGGGAAATCTCGGTATGATGACAGTGAAAGACGTGTATGATGAACACTACCTCGTTGGATACCCCATGGCTCAAGGTTAGAGGTCGAAAGCATAAATTGAACAGTTTCATTGTAAGACTGTCCATAAATGATGTTACTAAATGACACTGTGGACTACCAAGTTTGAAAAAAAAGACATAATATATATATATTTATTTCAAGTTAGTAATTACAATGTCATTTAGTTGTGATGAATATATATATATATATATATCTCGAAGTATGACTGTATGGGATACCGATTTGATGACATTGCCTTGTGGGAATATCATGATATAAATGTCATCAAATTGGTATCCCATACAGTCATACTTCGAGAGCCAGAAATGTGTTAGACACCACTTACCAGCTTTACTTAGTAAAATGCCACCATGCATTGTGGATAAAATGTATATGTATAGTCTTTACGGTTTTTCTATATACACCAAGCAATGCACAAACGCTTACTGCTACATATTATATACTTACGCTACAAATGATCACCATGCCCTGTCTTCCAATAAACTTTGACAATGACGTAAAACACGTTGTAAGCAATGTATGCACACGGAAAACAACCATTCTAGGTGGCTCTTACGCTAGCAGCATATTCTTTAAGCCTTAGTGAGAGTCTCCTGGCAGTTTTTTACGTTCAAGAAAAAAGTCGTAATATGTATTTATCTCTGTCGAATAAAGAAATTCCAGTTCCAGTATATATATATATATATATATACTCATCATACATCACAATTAAATGAATACTAAGTTTGAAAAAAATGCCCAACTTCCATTATTTGGAACGAGTTACTTTGCAAAACAATGTTCCATTATGGTGCTTGAGAACATTTCCAAGGCTCAATTTGTTTATTGAAAGTGGAGGACTTATTGTAACAATGTACAAAAGAGTTTGCAGGAACTCAGTTACTGCAGTTTGTTACTACTGCATATATACACACATTGTGGTTCAGAATGTTATCTGATTAAAACTTTGTCAGTGCCAACGAAGCCACAAATATCTCCCGCAGATACCAAGTGCATAAATAAATGCTTAATGCAACATACATTTGCACCATGGCTTGTGTTATCACGTCTCATAAATGTTACAATTTACCCCAATGTGGGGCAAGTTGCAACAGCCAGTGGGGCAAATTGTAAAATATATTTTACCATTGGGAAAAAATATAATGTAACTGTAGAAGAAATTAATGGCTTTAACTTGTTTTTATGCATATCTAGAAATTTTTAATGCATGTCAAATACTGTAAGCCTTGACATGATCATGACAAGAGTAAAGAGACATGTTTGGGTTATTTTAGCATTCCATGTTGACAGGTCAAGTGTCTTTAGACTACATGGTGACAGTCCCAGTGTATGTCACCATCACTGTTGCTTTGGCAACTGGCATAAAAGGGGAAGGTACAGAGGGATTTGTGACAATGGTGGACAACATGAAGAGAGCAATAACAAGTCGGCACATGAACTATGCCATCAATCACGGTGAGGGAGACGTGGGGAGGGGGAGACACGGTGGGTGGTTCTGGGTGGGTGGGTAGGTGGGTGGGGAGGGAGGGAGGATGGGTGAGAGATGGAGAGGGTGGTAGAGAGGGTGGGGAGGGAGGGAGGATGGGAGAGAGATGGAGAGGGTGCTAGAGAGGGTGGGGAGAGAGGATGGGAGAGAGATGGAGAGGGTGGGGAGAGAGGATGGAAGAGAGATGGAGAAGGTGGTAGAGAGGGTGGGTAGAGAGGATGGGAGAGAGATGGAGAGGGTGGTAGAGAGGGTGGGGAGAGAGGATGGGAGAGAGATGGAGAGGGTGGTAGAGAGGATGGGAGAGAGATGGAGAGGGTGATAGAGAGGGTGGGGAGAGAGGATGGGAGAGAGATGGAGAGGGTGGTAGAGAGGGTGGGGAGAGAGGATGGGAGAGAGATGTAGAGGGTAGTAGAGAGGGTGGGAAGAGAGGATGGGAGAGAGATGGAGAGGGTGGTAGAGAGGGTGGGAAGAGGATTGGAGAGAGATGTAGAGGGTGGTAGAGAGGGTGGGAAGAGAGGATGGGAGAGAGATGGAGAGGGTGGTAAAGAGGGTGGGGAGAGAGGATGGGAAGAGAAAGGATGGAGAGTGAGAGGGTGGGGAGAGAGGATGAGGAGAAAGAAGGGAGAGGGTGGGGAGAGGGTGGAGACAAAGGATGGAGAGAGAGGGGAGTGAGGATGGGGAGTGTGGATAGAGAGGGTAGGTAGTGAGGATGAGGAGTGTGGATAGAGAGGATGGGGAGAGGGTAGGGAGGATGGGGAAAGAGTGTGGAGAGCGAGTGCGGAGAGACAGTAGGAAGGGGGTGGTGAGATTAGGGAATGCAGGTACAGAATTGTAATGATGGGTGAGAGATGGAGAGGGTGGTAGAGTGGGTGGGGAGTGTGGATAGAGAGGATGGGGAGAGAGGGTGAGGAGTAAGGATGTAGAGGATGGGGAGAGAGGGCGGAGAGGATGGGGATCGAGAGGGTAGGGAGGATGGGGAAAGAAAGCGAGAGTGAGAGAGCAAGTGCGGAGAGACAGTAGGAAAGGGGTAGGTGAGATTAGGGAACACAGGTACAGAATTGTAATGAAATAACAAGTAATATTGTGTGATTTATGGTGAGTTCTGATACCGTTTTATTTTGTAACCCATTCTACCTACAACGTAGGGGTTTATTAGACAACAGTTACATCGGCTCAGTTAATACTGATAGCTTAACACTACCAACATGAAGCTATAGAAGTTCTCTATCTGTGACATCATCTAGCACTTTCTCTTGGCATCAAGAAAGTGAGAATACTCATTGAGGCAAACAGGCCTCCATATATAGTCCAACAAGGAGAGGCATACATGTCCAGTCGCATGTAAGTCAGTCACGACTTAACGTAGAGATGTCCAAAGTCAAATAATGTTGTACATCCTCTTTGTGTCTCTGTCTTGGCTGTCTGTCAGGTCAATACAATATTGACTGCCTGCACTGGTTTCGCAGACCACCCTGTCCAGCAGTGACTAGTCATGTAGTGAACCCCGAGTCATCCTGACTCATCAAATCCTATCTTGGTAAATATATTGTTATAAACACCTACATACCCTTATCTCTAAAACGGCAAACATTAATGTTTAGTGATTTCTACTTACAGACATTATTCTTTTCCCGAAGAACGTCACCTCAAACGAGTATCAGTACATTGACCCTGAAACCATTGTGCGAAGAGCCCCTTCAAAGATGCCTGGTACCAAAAAGGCATCAAAAGAAAATCCCTACGCCTCCCAGCCACACTCGGTGAAAAAAACAGGCAAAGAAGGAACTAAAAGTAACGCACCTGCTCCTGGTGCTGTGCCAGGTAAACCAGTTATGCCGGGCAAACCAGTCATACCAAGATCAGCAACCATGAGAGGTCAAGGTGTGGTCAATCAAATGTATGGCCAATCAGCCAACCATGGCCAAGTGAGTGTACAAGGTCGAACAACTGTATCCGCTCCAAGTCAAGCTGCTGCAAGTCCATCATCTCCAGCTCAGCCAGTAAGTCCAGCACTGGTTGGATACGCCAAGCACAATCACCATGGCCAGGGCCAGGCCCAGCCAGTAAGTCCAGCACTGGTTGGATACGCCAAGCACAATCACCATGGCCAGGGCCAGGCCCAGCCAGTAAGTCCAGCACTGGTTGGATATGCCAAGCACAATCACCATGGCCAGGGCCAGGCCCAGCCAGTAAGTCCAGCACTGGTTGGATATGCCAAGCACAATCACCATGGCCATGGCCAGGGCCAGGCCCAGCCAGTAAGTCCAGCACTGGTTGGATATGCCAAGCACAATCACCATGGCCAGGGCCAGGCCCAGCCAGTAAGTCCAGCACTGGTTGGATATGCCAAGCACAATCTCCATGGCCAGGGCCAGGCCCAGCCAGTAAATCCATGGTCTCCAGCTCTAGTAAGTCCAGGGCCAGTTGGACACGCCACACATAGGCACCCTACGACGGCCCACAGAGACGTCAAAGACATGACAGTGGGCGAGATTTGTACTTGGATGGGGCGCATGAATATGTCGCATCACGCTGACATGATTGTGAAGAACGGCGTTGATGGAACCCTGCTTCAGAGTCTGGATGAGGACATTCTCACAAGAGAGTTTGGACTCTCCCGGTTCCACGCAATAAAACTCTTGAAGTTTGCCAATGAGGGCTATCGACCAACATAAGAGAACTGGCTTCAAAGTAGTACTACACCTCAGTGATATGGGTATTACAGAATGATTCAACAGGACTGAGTGATATTTATAATTATTTGGCACTGCCAACAAATGATCAACAATGAAATGACTGATGAAATGATCAATGGTGAAATGAGTGACAAAATGATCAATGGTGATGATGATGGTTTATTATAGAAATTGTGATACAATACATACAGTAATACATACAAACATTGTCACAGATTCCATAATGAGGGCATCAAGCCACAAGTGGCTATTTTTCCCTCACAATACATGTAATGCCTATATATTCTATTCGATGGTGCAAGAGAAAAACAAACTGAACAAAAAGAAAATAGAAAGCGCCATTGAAGAAAAACAGCAGCACAAATCACAGAAACACCAGTCTCATAAATATATGCATTAGCCATTATGATTACAACTCTGTCTATGCATGTTATTGATATAAATTACTAATATAATTTATTAATAAAAACCTTTTGAGATGACATTAAATTTTACAAATGCAGAGGTACAATCCACTGTTTTTACAGCGTACCCAGTAATTCCATAATTTAACACCACTGTTTCTGATGGTTCTGGATAATATATTGGATATTGAAATCAGTACATGAGAAAAAAAATGTTAACCGGAAAATTTTCCAGAAATTTTTAAGAAAAAAATTGCAAAAATTGGTAATATAAAAAATGACAGCAAGAGTTTCTATGCTTATATAAGGAGTTAACAGAAAATTCAAGATAAGGTTGGACCACTGGAAAACAACAGTGGAAACATAATTTCAGACGGGTTTCAAATGACAGAGGTCTTGAATGAGTATTTCAGCTCAGTTTTTACCACAGAAGATATCAGCACACTTCCAGTTCCATTTATTAAATTTGAGTGCAGCAAATCAGAACATTTAGGGCAGTTATTTGTAATTCCTGAAATGATAGCAAAGAAAATTAAGAAGATGAAAGATAATAAATCACCTGGAGTTGATGGGATACCACCAAAACTGCTTAAGGAAATTGTTGAGCAAATTAGTACACCACTTGCAAAATTGTTTAACTTGTCACTATAAGAAGGAATAGTTCCTTCAGAATGGAAAGAAGCAAACATTACTCTGCTATTTAAGAAGGTATCGAGGGACAAGCCAGAAAATTACAGACCAGTGAGTTTAACATCAGTTGTATGTAAATTACTCGAAATATTAATTAGAGACGTGGACGTAATTAGAGAGAGGTAGAATTCCTTGTAAAATATAAATTAATAAATACATCTCAACATGGGTTCCTAAAAGCATGGTCATGTCTAACCAATCTCTTATGTTTACAAAGTGGGTAGATGACGGTGGAAGTTGACCAGTGGAAGTTGTTTACTTAGATTTTCAGAAAGCTCTCGATAAAGTGCCACATCAAAGATGGTTACTTAAACTAAAAGCCCATGGTATAGGTAATGATGTAATCAACTAGATAGAAGAGTGGCTTACACAGAGAAGACAGAGAGTAATAGTAGATGGTGAGATTTCAAACTGGAAATCTGTTCTGAGTGGGGTACCACAGGGACCAGTATTAGGCCCTATACTATTTTTAATATATCTAAATGATTTGGAAGATGACATATCTAGCAAAGTACTGAAATTTGCAGAGGACACAAAAACATTCAGAAAAGTTACTAATATTACAGATAAACAATGTTTACAGGATGATCTAGATAAATTAGTTAAATGGTCAGAAAAATGGCAAATGTTACTGAATTTTGGGAAGTGTAAATGCATACACATAGGACATGGAAACATGGATGAAGAATATAAAATGGGGGATGCTGTACTAGGTAGAACCACACAAAAAAAGGACTTGGGAGTAATATTTAGTGCTGACATGAGAAGTTTCAGAGCAATGTCGGATTGCTGCTTCGAAAGGAAATCAAATTCTAGGGCTAATTAGGAGATTGTACCCATGTACAAAGCAATAGTTAGACCACATTTGGAATATTGTATTCAAGCATGGAGGCCATATCGTAAAAAGGGCATAGACAAGCTAGAAAGAATACAACAAAGAGCAACTAAAATGATTCCAGAATTGAGAGACCTTAGTTAAGAAAGCCGCTTATTACAATGTGGTTTGACAACACTAGAGACCAGGAGACTAAGAGGAGACCAAATAGAAGTGTTTAAAATAGTGAATGGTTATGAGGATGTTGACAGGAATATGTTCTTCAAACTTAAAAGAAGGCAGTAGAACTAGAGGACACGAAGCAGCATTAGTTAAGGAGCAGTGTAGGTTGGACATGAGAAAGTACTCTTTCTCACAGAGGGTGATAAATGAATGGAACAAACTGCCAAATGATTGTGTTAATGCTAGTAGTGTGAATATATTTAAAAATAGAATTGACAGATATCTGCTAAAGACAAAACATAACACATAGATGAGAAAATGGTTGGACTCTCGATAAGCCAATGGCTTCCTTGTCCACTTGCATTTTGGAACTTGTTGTTTGGGATGTCATTCTTGTTAAAAACCTGGTTTTCAACCACATTTAACATTTATCTCAATTATTACTGTCAAAAAAAAAATCAATAACATGTAAATGAGTGCATATAAAAATAATCTGACATAGTACATAACATACATGTTAGCATTGTATGAAGCAAGTGCAGAGGTGCCAAGTAACACTGCACAAAAAAGAGGTAAATCTACAGCTTTTCATGATGCCAGGACAGAAAAGATAAAGATCTAGCCCTGTTGATGGAAGGGGCTTCCCCTCTTGGCGGATTTGTTTTCTCTTTTAAGGGGTATTTACTTAATTCTTGTGCATTTCTGATTAATTTTTTTTACCTTGAAATTGTGGTTGGATGGCAGATTTTGTATCAAAAGCAGATTCCGTAAAATTGAAGTAAAGCGATAGTTCTACTTGGCACTTCTGTAAGTAAAATAAAAACAATTCTACACGGAAAATTATATGTATACAGTTTCCTCAACAGGGTGAAACTACTATGATATGCATGTGCTCCTTATTCCAATGAGACTGCTTAAAACACTTTTGTTACCAGCCATAAAATCTTTGATTTACACAAATGCAATGCAACTGCCTTTGGTTTCCTAGTTGACATGGACATGACCTTCACCTTCGACAGTCAGCGTCATGCCAGTGGAATCGACACAAGCCTTGTGCACAGTCATGGTCTCAGAGCCCTGCAGGAGCATCAGGATCAATCAATACAATGATGCATAAACAACACATTTTAACTGAATATAGCCAGAAATAATGTTGTAAAAGGTGTTGCAAGGACTATTTAATCAAATCCAACCATTTCCTGTTATATCCACCATTACATGAATTGCATCACATAAGCTAAACTCACGGAGTGGCCATTGTTTAATTTCACATAATCACATATTGGAACTGTATGCCATTATACGTACGTATGTACGTACGTACGTACGTATGTACACATGTACATACATACGGACAGATGGTCGGATGGAAAGTATGCATAGTAATATTTTTGTATGCATGATAGCAAGGTAAAGCATATGTAGAAAACAACAAGTATTTAAACACGACAAATCAACAATTATAAATGTGGCCGAGGGCTTTGACTGTTGTAACCAGAACTCAAGCATGCCATCTCTACTTCAGCAAGATATGTCAAAAGAAGTGTCAAAATCACTCCACACTATCAAGTTTATCCACACTACTGCCTTTACATTGTGCAAATTTTTCTAAAACAACCATAAGCCCAGCTTGATGTCTTCAAGGACACAATCTAGAGAAAACAAACTGCAGTGCATTATAAATAAACCCCAGGAAATATTCCCTAGAATCGATCCAGTGATTCAGAGAACAACATCTACCGTGGAAACGTGAGCAGCCATCTTCGTTAATGCTACAAATTATGAATATTTGCTTCCAAAATTAAGCTTAACCTGGGCAAGCGCGTTTTCTCTGTAGATATGCCCAACATCTGGAATGAACTCCCCATCACTTTAAAATAGCTGCATTCTGCAAAAAATTCAAGAAATTTTTTTTTAAACTGCATTTCCACCCTAAATCCTCGGCAGCCCCTCACTCTGATGACCTTTGTGTGTCTTTGTTCATGATATTATGCATGGGTGCTACAGAAGTTTTATTATCGTTGCTAACAAAAATACCCATCTTCGCACAGGATAACTCAGTAATTCGTGTCTGTCATCATAGCCATCTATGCCTTGGCACTTGGTGCTGCCAGTCAATATCTTGATGGCTTCTTAGAATCCAACTCTTGCAATTGCGACGTAATACTGGCAGTTACGACAACGTCTACCAATGCATTGACTAACTTGGAACATTCGTAGAAAAGATACATGACGTTGTGAACAACTGTATGTAATTGTATGTAATTGTATGTAATTGTATGTAATAACTACAAAGGATTTGATTGTTCATTGAAAGGGTCATAACGGGGTGATTAAAAAATAAATAAAACTAATGGACTCCGGATAGTTTGGTGCTCAAGATGCAAAGCATCTAGGAAGAGTATCGTAATATTTGTATACCTACGCAAGCTGCATGATAGTAAGATTATGTCTGACCTGTAGACTAAGAATGAGATCACGAACGACGCCCTCCATGTAGGGCTCCTTCATGAGGATGTAGACGAAGCCGCCCCCTCCTGCCCCTGCCATCACACACCCCAGGGTGTGGTCCCGCAACACTGACATCATCTGGGCAACAACCTGGGGTTCACAGCCTGGCGCCATCATCTTCTTCTGCTGCCAGTAGGTGTCCATGCAGCGCCCCACCTCGACCAGGTTACCTAGCAACAGGCGGAACATCACAATGTACTATCTCACCTTCGATATTGCATTAATTACTGTTTTGTTTCTCATGATAATGAAATCTAATAGATGATATTCGCGACGCATGCGCATTAGCACTAGATTTTTTATGACAATAAAACTGACTACATATGCAGTTCCCTTTCGGAAATTATAACTTATAAGTCTAAAATATTTTATGGCCAATTTCGAAATCTACCAGTTTCAGGCTTTGCAATGACATACCAGGTAACAAACATCAAAACGACGTCACAAACATATCGCAATGATGTCACAAACACAACCTGCAATGGTTGTTTTCTTCTTAACTGATAGGTGGCGTATGTGTTGTGAATACTGTCTATTTATCTTAATCAATTAACAGGAGTGACGATTTAGTTACATCTACACAGGGCTTAGTGATAGCTACATGGTGTGATGGTGAAGTGACAGCTACACGGGGTGATGGTGGAGTGACAGCTACACGGGGTAATGGTGGAGTGACAGCTACACGGGGGAATAGTGGAGTGCCAGCTACATGGGTGATGGTGGAGTGACAGCTACATGGGTGATGGTGGAGTAACAGCTACATGGGGTGATGGTGGAATGACAGCTACATGGGTGACGGTGGAGTGACAGCTACATGGGGTGATGGTGGAGTGACAGCTACGTGGGGTGATGGTGTAGTGCAGTCTAACTCACCCTCCTCAAATGCCCTGGCACATTGCCATGCATTGTTCACCAAGTTGTCCTCAGTTGTCACTATGGTGGGATCACGAGCATACCAGTTCCTAATGACGTTCTGATGACACAACAGGAATAATTCTAGTGACATGCTGACATTGAGTGACAGACATACAAATGTCTAGAATTTTGAAAACACCTTTTGAAGATTTGATGTTATGGAAGTATCCTGATTGGTTGACATAATTGGGCAACATACACAAACAATTTGCTCATTCGTATCTTGAGAACATCTGCGAAATATAATATCTATCATTAAAGAGATTCATAAGGTCGGTAATGTAAATCCATATTGTGTAAATATATGAATTATAACATATAGTTTGTTACTTTTATAGTTGTGCTATTCACACACACAACCGCCTGAATTCATCACCTGATGTTGTCTTCAATAAATCAGCAGTCGGGCAAAGCCAACTCTATTGCAGCATTCAAGACACATTATAAACAACAGATACATCATAAAAAACATATATGTTTTGGGCAACTGTTGTTAGCTGTGACATATTAATGATTAGGATGTTTAACCTATTTATGTTAATATTTATTTGTTTTTATCTAACTTATCTACTTATATGTTTATCTAATGTATCAACTTAATATAGTTATTTTTTACTTATGCTTAGTTGTCTTTTAAACACATTTATTATTTTAACTTTTCAACTTATTTAACCTTATTATATTATCTTGTTGCTGCCTTCGAGCATGTTTTTAACCTGGACACGTGTCGCGTCATAAATGTATACTAATAATAGTAAGAATGACATAAACGTCAACAAGAGCACAGTGTCATGCACCTGCAGTAAGTTCTTAGCCAGGCGTGTCTTGCCCGTGTAGACCAGCAGGAGGCGGTCATTGAATGCCCTCAAAGTCTCCTCTGAGATGGATGGGAATGTGACTTCAATGTGAAGAGGCAGGCAAGGCTTGGAGTGACCGATCTTGACCCCGGGGGCGAGCCCCCCTACCTGGTCCTGCCAACCCCCGCCTGTGGTCAACATCTGCTCCAGGTTCAGCACCTAAACACCAAATGACACCAGTGTTACACTGACTGACACCAATGTGACACCACTGTGACATGTGAAATGGCACCAGACTGACACTGAGTGACACCAGTCTGACACAAACTGACACCAACTGACACCAGTCTGGAAACATTGTGACATCAGTCTGACACCAGTTTCACACCAACTGACACCATTGTGACATCAGTCTGACACCAGTTTCACACCAACTGACACCAGTCTGACACCAGTTCTTAAAACAGGAGGATATACTTTACATGATAGCACTAAAGGTGTGTGTGTGTGTGCGTGCGTGCGTGCATGCATGCGTGCGTGCGTGCGTGCGTGCGTAAATCAGTAACTGGCTGTAGACAGAGGTGGATATTTGAACGAACAGTCTTCATGCAGTAATTGCAGCATGGCTGAATGCTTCCCAGAGAAGTTGAGTTTGTGTTGAATAGGTTTGCCAGGGGGTGAAATGTAAAGTGCTTTGAGCAGTCATAAGGACTGGATACTGTGCTATATAAAAACATACCTGTTTTTTTATTGCGCATGCCTGCATCCATGCATGCATTCAAATTATATTGTATTTTATCTTTTGACAAGCATCGGTGAAAGTATTCTTACAACTACACCTAATCACCTATAAAATATTTTTATACAGAGGCTAATTGTTTCAATGTAGTAGAGCAAACAATGAAACAAGCAACATAAAGCAGATAGTTTTAGATATAAATGACGAGATGTTGAACGTACTGCGTGGTTGAGAGAACTCATGTCATACTTTCTGCCTGAGGCCGTCCACAGCACTGCAATGACTGCTCCCGCCAGGATACTGCTGGTCCCCAGACCTGTCATACAACAATGCTGCCATCTAGTGAATATGCATGACTGCTGGCATAGATCGAAGTGTGCATTTTGTGGGGTAAACCTGTATTAAACTAACTAATGACTCAGAGCCAAGTTCAGTATGGTTTTCACTGTGCCTTAGGCAAGGCATTAATATGTGTATAAATTTACTCATTATGACTAATTTCATTATTAAATAAAATAATAACGACATTGCTACATCCACTGGAACACAATCTCAGAGATGCAACAAACCAGTCATCATTAAGCATGACATCGTGAACAAATAAATTATTCAAATTATGTAACCACCATTATATCTTATTCTATTTTATTGTTGTTTTCAAGTTACCTAGATTAAATTGTTAAGTTAAAAGATTCTGATAAATTATTACCATTTGCTACTGTACATTAATGTGTAATGACTCACTAAGTAAGTGAAATAAACAAGTAATTGAAGTGGTATGACTCACCTGAGCCGTGGGGCAGGAAAGACCAGGTGTGCAGCTCAAACCCCCCGCCGTACTTCTCAGCCAACTGCTGCGACAGGCTGGCAGTGCATGATGGGAAGGTGACAATGCCAGCGCAGCAGAACGCAGCCTTGAGAAGCGCTCCTGCATAGAGAGTGACATTGATAATGTGATCACATGTAATTGATTTCAGGGAAGTGATCACATGCAATAGATAACAGTGAAGTGATCATATGTGAAAGATCTCAATGATGTGATCATATGCGACTGATCTCAGATGGATCTCAACTTCTCTCACACACGAGTTCAAATCAACACAATGAACCATATATAACAGTCCAATGACAACAGGTGAACTCTGGTTAACTGTACAACTCTCTCAGTTTTATACGTCATCACCAGGGCAGATTGATTAATGACTAGGTGGCGTCACTTGACTGCATTAGTAAACTCAGTAAACATTCTGGTCTCAAACGAATAAATCTCTCTCCTCTCTGTATAGGCAACCAGCCCTCCTGATCTCTTGTTGATCGTATCCTTCCATCTCAGCCTGCAACTCTATCATCTCCCCCTTTTTTAAATATCCTAAACCCTTAATTATAGTTCTCGGTGAGTGGATTCTTAATATATTTTTATTTTGTTGTTGTGCAACAGCTTCGTAACTTATTGTTGCTGTTCATCTAACGCAGCCATGAGTTTTGTAGCTCAGACTCAGACTTGTTCATTCTTTAAATATTTTGGTGTTTGGCTGGTTTAGACGTTATCTGAAGAATTAGACATTACATGCAGTGACCCAGCATATATATATATATATATATATATATATATATATATATATATATATATATATAGCCTGGGGCTCCGATTCTCCACTGCCAACCAGTTATAGCATTGTACTACTTGCTTCATCGGCTAAGCCTAAGTGGTTACAAAGATTGTTTCATCGGCTAAGCCTAAGGGGTTACAAAGATTGTTTCATCGGCTAAGCCTAAGGGGTTACAAAGATTGTTTCATCGGCTAAGCCTAAGGGGTTACAAAGATTGTTTCATCGGCTAAGCCTAAGGGGTTACAAAGATTGTTTCATCGGCTAAGCCTAAGGGGTTACAAAGATTGTTTCATCGGCTAAGCCTAAGTGGTTACAAAGATTGTTTCATCGGCTAAGCCTAAGGGGTTACAAAGATTGTTTCATCGGCTAAGCCTAAGGGGTTACAAAGATTGTTTCATCGGCTAAGCCTAAGGGGTTACAAAGATTGTTTCATCGGCTAAGCCTAAGGGGTTACAAAGATTGTTTCATCGGCTAAGCCTAAGGGGTTACAAAGATTGTTTCATCGGCTAAGCCTAAGGGGTTACAAAGATTGTTTCATCGGCTAAGCCTAAGGGGTTACAAAGATTGTTTCATCGGCTAAGCCTAAGGGGTTACAAAGATTGTTTCATCGGCTAAGCCTAAGGGGTTACAAAGATTGTTTCATTGGCTAAGCCTAAGTGGTTACAAAGATTGTTTCATCGGCTAAGCCTAAGGGGTTTCAAAAATTGTTTCATCGGCTAAGCCTAAGGGGTTACAAAGATTGTTTCATCGGCTAAGCCTAAGGGGTTACAAAGATTGTTTCATCGGCTAAGCCTAAGGGGTTACAAAGATTGTTTCATCGGCTAAGCCTAAGTGGTTACAAAGATTGTTTCATCGGCTAAGCCTAAGTGGTTACAAAGATTGTTTCATCGGCTAAGCCTAAGGGGTTACAAAGATTGTTTCATCGGCTAAGCCTAAGGGGTTACAAAGATTGTTTCATCGGCTAAGCCTAAGGGGTTACAAAGATTGTTTCATCGGCTAAGCCTAAGGGGTTACAAAGATTGTTTCATCGGCTAAGCCTAAGGGGTTACAAAGATTGTTTCATCGGCTAAGCCTAAGTGGTTACAAAGATTGTTTCATCGGCTAAGCCTAAGGGGTTACAAAGATTGTTTCATCGGCTAAGCCTAAGGGGTTACAAAGATTGTTTCATCGGCTAAGCCTAAGGGGTTACAAAGATTGTTTCATCGGCTAAGCCTAAGGGGTTACAAAGATTGTTTCATCGGCTAAGCCTAAGGGGTTACAAAGATTGTTTCATCGGCTAAGCCTAAGTGGTTACAAAGATGGCTTCATTGGCTAAGCCTAAGTGGTTACAAAGATTGTTTCATCGGCTAAGCCTAAGGGGTTACAAAGATTGTTTCATCGGCTAAGCCTAAGGGGTTACAAAGATTGTTTCATCGGCTAAGCCTAAGGGGTTACAAAGATTGCTATGTTTTGTACAACTATTTTACTTCTGTTTAAAGAAGGTGATGAACAAACTGTTTGCATCTTCAATGTAGTAATGTGTATTTATGTTCCTTATGGGCCAATTATAGAAAAGCCGCTATGCAGCATTTTATTGTTTCTTATAACAATGCATTTAGAATTATGCACAGCCTGCCTATGAGGTGTAGGGCCAGTGTTATGAATGCTAGTTCTGGCACTGACTGTTGTAACACTAGATTTAGAAAAGTATGTACAGTCTAATGTGCAGGATATCTGCATCTACGAACAAAATTGTTGAGAATATTGAATACAATGAAGTGTACAACATTTCTGTACTGTTCATGAAGTGGATACGGCAATTTATGCACTTCTGTAAACTTTTTTACATTTTTATTTTCTTTTCTTGTTACTACGGATATAATGCATATTGCGTGTACTTTTTGTCTGAAATAAAAAGAATGATTGACTGTGATGATGTCTGTTTAGGAGACACTGGGGGACTGTCCGCACACTTGCTGGCCAGACGTCATCAATTAGTGCTGCTGGCTACTGTTCTATGCCTTGACCTGGTATAAACCACATCCACTCCCTATTGTTCCACTGCACAACACACCATTCAGGTGCACTGATGTTTAGACACAGATGAGCTAGCACGAGAGCTTAAGGCATGATAGGGGCTACAGCCAGTGGTATCTGCCCTAAATCTATCATGAATCTGCCCTCACCATGTGCCATCCTTCAAACAGTTTCTTCTGTTAGTGTCAGTGTTTTTCAGCAATCTTCCAAAACTTATCAATTCTGTCAGGGGTGGTCTACATGGGTACCTGGGATACATGTGTACCCAGGCTACTTGGGTATCTAGGCTACATGATTACCTGGGACACATGGGTACCTGGGCTACATGCAGGTAAACTGATATCTTACTGAGTGCTTTGCATGGCAATCATGTCCAATCTTGTTAAATATTAAAAGGTACTTATGATCACAACAGAATATGTGACTTGTTGTTTTTTGGTGGTTTTCTCCCTTTTTGCCGTTAGTATCTGGGATCTTTTAACAGTCCTTCAATGGTCTTTCTATCTTATTTTCTCAAAACTACATTGCCCCATGTGAGTTGGCTCTACAGAACATGTGGCCAATACAGCATACTATGATCTAATATTCAGTTCTGCTTATCTTCATTCCTCAACCTAGTTACTTCAAGATTAAAACTACAGGTGACAAATTGGAGTTCGAGTTGGTCCTGAAGACTGACCTACTTTGTAACTTGTGTACAGCTGTATTTATTTATGAACAACAAGATTATACAAAGGTCAGCTGTGTGAACAGATATGACAGCAGAAATCATGTACACATGTCTCCATCTCCTTCCACTTTAGGGCTCGGCTCACTGCGAGCGTACTTAGCCATCTATTTATTTGTATTTTTAGAGATGGTGCGTCCATGACATGTCACCATTTACCCCTTGTGTGAGACCTTCCACTTCCCCTGGCATAGACAAAAGGCTGAAGGGACCAATGGCTTTCAGTGTCTCTTCCGAAAGAAACAACCAAATGAATGTGAGGTGAATTAAACTGTCCAAGTTTTGAAACGGCAGCTGTTGGATTCCAACCCTGGTCCTGCATGTAATACCAACTCATAAAATATCATCCATTGTTGCAGAATACAAACACTTTACAAAAATAAATCAACCAACCTTTCCAAAATAAATAAATAAAACAAAAGCCTTGTACACATTCCACCAGCCCCTGGAGGTATATTATGATTCACGTACAGTGCCATCATTTGGAAAAAACAACAGTCTGGGGCAGGCATGGGTTAATTTCAATGGTTAATTTAATTAACTCAATTAAGTTAATTTAATTTAATTAATTAACTTTACCATAAAGGATATATTAATTTAATTTAATTAATTTCACCAAAAGGGGTTAATTTAATTTACCAATTCCCAATTAACTCTCAATTAAGTGCTCATTTAACAGTTGGCATTACTGGATAGTTCACACTTCACACCCATGTTACCCAGGAATTTATGTTTGGCTGGCAACTTGCAGCCAAGTGGACCTATGCATTAGACTATGTATCTCTATTTTTCTGTACATCTGCAAATGTACATATAACATGCAGAGAAAAGTAATAGCTTCAGTTTGGGATATTTTTACAGTGCCAACTGGAATGAAAAGCAAACCAGTTATAGTGAAGCATAACAAATTGTGTATAAATATTTAAATGCTAGTGTATAAGGGGGAAACCTAATGATTTAGCATTAAAACACTGCATAAATAACTTGGTGCATAGAAATTATGTATGTAGTTACCTGGTTTTGTTAATTTGGTGATTGAATATAGAAGGAAACTCCACACTCTGGAAATCTTCAGCCACAACTTTACATTCTTTTCAGAAAAAACTTAAATTTTATCAAGAATCTACAACTTTTAAAATGTGATCAAATACGCCATGAACAAATGTCTTGGTACATAAATATTGTATAAGCAAAACATATTTCTTTTATAAATCAACAATAATGTTCAGATTTGTTTGATGATAATAATAATGAATCTCAGATGTAATAAGCAAAGTAATTCTATCTATATATATGAACACTGTACTATCGTGATAGTAACGTTTACGAACCTAATTGTGATTTTAGAACTGTTATCAAATGTGTCAATAACAATTAGCATATTATTATTTCAATGATGGCTTGTATCAAGGGCTGAAACTTAAAAAAACAGTGACATATGAATGTAATCTGCATTTCTACCAAAACAAAATTTTATTGTTAATTGTTAATTGAATTAAAGTTAATTGTTAATTTTATTTAATTGAAGAATTTGGGAAGTTAATTTAATTGAACTGACCTGAGTAATGTATGTGAGGTTAATTTAATTGGAACATTTCTGATTTAATTGTAGTTAAATTAATGAACTTTTTAAGTTAATTTCCCCATGCCTGGTCTGGGGTACCTTACTGGGTAACAGAAAGGAATCAAGTCACAGCGATAATGAGTCTTGCCATCATCAAAATTACTTCCTCATGCAAGCATATATGATTAGTTCAAGTAGGTCATATTCCACACACATATCAGGTCTGTCCACCATTCTGAACAGTAAGCTGTGCTAGACAGTCACTGGAGCGTGACCAGCCCAGGTATATGGGCCTAAAGAAAGATGCATTCAGTTTGTTGACTGAACTGTGGATGAAGAAGGTAAGAAAAATCGTGTCAAAACAGGTTTGACTATTTGAGGTCTCCGGTCAATGTGTGGTCAAATATTTTTGTACAGGCGAACAGTTGTAACAGATCAAGAAACGGTAGGTGGAAGTACACTTATTAAGAGATAAAGTAAAGAGTTTGTGTTGTAGGAAGGGGTCGTGTGTTTGCTACTGCAGAAATGTCGTTTCATATCTATTAATATCTTGCTAAGTGGTGGCTAAAGGAGTCAACACAACTTCAGCACCTGAGTCATACTTATGGTTACATTTCTTAGTCTCTTAGATGTTAAAAGAGACTGGTCTGGAATGTATCTCACATCATAAATATAATTTATGTGGGACAATGCTACTTGCTAATGTTATTGACTCGGAATCGTGGCTAGTTTGCTGAAGACAAAAGTATAAGTCAGATGTATGTTTGTATACAAGCTTTTATAGTAAGTCAACTGATTATGCAAGAATACAATATGCATATATAATATAAAACAACATCATCAAATCTAGGTAATTGAAAATTCACCAACTAACAGCAAAGGTGGGGGAACTGACCACACGCAGGTGGATGACCCCACCATTCTACAAACAACAAGGGTAAAAACCTTGTGTACACATTATTACCCACAAAAAAGGGGAAAGCGTTAGTACATAAATATCATTAACTTAGCATGATGTATACAATATTCAAGAAAAGATCTAAATTTGCAAACTACATCATAAATATATCTCTTGCATCAAGGCTCTCCTGGCAGCATGTTGTGCCATCAATTTCTTTCTCTGTTGTTCCAACAACAATGTGTTTTAAATTTTTCTACTCTAGCAAAGTACAAATTCACAGGACGTTCCCCTCAGGTTTGAACCCACATGCCTGTTTTTACTTTGTGCTGACAGTAGTGGTTATTTACTTTGTGCTGACAGTAGTGGTTATTTACTTTGTGCTGACAGTACTAGTTATTTACTTTGTGCTGACAGTAGTGGTTATTTACTTTGTGCTGACAGTAGTGGTTATTTACTTTGTGCTGACAGTAGTGGTTATCTTTAGTCATGTGTGGTCTTCTGTGTTGTGATTCAGCAGCCATTTTTTTCCACTCATTCTGATTATTCAGATCTCCCCGAAGGACATGATAATCACCCACTCCCCTTGGCGATCAGTTGAATAAGCAGCTTAGTGTACTCAGCAAACATGTTGAACCAGGATGTTTATATATATAGGTTTATTTATAGTTTCTACTGGACACTGTGAGAATGGCCTATCCAGCTCCACTTCCTGAGAGTATGGCCTATCTAGCTCCACTTCCTGAGAGTATGGCCTATCTAGCTCCACCTCCTGAGAGTATGGCCTATCTAGCTCCACTTCCTGAGAGTATGGCCTATCTAGCTCCACTTCCTGAGAGTATGGCCTATCTAGCTCCACTTCCTGAGTATGGCCTATCCAGCTCCACTTCCTGAGAGTATGGCCTATCTAGCTCCACTTCCTGAGAGTATGGCCTATCCAGCTCCACTTCCTGAGAGTATGGCCTATCCAGCTCCACTTCCTGAGAGTATGGCCTATCCAGCTCCACTTCCTGAGAGTATGGCCTATCCAGCTCCACTTCCTGAGAGTATGACCTATCTAGCTCCACTTCCTGAGAGTATGGCCTATCCAGCTCCACTTCCTGTGAGTATGGCCTATCCAGCTCCACTTCCTGAGAGTATGGCCTATCCAGCTCCACTTCCTGTGAGTATGGCCTATCCAGCTCCACTTCCTGTGAGTATGGCCTATCCAGCTCCACTTCCTGTGAGTATGGCCTATCCAGCTCCACTTCCTGAGAGTATGGCCTATCTAGCTCCACTTCTTCCTTCCAATTTGATGTTCGACTGGTTCCTGGTTTGTTCTTTCCCATAGTGCTTCACTGTTAATTGTTTCTATCCTTAGACATCTTCTTAGACATTTACTTACAAAACTTTAGATCTTCTGCGGCATGGATTTTGTGGAACGCCATGTTTTTGATCCATGCATTAGCACACCCTTAACACTTGAGTAAAAAATGCGTAGCTCGTTTGGTATTGCTATTTCTCAAGTGACTGATGCACATCATTCTTGCTAGAACAGAAATCAGGCCACTCATCAGTCTATGCAATGAGCTGGGCTGGACACATCTGTAAAACGGCTTTAAAGATGTTAGAAAACGAGATCTGAACTCATTTAATCTCCCACTTGAAACATGGAGAGCAAGAGAAGACAAAACAAACTGGCTGGATAATATTCAGAAAAAAAACAGGCAAACCTTACCAATTCTATTATGCACAGCAGAAAACTTACAAATCTGACGAAGAATTTGTGGAAATGGCACCACTATGACTGTCCCAGTCTAGGGGTGAAGAGAGAAAGAGAAATAGGTCTACTGCTGCCATGGACAGACCAAGCTAGCTCGCCATGCTTCACACAGAATCACACTGGCCATAACATTGACACTGAGAAACATTTCACAAAAGCAAGACTACAGTGCCTACTGCACCACAAATAAATAGCAACACTTTTTACAGAAAGTAGTTTGCCTTCAAAGTTATTTGATTTCTTCTTGCATTATCCTACAATCTTTGCTGTTGAGCAGTCGTCAACAAATGTCACATCTATTGGATTATGGAATGGAATAGATATAGTACCATACATTGAAAATAAAAATGTAGTTAGTGGGATCAAATTTAAACATAAGATAGGATGGTCATGAGGTTTCTGGTGTAATCAGGACTAGTTTTTGGGTTAAATTTGTTAAGTCAGTTAAAGGTTTGAAGTCTCTGCAAGTTTCAGTTCCACATAAACTTAATTTCCTACCTCACTGATAACAGCTAAGATGCCTGTCTTAGTTATGTTATTAATACAGGTTGGTGTATCATCAAGCCTCTTGTTTAATTCAGGTTGGTGTATCATCAAGCCTCTTGTTTAATTCAGGTTGGTGTATCATCAAGCCTCTTGTTTAATACAGGTTGGTGTATCATCAGGCCTGGCTTGTTTAATACAGGTTGGTGTATCATCCATCAGCCAGAATTGTTTAATACAGGTTGGTGTAACATCAACCTGGCTTGTTCAATACAAGTTGGTGTATCATAAGCCCGGCTTGTTAAACACAGGTTGGTGTATCACCAGACCTGGCTTGTTTAATACAGGTTGGTGTATCACCAGACCTGGCTTGTTTAATACAGGTTGGTGTATCACTAGCACGGCTTGTTTAGTACAGGTTGGTGTATCACCAGCACAGCTTGTTTAATACAGGTTGGTGTATCATCAGCCCAGCATGTTCATTAAGTTAAAAACAAACCTGAAACAACTGTGTTTGAGTATTAAGTCTAGAGAAACTTGTTTTTACTCCAATGACTGCCTGACCCTGACATGTTCCATTGCAGCCCCTGTAATTGAGTCACAACAATGCCACAAGGCCAGGACAGTAGCCACAGTCAGAGGAAGCCGCCGTCCACCATCCCAGATGGACTGAATGGCCGCGAACTGTTGTGGACGCGTGACCAAGTTGCACTGCGACAGTTCTTGGACATGTACTCGTATAACCTACCCAAGATTGTCTCAGTACAAAATGGATATATGGGCAAAGACGATCTTCACACATTTGCAACCAACGAGGTATGTCATTGGTTTGGTGGTTCTCTCGTGACCAGGAAGTACTGGGTTCGGACCAGTGGCCCACCATGTTATTTTGTAAGAACTGGTTACAACTAGCCTACTTGTCTAGCACTAGGTGTGGGTATGGGAAGTTGGAAATAAAAATTATGTATATTTCGGAAGAGTAACTAAAAGCCATAGACCCCTTCTACTTGTCAACTATACCAGGGGAAGTAAAAGATCCCATGCTGGGAAATCTGGGAAAGCCCACTAACATAAAAAATATTCTTCAACCGTCAACATTTTCTAAATTCTTCTAAAATATCAATGTCTGATAATTTGGATTTCAAAATATATACTTTCTAGACCATTACACAAATTATTATTAAAAGGCTGTGACACATCTCTTCTGTGATCTTTGTGATGCTTTCTCAAAAGTAATTTCACCAAAGTGTGTTGCATAGAAAGTTTAAACATGTTGACACAGGAGGATTTCTTCATGTTACAGCTGCGGGACATTGGGGCTAAGTGGTTAGAACATCGGACTCTCAAATGAGAAAATTTAGGTTCAAATCCTCTTGCTGCCATTTCGATGCATGGTCAATTTTGTTCACTGCACGTTGCTCCAGTTCACTCACCTGTATAAATGAGTACCGAGGTGGATATGTGAATGAATAGTTGTTGCACAGTAATATCAGTGTGGCTGAATGCTTCACAGATAAGTCAGCTTGATATTGGAATAAACATGTCTGCCAGGGGGTGAAGCTTTGCACAGTCCCAAGGGTAGGATACCGTGCTATATAAGAACATACCTTTACCAATATGTTGTTTTGATCAACTCAGATCTACTGGATATGTGCGGTGAAGACACAACAGCGCATAGTGGCAAAGGAAGAGGGTGGCTACTATGTCAGCATCCCTGTCAACTACCCCCTCGATGTGACTGTCTACCCCATAGAAGGAAAGGGTGAGTGATTCACATTACCAAAATGTCACAATATATAACGTAGTCAAGCAGACAAAATGTCAGCCTCTTTATACACCTCTCCAGTTAACTACAAGATCATTTCTGCTGTCACATGTCATATCACATTTCTATCACTACATACAAGGTCAGACACTTTCACTACCACATGTCATACACTTCTATTACTACATACAAGGTCAGACACTTCCACTACCACATGTCATACACTTCTATCACTACATACAATGTCAGACACTTCCACTACCACATGTCATACACTTCTATTACTACACACAATATCTTACACTCCCACCAGTCATACACTTCTATTACTACACACAATATTTTACACTTCCACCACCACATGTCGTACACTTTCTATCACTACACACAAGATCTTCCACTTCCACTACAACATCTAAGAATGTACACTTTTATGTACTCTTCCACTTCTCACATCTGTGAATAGTGTTAAAAGAATAAAACGAGTGTACATAAAGACAGTCACTTCCATGCTGACACACAAGAACATGTGTCCAAGGTGACAAATCTTTGTTGCAGCGCATCAGGTATCTCTGTCGGAAGTTGCTGCCATGAGAAACAGAAGTAGGGACGAGTTTTGCATCATATTTGAAGATGACCAATCTGTCAACTTCAGCATGGGGGCTGACTCGAGCACAAAGGGAAATCTCGGTATGCTGACAGTGAAAGATGTGTATGACGAACGCTACCTCATTGGATACCCCATGACTCAAGGTAAGAGGTCAAAAGCGTAAAATGAATGGTTTTGTTGTAAGACTGTCCATAAATTGTGTTGCTATATTAGTGAGACAGTGCGTCGGATAATTATAGTTGTTGAGGACTGCCAGACAATGGATGTTTTCCATCGTCCTAAATTATCAACAGTACAATGGGAAACATCCCCTGTCTGGCAGTCTAGTACAATTATAATTATCCTCGCTAAATCATTGCCAGTTGAAATAAACATCCACCCCCTCTCACCCCACATGTGATACAGCATTGTATACACGCCGCTACACGGTAGTAACAAACTGCAATAATTGAGTTCCTGCAAACTCTCTAGTACATTGTTACAATGAGTACTCCACTTTCAATAGAAAAATTGAGCCTCCAAAATTTTTTCAGGTACCATAATGGAAAACTTTCTTGCAAAGTCACTTTTCTCAAATATTGGGCGTTATAAATTTTTGGGCCAAACTTAGTAGTCCACAGAGTCATTTAGTTGTGGTTAATGACATTATATATATATATATATATATATATATATATATTCCTTGATCCCGTTTAAATTGACCGTTTATGCATATATTGTTTTACCCGGTCTGCCATTTGTGACAAATATGGCATTTCAAAATATACAAGGCTCTGGAAAAAAATCATTCCAAAGAAATTTAAATTTCAGTTAAACTGTGCGCACAGTCAATGACGATGCTAAACTAAAATGGATTTGTTCCGCAATGACACATTAAAACTTTAAGCAGGCCGGCTTTGGTCTGCTTAAAGCAGTGGTCTGCCGTAGGAGGCGGTATATGCATAAACGGCCGAATTAAACGGAATTTAGAATATATATATATATAGGGTGACCAGGGACAGTTGTAACAAAAACAGTATATTTCCGGATTGTGGTTCGGATTGTTACCTGATCAAAACTTGGCTAAGGCCAACGAAGCCACAAATATCTCCTGCAGGTAACAAGTGTGTAAATAAATGCTTAATGTGATACACATTTGCACCATGGCTTGTGTTATCATGTCTCCTAAATATTACAAATCACCCCAATGTGGTGCAAGTTGTGACAGCCAGTCGGGCAAATTGTGACATATAATATATTTTACCTGTATGAGAAATCAATGGCCTTAAATTGTTTTATGCATATCTAGATATTTTTTTAATGAATGTCAGATACTGTAAGCCTTGACATGATGGTGACAAGAATAAGCTGAGAGTAAAGAGACATGTTTGGGTGATTGTAACCTTCCATGTTGACAGGTCAGGTGTCTTTAGACTACATGGTGACAATCCCAGCGTATGTCACCATCACTATTGCCTTGGCAAACGGCATACATGGGGTAGGAAAAGAGGGATTTGTGACAATGGTGGACAACATGAAGAGAGCAATAACAAGTCTGCACACAAACTATGCCATCAATCATGGTGAGGAAGACTTTGTAATAATTATTTTAAACACTTTATTATAGGGCAACACACAGGAGGCATCCACTGACTAAACAATCAGCTAACAATAAATTCCTTTAGATTCTGGCTATGTAGAATCAATAAAGCTAAACATTTAGTAACATTAAAGAAGGTTTTAATAATGGTTCTTTCACATGCATAGTAAATTAGGCATGCTTGGCAGTGTAATTAGCCTATTTACAAATGTCTCCTAGCCAAAACACATCAGGACTTTCCACCTATTAGTTCAACAGTCCGTCCTGACAAGATTACGGAAAGATAACATAATACACATTGGTGTAATCTTCAGATTTGACCTACAACATAGGGGTTTATTAGATAACAATTACACTGGCTCAGTTACTACTGACAGAATAACACTACCAACATGAAGCTATAGAAGTTGTCTATCTGTGACATCTAGCACTTTCTCTTGGCATCAAGTAAGTGAGAATGTGAGAATACTCATTGAGGCAAACAGGCCTCCATATATAGTCCAACAAGGAGAGGTATACATGTCTAGTGGCATGTAAGTCAGTCATGACTTAAACATAGATAGTATCCTTTGAGATGTCCAAAGATTGAGATGTCCAAAGCAATATTGATTGCCTGCACCGTTTGGCAGACCACCCTCCTTTGTCCAGCATTGACCAGTCACTGTAGTGAACCCTGAGTCATCCTGACTATATTAAATTTACTATAAACACTTACATAAACTTATCTCCAACAACATAGCTAATGTTAATGTTTATTGATTTCTGCTTACAGACATTATACTTTTCCCGAAGAATGTCACTTCGAATGAGTATGAGTACATTGACCCTGAAACCATTGTGCGAAGAGCCCCAACGAAGGCACCCGCTACCAAAAAGCCATCAAAAGAAAATCCCTATGTCTCCATGCCACACCCGATGAAAAAAACAGGCAAAGAAGGAAGTAAAAGGACTGGTACCGCACCTGCTCCTGTTGCTGTGCCAGGCAAACCAGCTATGCCAGTAAAACCAGCAACCGTGAGAGGTCAAGTTGTGGTCAATCAAATATATGGCCAATCAACCAACCATGGTCAAGCGGGTGTACAAGGTCGAGCAACGACATCCACGTCAAGTCAAGCTGTTCTTGCTGCGGCTGGAACGGAAGCTGCAAGAAAGGCATCGAAGAGAGCGATTCTCAATATGGGCCAGGCCCAGCCAGCAAGTCCAGCTCAGCCAGTAAGTCCATCATATCCAGCTCAGCCAGTAAGTCCATCATATCCAGCCCAGCCAGTAAGTCCATCATCTCCAGCTCAGCAAGTAAATGAATATGACAGGCTCACTCACAATGGCCAGGGCCAGGCCCAGCCAGTAGGTCCACGGTCTCCAGCTCTAGTAAGTCCAGGGCCAGTTGGACACGCCACACATAGGCACCCTACGACGGCCCACAGAGACGTCAAAGACATGACAGTGGGCGAGATTTGTACCTGGATGGGGCGCATGAATATGTCGCATCACGCTGACGTGATTGTGAAGAACGGCGTTGATGGAACCCTGCTTCAGAGTCTGGACGAGGACATTCTCACAAGAGAGTTTGGACTCTCCCGGTTCCACTCAATAAAACTATTGAAGTTTGCCAATGAGGGCTATCGACCAACATAAGAGAACTGGCTTCAAAGTGGTACAACACCTCTGTGATATGGGTATTACAGAATGATTCAACAGGACTGCGTGATATTTATAATTATTATTTCGCACTGCCAACAAATGATCAACAATGAAATGACTGACAAAATGATCAATGGTGAAATGACTGACAACAAAATTAATGATCAATGGTGAAATGACTGACAAAATCATCAATGTTGATATCACTGAATCTCTGCTGCATCATGAAAATGTTTTGATATCAAACTTTGGTATTTGTCCTTCACACTGAAGTATTGTCTAGGTAGCTTGCAGGAAAAGAAAAATTTGGAATATGGTGAATGGAAAGTTGAAACACACATAATTGAAACATGAATACGTATCTGAATATTTACACACCTAGATTATGTTTTATTGTATTCCAAAATATCTACAAAGAATCTTTTTTATATTTTCCAAAACTTACATTTGCTTTCCTTTAATTTATTTGATAAGTAAAATTTTCATTCCAATGCTAATATCTACAAGAGTTTCAACAAATAATATTCTGGTGGATTTTATGCAACAATAAAACAATACGTCACCCTTGATTTAATGTTACAAAAATCAAAATAGCGAGTCCTCAACTGTACGAGTTTAGTAGCTTAGCTTGATATATATATATATATCTATATACTGATACTTAAGTAGTTCACATAGTGAGAATAAAATGTTACTCTGTCGTTTGTGGGTCTGACATGACACTGTTACCCAAACATGCTCAACTGGGACCAATTTCAACTTTCCTATTCTGACATGGGCTTGTATGACGTTATTTTTTTATTACACATGAAAATGGTTCACATGAAAAATTATCTTGTCTGCTGTTTTATGACAGAAATTATGCAGTATTGTTAAAAACCTACACAGTTAGAGAAATTGTTTTAAGACAATTGTATGGGTGCACTACTGTAGTAAGATTGTAGATGACAAGAAAAACAGCAAAAGATGAATGAATGAATGAAGTTATTTCAACACAAACAAAGCAGAAATTACAACTAGTTAGTAATGTCATATTATAAAATGTTGAAAAAAGACCAAGAAGGAAATGTATTACTTATATTATATATTAGACATAATGATGGTATATATAGTAGCATACCATGAGTTACAATATATGCATATATATATATATATATATATATATATATATATATATATATATATATATATATATATATATATATATATATATATATATATATATATATATATATATATATATATGTATATACATATGTATATACATATACATATACATAAGTGTTTTAACTAGATATTTATTCTAACCTACCAACAATCAAACTGATGAACACCAACATCATTAAAATTATGTTAAATCCTGTGGGGTGGGGTGGGCCATTCTGAAATTGGCCATTACAGAATTGGCCTGGTGTGGTCGGTTCCCCCACCTTTGCTGTTAGTTGGTGAATTTTCAATTACCTAGATTTGATGATGACGTTTTATATTATATATGCATATTGTATTCTTGCATAATCAGTTGGCTTACTACAAAAGCTTGTATACAAACATACATCTGACTTGTACTTTTGTCTTCAGCAAACTAGCCACGATTCTGCAAATAACATTAGCAAGTAGCATTGTCCCACATAAATGATGTTATAATAATGTTACAATAAATTGTCTTTTCCCCACCAAGAATTGTTAAACATTTACTACATAACTATTTAGCATGTTATCTGTATATTTGTTTTCAATGTCACCTGTAATATCGCTTTTTCTTACAAGTCATGCTATGTGTTATGTACATAACTGTGTGTGTTTGTGCGCGTGTGCGTGCACGCACGTGTGTGTGTGTGCAAGTTTGTATGAATATATAAATAAATGTGTATATAATTATTTAAAATATAGCTTATGCTACATGTTGCCATTTGAATAAATAAGCATGAAAAATATGTTCCTTGTGATAAATTAGGAGTGCAGGGAAACAGAAGGTTTGGAAGTCTCAGGGAATAAGGCTGCACGTGGGAAGACAGTGTACAAGTGTAAATGTGTCGAGTTGTATATCACACACGGAGAACATACGCAGGGTTTATGTACACAGGGGAATTTTCAAGGGGTTACATATACAGGGGAATGTGTACAAGGGGGTGCATACACAGGGGTATGTGTATATAGTTGTGTGTGCACATAAGGGTACGTGTACATATGTCAGAGATAGGTGTACACAAGTGTTTTAAGGCCTCTCGTATGGACAAAATATGAGACCTGCTCTGCCCATTTGAGATTTTTCTGAATCTTCAGTTTTAATATAAAATTATAATATTAAAATTAAACTAAGAAAAGAACAACTTCATCTACTACTTCATCTTCATCTACTACCATTGTTTTGCAATGCTGTCATTAAACTATTTATAACCCGAGCGGGTTGAAATTTAGAATAGAACAAGATAATAAGGTAACCATGCCATTTTGGAGTTTGCAATATTTCGGGTGTTGATTTTATATAATTTTTAATTGAAACAAAAACATTCAAGTCACATTTCACAAAACAATTGGCAATCATCATGAAAGTTCCAATGTTTATATTTTCATGCGCATCAACAAAACCGTGCATAATAATGAAAAGTAACCATCAGAATTGGATAATTTTTAATGGGACAAAACTAACGAACATGGCTACATTTGCTTCTCTGGGTGATGGTAATGACATTGGAATTTCCTATAGCAAGGTCAAATTTACGTTTACTTTTTTGTTGATATTCCATTTAAGGCTAAAGTATGCTTCATAATTGTAACATTGCAATTTTAGCAGCATATTTCATTCACCAATTCAGTGGTTGTCAGGATATCTTCATCTTAGTGCAAGCAACGTGCAACAAATCACAATTGGCAACCATCTTAAGTTGCCCGTATGAAATTTCACACGGCCTGTATAACCTGGACCTTAATAAACACTGGGTATACATAAGGGTGTGTGTGTAATGTAAATATGTGGATATATACAGAGGGGGTGTCTACACAGGGGTAAAAAAGGTACGTTCTTACATAAAGTGGTATCCAGTCCTTGGGACTGTTCTGAGCACTTTTCCCTTAACCTGTTCATTCCAGCGCCAACTCGACTTCTCTGGGGAGCATTCAGCCACACTGCAATTACTGTGCGAAGACTATTCATTCACATATCCACCACTGTCTATAACCAGGTACTCGTTTATGCAGCTGAATGAAGTAAGGCAATATGGAGTGAACGAACTAGCCCAAACTTCAAAATGGCACCAAGAAGAAGATTGATTTTATTTGGCTATGTAACAATTCTAATAACACATATTACCATGGTAAATTATGATGAATAAATATGAATATATGATGGTTATAAAATAATTATAGTATCAGCAGATACATAACAAAACAGAGTAAGGTCGGGAGACTCCTTTAAGACTCACAGTCGATCTCGAGGAGCCACCCTCTTTACTAATGACATGCTCATTTGCACGATGTTGAGAGCAGTTGTCACTACTGATTTTGTATGCATACATAGCCTTTTTTGGCCGAATACATGTGTCAAGAGTATTCGAACCCGGGATATTTCAATTGAGAGTCTGATGTTGTATCCGCCACCGTGCCCCACAAGGGGGTGCACACTCAGGGTAGAGCATACACAGGGTCAAGTCTCTAGTCAATGACCTCCAAGTCCTAGTCAAGTCTTGAGTCATATCTCTCTGAATTCCAAGTCAAGTCGCAAGTCATGAAAATGGCCGACTTGAGTGCAACCCAACTTGAGTGCAACCCGACTTGAGTCAACAAGTCTGACAATCACACACAGGCAAACAAACTAAGTTGCCAATATGATGGCATTGTTGTTCATGCATTTAGAAGGACACACCACTCACCGGGGGCGTTGGGCTGTGTATAATCAGCCATTTGGCTGAGGTCAGAGATCACCCAGTGTGTGTTGTCGCCACCCTCACCCACCAGATGGAGCACCAGTTCCAGACTGCAAATGCATAAATTACAGTAAATTATCAGACATATAGGAAATAAAAAGGCCCAGCCTAATGTACAAAAAGGCATACAGATAACTTAAAAAAGACATTACAATGTTGATATAAAATTATCATTATTTACAACTAAGACATAGAAGATTGTTAGATGAGTGTCTCAGTGTATAATTTTTTATAATGTAATCAACATTAGAATGGTGTCTTGATAAGCCAATTACTTCCTTGTCCACTTTCCATCTAGATATTTTCGTCAGTTATTATTTTTCAATCTGGAAGCTAAAGACAACAGATTTTATTTATTTATAATGGCAGCAAAGACACATTTTGTATTTGACATACCGATCTGTTCTCTTCACTTTGGCTCCAATAGGTTTCTGAGGCAAACAAAACAACACAACCATGTACCTCAACAGTTTACTTGTTGCATGCTACAGAAAATCCAGTTTTGTAAACAAGTGTCTAAGGAGAATTCTACTCAAGTCTCAAGTCTCAAGTAGTTATACTCCAAACAGCCCAATCTTGAGCTAATGCAGGAGTTTGGACCAACGGCTTTTAGTGTCTCTTCCGAAAGACACAGGCAAAATTTTACCCCCTTTGACTGTATATCCACAACAAAACTTGAGCTACGACTAACATACACACCTTATCATCAAGACGGATGGCTGCATTAAGTACTGCACCCCCGTGCTCATAGGTGATGGGTGGGGTGTCTGACCAACCTCCGGATATGTCTATCCTGGCTGGACATTCAGCGGTCACCCATGTGTCCAGTGGCACCAGTGGACATGTGGTAGTCATGATGAACTGGACAGTGGACATATGTGCAAGCTGTTAATCTTGGTGAGAAACAGCTGGACAACTGTGTGTAAGATTTCGTTCAAAAAGACACATTTGTATGTCGTTACAAAAATATGTACAATGCCAGCAAAAACACAACTAAATAACACTGATCTGTAAGAACTCACCAGAACCACTGACATGTGACATCCCTGACTAATCAGGTGGCACTGTGACATGTCACATCCCTGACTAATCTGGTGACATTGTGACACTGACATGTCACATCCCTGACTAATCTGGTGACATTGTCACTGATGTCACACCTCTGACTAATTTGGTGACACTGACATGTCATATCCCTGATTGATTTGGTGACACTGACATGTCACATCCCTGACTAATCTGGTGACACTGACATGTCACATACCTGACTAATCTGGAGACACTGTGACACTGGCATGTCACATTCCTGACTAAACTGGAGACACGGTGACACAGTCATGTCACATCCCTGACTAAACTGGAGACCCTGTGACACCGACATGTCACATCCCTGACTAATCTGGTGACCCTGTGACACTAACATGTCACATCCCTGACTAATCAGATGACATTGGCTTGTTATTGTAATGACTACCACTAGTGACACTGACATGTCGATTCTTGTGACGGGTGACACTGACCTGCGACGCTGTCATGACGGCATGACGTATCAGTATTTGAGCTGCCCCCTCGTAGTGTCTGGCAGCCCGAACTAACAGGTCAGGTCGGTCAAGCCAGTGACCGCGTTCAGTGGCCATCACTTGGACCCCCTGCACTGTCTCCTGCTTCTAAACACATAGATGATGACAATGGCCTTACAATGGCTGCTATGTCCGTACAATAACTGTGCACAGATCGAGGGGAGTGTGGCAGGGTCTCAACTTCCCATCTTCCACCTGTGGGACAAATATCCCGCCTCCCACCATTTTCATGAATTCATCTCCCACCTCCCATCAATGCTGCCTCCCACTTCCCACTTATTCTTGAGGCCAACCTCAGATTTCCCCACCAATTTTGAGGACTAACTTCCCACCTCTCACTTCCAGCCACACCCTCTTCAGATATAAGCAAACCATCTAAAAATGATCTGACTCCCTCAAATGTCATGGTGCTGTTATTATGACATGTATTTCAGAATATAATTAACATTGATGCGTCCCCAAGGTTCCATAATTGTCCCAAGGTTCTAAGATGCCCCAAGGTTCTTACTGATGAGATGATAGCTTGGACTAATTAAAATTATAAATTATTCAATAAGACAACCAAGACAACGTCTAACTGAATATTGAGATATCTCTAAACTGACGACATCATTTTCACTATATAAACATATCCAAGCTTGCCAGATTATTGCTGAAAAACATGATGAAAACACAAGTTTAGCTTCCAGTACGTTATTACCTCGAGTAGTAGCATCGCTGGCTTCCAGCACTGGTTGGCTGCTGGCCCACTTTGTAGGCCCCCACGGCCCCGGGCCATGCAGCTGAGCAGACAGGCGATGTTAGCCAGAGTCCTCGCGGCAATGCCAGCAGACTGGCACTCCACAGCAACTGAAAAAGCATAGAGCTAGCATGTTCAAGTATCATATCATGTTTTCAAAGCAATCCTTAATAAAGCGCTGCTTGAATTTATGGAATGCTGAAGATATTTTTGGTTTGGTTTCACAGATCGTGGCCAGATTTGGCCAACTTGAGGCATAAAGGCTAAGGTCTAGAAACATGAGGTATTTAATAGTACCTGTAGAAAGTGTTATTTCCTCACATTGGGGTAGAAATGTTATGGTATGCAGAAGCAATTAAACCATTTTAACGTTAACGAGTACAAGCATTTGAAATGAAATGCTTCAGGAGACTCCTCTGCATTTCATATACCGAACACAAGACAAATGAATAAGTGAGACAACAAGTGGACTCCCTTGCTGGAAAGCTAGAGCCCTTTTTGGCAACATGGAAACATATACAACAATGGACACATCAAGACCCTGCGATACACGGCAGAGGACAGACAACGCTGGCAAGGACTGTGTATGAATGACGCCCCTACGACCGTCCCAGTCAAGGGATGAAGGTGAAAATATTGTGAATCTCTTAGTAGTACAGTAGTAATTGGCTGCATGAATTTATAAGACATGCTTATACAAAAGTATGAATGATTGCATACACAGAGTCTGTCGTTAATGCATGCAATGCAACTGCCATTTTGAAACTTGGGTAATTTCGTTCACCCCACATTGTCTGTGTCTTTCAGAAGATACACTAAAAGCCACAGCTCCTTTCTTACCTGGTATCTATGCCAGGGGAAGTAAAACATTCCACCGTGGGGAAAACTTATAACCTGCTGTGAACTCTCAGCCACAAGAGTCACAGCAGAAGTTTCCATGATGCAGATGAGTTAATTCTGCCAAATACCTTTTAAAAGGACATGGCTGAATGGACAATTAGAAGATGTTACCTTCGTCAAGAACTGAGAGCATGGCGTGTGCGTAGCCCTCAGTGACTGCGCTGACATACAGCTGAGTAAGTCCTCTGTCCATGTGTGCCATTAGTGTCTGCCTCACCTGTCTCTCGGCGACATTGAAGTACAGACGTCTGAAACATAGACCATCACCAGCAAACTTAACAAGATTTAACAAGACAACCAACCAAGTTAGCAGGCTTGTGGACAGCTAAGGAAGCCATTTACTTATTGACAGCTGAAAATTATTCACCTACATGTGACCCACCCCATTAGATACATGCATTTCTTTTCTTTTAAACAATTTACATAGTTTACACAACTTTTACAGTCGACAGAACACTTTTTGCACTCATTCATTGTTCTTTCTGAGAATGTGTCTTTTACTACTACTACTTTGTAGCATTATAACTACTAATTATTCTTCTTCTTTCCTTAAATTTAAAGACTATATATTAACATCTTTGTAGTCATTCAACATTAAAAAACTTCAATCAGGTCTCCTCCAGTTGGTTTCATAGTTCTCGAATAGATAATCACCCATCATAGCCCTCTGAGTATAGATAGTGCTGCAAGGATCCGTCCTTGGCCCTGTTCTGTTTAGCTTATATACTACGTCGCCAAGTCATTACTTATGATAATCTCAGTCATCACCTGTATGCTGATGATATACAGGTTTACATATCACTTTCACAATCAAATGCACAAGAATCGACTTTAAGTGACTGTCTTACTGATATCTTGCTTTGGATGGAATCAAGTAAGCTGAAGATCCAGATAAAATAGACCTTATTATTACTGGCATTAAACAACAACGAAATAGGGTCATCAACCATTTTCCAGTTAAACTGCTTGACAGTGATACATTCCCATCAGATACTGTTTGTAATCTAGGTGTTGTCTTTGATAGTGACTTCAACTTTCGCTAGCATATTTCTCAAGTATGTACCTGTGTCTAGGGTCTGGAATGAACAACTTTGAAAACATCTAAAACTATAGCTATTTTCCGAAAATACTCAAAACATATTTATTCCAAATTGCATTTCCACCATAAATCTTTGGTTGTCTCTCGTTCTGATAATGAGTTTTGCACATCCCTGTTCACGATTATGCTTAATGATTGTTTTGTTGCACCTCTGAGCTCAGGTTCCTGAGGATATAGGCATCATAGAAGTTAATTATTATTATTATTATAATCATCCCTGTCACAGTGTAACATAAATAATCACCCCCCTATCACAGCCCAAGCATAGATAATCACCCTTGTCACAACCCTAACATAGATTATCACCCCCTGTCACAGCCTGAACATAGATAATCATCCCCCTGGCTCTTACAGCCCCAGGTCCATTTTCAAATAGAACTCACCTGCGCCAGTCAAACTCGGCAGCAAGATCAACATTAGAAAGAATCTCCTCCAACGACAGCCTCCATGATGATCTCCACCTGTTGGCATATAGCAGAACTATAAATCAAACTGCAGCACAGTCCTCCATTACGCTTCATTAACTTAGCAACACGATCCTGCATGATACTGAACGGACCATATTTTAGATTGCCCATATTAACAGCGAATCAACTGGACAAGGAAGTGCCAGTATGTGCACCTGTGTGACATGTCTTTGTCCCCTGGTGTCATCAGCCAGAGCATGTCTCTCCAGTCGATCTTGCCATGGCAGTGGAAGACGGGAAACAGACGGGCAGTGAGAAGACACTGTCCCTTTCCTTCCTACAAAACACATCCCATCCATGCTAATGACACATCCCACATATATTGTAAATCCCATATTTTTTATTTGATAGCATTTGATAGAGTTAATCATTGAACACTTAAAAAAAAACTGCTACATGGTAGGGTGGGTGACTAGGCTTGCCCCTCTGGCCTACCCTTTACAAAATCCTAGAAACGTCACTGGAGTGGTGCTTTCAAGAATGCCAACTTTAATTCTTGCCTGGGACTTGTCTACAGAGATAATAGTAAATTAACATTCTGGCCAACTTTTACTGAAATGCCATTACTGATTGTGGCCAAATATGGGTTTTGATAAAAATTTAGCAATTTTTGCTGCTGACGTAGCTGTTACTATGTTAGATATAAAAAGAATTTGCACGGGAACCCCCAACTTCGTTTGCCTTTTTATAGAGATAAATAAAAAAAAAACCATTTCTGTCAAGTTTTACTGAAGTGACATTACTCCTTGTGGGTCAGATATTGAATAAATATTGTTGAAATTGAGAGGTTTTTCCGTGACTTAATAAATTACATAAAATAATTAATTAAAAATTGTTTATGCATATCTGACATATTATGCTTTATATAAATTAACATATCAAACTGTAATAATCCTGCAAGTTCTATATTTGAATAGTAAATAAATCTTGTGTCATGACTGATTATTACCAGAGCACATTATTTCGCTAATTTTGCTGGTGACATGCTGTTCCTATGTCAGATATTAAAAAAAATTTGTATAGGAACCCCCAACGTTTTTTTGCCTTTTTATAGAGGTAAATAATAAATGAACATCTTAGACATGTTTTACTGAAGTGACAATACTTCCTGATGGGTAAAATATTGAATATTGTTATTATTGAATATTATTTCCATGACTTTGTAAGTTACACAAAATAATAAATTTTATCATTTGTGTTATGCGAGTTTGACATATTATGCTCTGTATAATATATCAATGAACATATCAAATTGCAATATTCCTGCAAGTTTTATATTAAACCTTTTTTGCCTTTTGGGTCTAATGGATTTCAAAGAACCTCTAAAATTTAAAGTTTCATTAATTTTATTTTAGGATAATCAGCCCCTTGCGTAATATTAAATATGCGCCGTTTGTATAAAAGAGTGTATACTTGTGTTAAAATCATAATTTTTTTTTTTTAATCATCATTAGACCAGGCAGTTTGCAAAATTATACAGCTTCACAAAAAGCATGCTGTCTCATTTTTCACATAGTTCAGCTGAACTAGAATTAATTTCATAGTTTGTCCAACGATTTTTCACAAAACTATGGTCATTAACATCTTACAACATAATTTTAACATAATATATACAAATCTGATAAGTTAAAAGCAATGATTAGCCAGATCAGATAATTTATGCAGATTTTATTTTATAGTTGCCCAATGGCTTTGCATACTTGGGATATCAACTGGGTAAATATATTTACGAGTAATGATAACAAATACAGACAACTATAAACCATAAAATTAAGATTTTACCCTGTGAGCCTTTCTTGCATAGTACAAGTATTATTAATTATAAACAGGCAAGTTTCAAAAGGCAGATGATTATTATGAGAAACAACAGAATCACCAGGTGAGTGTCCCAGAGGTCCTCTTTGCAAAGACCAGTCGTAGTAAAGAGGTGCTGCCATGGTCTGTTACAGAAGGTACTGGTTGGGTCTGTCACTGGCAGCTGGAGAGAGACAGATCAACGTGTACAGTCATCACAAGGGTTCATGCTATCAAATATTACACAAGCGTGCGCATGCATGCATGCACATATACACAAATGTATGCACACCCACCCACACGCATGCACACACCATTAGCAACAACCATAAATATTGGGCCATTGCAAGTCACACAAACCACCAGCCACACCCACCCACAAGTTACACCCACCCATAAGTTACACTTCCCACTAGCCACACCCACCCACAGGTGACATGCACCACAAGTGACACCCACCACTAGCCACAACCACCACCAGCCAAATCTACCACTAACCACTAGTCACATCAACCACAAGCCACCCCAACAACTAGTCACATCAACCACTAGCCACACCCATCTCTAACCACACTCACACAAGCCAAACCTACCACTAGCCACCCCAACCACTAATCACATCAACCACTAGCCACACCCACCACTAGCCACACCCACTGAAAGCAACACCAACCACAAGCCACACCCATCATAAACCACGCCTACTGCAAGCCAGACCCACTGGAAGATAGCATCCACGATAACCACAACCACTGCAAGTCACACCCATTGCATTCCACAATCACCACAAACCACATCCACTGCAAGCCACATCCACTGCAAGCCACATCCACCACAAGCCACACGCACCATGAGCCACACCCACCACTAGCAACACCCACCACAAGTCACATCTACCACAAGCCACACCCACCACAAGCTACACCCGAAAGCCACACCCACCACAAACCACACCCACAAGCCACACCCACCACAAGCCACACCACCACAGACTGTTGTACATACATGTAAGTTGTCTCCCTGGCCAAACAGAGTAAGAACTCTTTGACTGACGTCTGTCTTGAGACATCGCAGTGACAAATGAAACACTTGCAGCACCACGTTGTCAGGCAGCTCAAAGTGGCACTTCTGAAACTGTGCAAGATATATACTGATCTACTACATAAACAGATGCTATTGTAGAACAGGCATAGATTGGATATCAGAAAGAATTCATTCTCACAGAGGACGACAAATAAATGGAACCAAACTGATTGTGTGAATGATAGCAGCGTGAATATGCTTAAAAACAACATTGACAAATATCTCAGAAGGGCGGGTTACATTTCTTGATAAGCCAATGACTTCTTTTCCACTTACTATCTGGAGTTTTTGTTTTGGATGGAAATCTTGTTAAAATAATCTTTATGCGAGGCAACAACACCCCAGATATAATGATCCCCTTGTGATTGGGTTCCTTTAAATGTTGTACATGGTACTGCCCAAGACGTAGTGGCCCCACCTATCTGGCTTTTTGGGTGGGGTGGTCACATGTCTAGGTGACCTGGTGGCATAGTGGCCCCACCTATTTGGGTAATCGGTTAATTTTTGTAGTGCTAGAAAATCAGTATTTAATACAGCATGAATTATAATACCTTTTACGCAATGTTCCTGCCTATGTACAGGGGCTAGACGGCCCACCCTTGTCACTAGTCTGGAATGCATCGGATCGGTGTCAGGTAACGGGACGCTAACGGTACACAGAACACATCTCCTTATTTGGTGTCACAGCGCTAAGCGGCGAGGCGACATTACATCACTGCTAGAGCGACCCAGCCAGCAGACTTCAATCACTGGCCGCTCACGGAAGCAGTGTCTACATCGTCGCTCTTTTGTTAAGTTTTGACAAGGGTGGGCCGTCTAGCCCCTGTACATAGGCAGGAACATTGCGTAAAAGGTATTATAATTCATGCTGTATTAAATACTGATTTTACTCACTGTACCGTATGTCATAAAGTGCCATTGTTGGATTAGGTGTGTATTGGTGGGGCCTGCTGCGCATTGCTAAGTTTATGTAGCAAGAGAAAACAAAACAAATATGGTTGGTAAAATGGCAATGCCCTTTAATTACATAAAGTAAAACAGTGATATGCATGACAATGGGCATTGCCGACGACCTAACTAGATATAAAAAGCAATTCCCCTATCCTAGTAACAAAGAGTTGAACATATCGGTCGATGGGGATTGCCAAAAAATTACTAGCTAAGCGTAATAAATGTGGGGCCCAGAAACCACCCGTACAAACCCCACACAAAGGCCAGTTTTAGAATGTGATGTTTTAAGGAGATGGGACAATGTCCGAAGACCCAGAATGGCCCACATTTGTTTGTATAAATATGTTAAATTTCAACCAAGCATGGTAGATTATAAATGTCAGACAGAAAGTCTGGCCATTTTCAAATCTATCCGGTTTTGGTGTTGTTGCATTGTGTAAATGGATGTACACAATTACACTGCATACTAATCTTTGTTGAATATTATGCTAAACTGCACCTTTGCGATGTGAATCACTCATGGAATAATTTGCCAAGGCCACAGGCTGCATCCGGTTATTGGTACTACCCTGCCAGCTGTCAAGTACAATTCGAATACGATATTTCACATGCCTTAAATTTAATTAAAAGTTGGGGACTATGCTCTGTTCCATGTAGTTACAGTCAGTCGAACATGCACAATGGACAATGACAATGGAGAACCGTGAGGTAAGGTTGGGGAATCACTAAACTGGTGAAGAAGAAAGTGAGAAAAATTACCGACAATACGTTTCAAACATAAAAAATTAATTTTTATGCCATAGAAAGCATGGATACATGTGAATCCAGCATATGGTGCCAACCGACAGTGGGGGCGGGTGGCTGGACTTTGTCATCTCACGCGCCATTTCATATGCAATGGCCACATCATGATGTAAATAACTAGTTTGGTCCATATCACGAACACTGCATTAAATATTGCACCCCTGTATCGCATGCCACATATTGATCATGTGGGCAATAAATGCAACAATGTCATTAAAGGCATACTTACATCAGAACAGCAGATGCCGGAGATGATGGAGTCATGGCCCACTTTCATACCTATTGGCAGGTGAGAATGAGAGAGGACTGAGCCACTGCCGACAGATGTGCCAGTGTCTATTATACTGTTGACGAAGATGGCATCATCACTTACAACATCGGACTGAAACGGCAAGACAGAGTATCACAAGATGGCAGCCACCAAGTCTACAGAACTGAGAAACATCAGGTATGAAAATCACATAAGAGAATGTGGCTTGATAGAAATAGAGATCATGATATTAAAGAATGATATGAAAGCATCGATATACAACATTACAAGAAACTTATGTCAGGTTGTTTCAGGTCCCCCTCCCCCTTATACAAAACTTTGAATTAGATCAATCTGTGGAAACATATACACACACATTACTGTGGCAGAGTGTCATTTATTTGTTCCACTTTCATCATAATATGAAAAGTGATCGGAACAAAATTTGTGTTGTGGAAATATATTGATGTACAATGCTAAACGAAACAGCTGCTAAGTCTCTTCCTCCATTAAACCAATCTCATGCAGTACTGATCATCTGTAACTGAAGAACAAAATGAAGTTTGTCCAAGTATTGAATGGTTATGAAGATAATGACTAACGGAAGAACTATGGGTTGGAAACAGAACGCAACAAACTGTTTCCTTGTTAACACGCCATCTGGAGGCTGTTCCATAAGGCAGCAATTTGGTTAAATCTCGTCCAGTCAAATTTGCAAAACAGACCGCTTCACCAAAGCTATTATGAAACAATAAAAAAATTGTAAATTTGTGTGATTCTTAAATATTGTGATTGTTTAATGTGGTAAATATGTAGCTGTCTAATATGTCATTCTCTTGCAAAATGCAGCACCTGCCTGCACAAAGGAATGTGTCTGCTTGTTGATCTGCCATGTTGTCTGTTCTGGATCTAACAACCTCAAGATGTGTTCACGGTGGCCCGCACATGACATGTAACTATAGCAACCAGCAGTGTTGACCACTACAACAGAGATAGAGTTCTTATTATATATGCACACACGCATGCACGCATAGTACGCAGTTTTGTTTTTTAAAACTTAAAAAATTTAATTCTATTTAGCAAAATGGCCTGAGAAACTGACCAACACGAGCTTTGCAGCCTCGCAGTAGTTGCCAGACCGTCCGGCGAGCTCCCGTCATCAGCTGCAGGTCTGGGTGTGAGATGACTGCTCCAACTGGCCGGCCATATGGGCCACTTCGCTCTCCCGAGATAAATGCCTCCCTGGTCACGTCACTGCACATGCTCAGTAGAATGTCGAAAAAGAGCGACAACTGAAATATGCAAGGACTGTGAACTAATATACCATTTTTCATATTAAGTTCATTTTAATATAAATGCCGTGGCCTAGTGGTTAAGGTGTTGGACTCTAAATTCAAGGGTTGTGAGTTCAAGACCCACACTGGGCACGGTTCGTTTTCGAAGCTTAGGCAATTTCGTTTACCCTACTTTGCCTCAGTCTACTCAGCTGCAAATGAGTACAAACACTGTTTGGAAGGTACCTGCGATGGACTAGTGTCCCGTCCAGGAGAGTCAGTATAACTGCACTCTAAGTTGCTTCGCACTACAGAAACCAGGTTTAAGCACTGGCCATATAAGCCTTCATGGCTTCCTAAGGCGTAATGCCTGGGGGATGACTTTACCTTTACCTACCTTAATATAAAAATTATAATGTTCAGAGGCATTTATCAGAACGACAAAGATGGTGGTCGTCTTTTAGTGAACTTGCATGTACTTTTGTGTGATTTGACCTTGTCTGTGCATAATCAAGAAATATTCCTTGCAGTTTTGTATGCGTTGAACAAGACTTTGTTTGTATATTACATGTTTATCAAGTGGCATGCGACTAACAGAACATCAGTCCTAAAAACATCCCATATGGCTTCATTTGTGGGTCTTATGGATTTCTGTTACTAGTCTTACAGGCATGCACCACTCTGTGTTAGCATGCCATGTATAAATCATTATAAACACGAACCTCTTTGCAATATAAACGCAATCATTTCACAAACATCTATTATGATTTCTCCTCCTTTGATTTCTCACATATATGACACAGACCTCGCAAGTTTAGTAGATATTTGCTCCCTCATACTAATAATAATAAAACTTATATGTAGCACCTAAATCCTCAGGAACTTGAGCAGAGTGAGGCACAGCATGCCAGAATCGTGAAGTATGATATCATAAACAAGGATGCACAAATATCATCATCAGAGTGAGTGACCCCGAGTACCGTATTCGACCTAAAAATCATACAGTTGCTCCCCAAAAAATTGTGCTATAGAAAAATGTCAAGGAATCTGTTCTTATAACCATACACCAAAATGTTTTCTCTACACAATAAGGTAACTGTCTAACACTAGTGGTGTAGAACAACCGAAAAGTGGTGCCAACTGCTTAACACCAGATGGCGACACTTTTCAGTTGTTCCACACTAGCCAAATTACAATACTTACGGATCCTGTTGATTAAAAAAGGGGGTGTATGCTAATTAGGGCATGTACGCTTAATAGATCGAATACTGTATTTATGATGGAAATGCAAAAATATGTGAGTTTTTGCGGAAGGTAGCTATAGTTTCAGATGATTTTAAACTGACGGGTAGGGAGGTTCATTCCAGATTTTGGGCGCAGCTACAGAGAAAGAGTGCTTGTCTGGGTTAAGCTTAGTTTAAGGACAAAAAGTTGTTGCAACATAGATAACCTGAGCTGCTTGGAGATATTTGTAAGACACAGGAGACTAGTCAAGTATGATGGCTGTTCTGTTTACAGAGCACGATATGTAAGATACATGTGTTGTGGTATAAATTGAATTATGTCCTCACTTGTGTGGGTCTGGCTCCACTGTCTAGACCTAGGTAGGTAGTACACGCATTCAATGGCGACATCAACAGTTTCTCAGCAATCTTTGCACTGAAATACACCACTCCGGACACCTGGAGGCCAATAGAAACATAACGCAGATAAGATAGTCTCCAGAAACCAACTCATACTTTTATTAGCACTCAATAATAAACTGAGAAAATCTAACACTAATTATTGGCCACAGCTATGCTTTGTGGCATCCATTTAACTTAAGGCAATTTACACTTGAAGAGTTTCTTGTTAGGTACATAAGCATTATTAAGTACATAATCAGAAAAATCCATGTAACATTTTAAGAAAACATCACTAAAATATACACCAATTTATTGTATATTACACCAATGCGAAACAAAAGTCATGGTTTGGGGCTATGCACCTAAGAGATAATAAAAACTAACCATGTGCAACTAAAATCAAGAATATCATACCAGTGGTTTATTCAGAATGTGTTCTAAAAGTGGGAGATTCCAGTCATTTCTCAAGTTAATTGATGGCTGACATGTTAACCAGCATGACTGATAAGTTCTTATCTAGCAGTATGGCTGTTATCTAACAGTATGAAATTAAGATGCTGCAGGTTCAACAAGGTTTTCCAGTAAACCACTGGCAGGATATTCTTAATTGTAGTTGAAAATAGTCATGTTTTAATAACACTTCTAGGCACATGGGCCCAAAACCATGACTTGTGTTTCCCTTTAACATTTACATTAGTCTATCTCCGTTTTCTGACCTTAAATCCCTGCTTCTGTTCTACTCACCACAGGCACTCGACCACTAGGTAGAGAGCAAGTCTTGATTGCTTCCACACTTCCCTGGTAGACAATATCTTCCAACAAGCCCTGATCAGAATTGAAAACATGAGAAATTAACACAGATTGCAAAATCTACACCAAAATTAAACTTGAAATATCTACCTCTGAGTTCTCACTGTGTGTCACATAAGGAGATATTTATTCCCACAACCCTTCCTTGAGATATAAGTATGTAACTACTAACCTATGAGTAAAGCCCGTTTATTAAAACATAACAATGTCATTCAGTAAAGCTCTTGTTTACATATTTACTAGAAAAATTAAAAGAAAACTTGTAACAGAACAAGTGACACACAAGTGTAGCACATGTCATAGAGAATCGAGATATATTCTACTGTCTAGTAGAATGCATAACTATGCATAACACTAAACAAAATCGATTTTGTTCAACCTCAGACTCCATCTCCCCCACTCATGAAACTTTCAATTACATAACATCGACCTGTGGATATAAGACCTGGTAAGTTTTTGAAATGACAAAACTGAAGATTTATGCATGATGCAGAATCACGAGGCAAGCCACCAAACGATGAATTTGTCGCATGTCAGTCAAAGGATAAAATTCACATTTATTCGCGCGAACGCTTGATTTGATTCGATGTTTGCAGACCACATGATAATTTCCATCTAATTAAAATGTCTATAGCATGATTCTGGTAGTAAGAGAATTCAGAAATATGCAACAACACAAATATTAACAGTGTTGCTATTCGAAAAGTTTCCGCCACAACGGAAATAGGAAAATATTTATTTCTACAAACCAAGCGTGGTCAGAAAATTAAGGGAGAAAACGGTAGGTACCGGTAGTATAAAAACCGGGAGGAAATATGAAAAACAGGAGATTTCGTTTCCGCATGGGATCAGGAGTCTCCCGCCAGAAATGGGAGGCTCTTCAGGTCTGGTGAATATCTGTGAAACTGCTGTAAACAAAGCAAATGTTTACCCTGCCACCCACACCCTAATGGAACCAATTTCATGTAGTGTTGTACATTGATGTTTTGATATTCTCCCTTATTCAAAACTTATTCTAAACTTGTGGCTAGAATCTGTCCACCTGAGCACTGATCTTGTAGACTCCATGCTGTTTTGCATAGTCCACAGTGACTGGCACGCTCACTGCACAGACATCAACGCCAGCAAAACTCTGCACGTCTACAACAAGGAACCTACTGCATTTCATACACTGTTTATTGAGTCACCATCTTCGCTAGCCAGGGGTGGTAGAAGTATTACGTTACCCTGGCAGATCAACCTGTTGAAATGTGGATTTGTCCGTTTATCCCACGCCATGTTTGGATGTACGCTGAATCATTTGCACTTTGTTCCACGCTGTCTAAGTTGACATGTTTTGGGGAACTAGATGTGCCCGTGCCCAAACTTCAAAGAATGTTTCCAGGAAATATCATTACTCGTCTGACCAGCAACGATGGGCCCACTACCAATTAAAGTTAAGTTCGCATATGCAAGCTCCGTAAATTTGAACGAGCAATGGCATTGGTTAACACAGCAAATGCAACTGAAAAATCACTGTTTTGGGTTGACCTGCCATGGATACTGATGTAGTCAAAGGCCCTGGCAGTGAGGATGTGAGTTATTAGTGATTCATATGTAATATTCCCCTCAATATATGCATACAAAATGATCAGGAAAAGTCCAGAATTGAGTCTCACATTGTTTACGTAAACGTTAATAACTCTCTACAATTAATTGCATACAAGTACTTACTCTAACCAATAATTGTACAATGTAAACAACACTATATCTACTATAGTTGCAGCTGAAGACTTACTTGCAAGGCAGTGACTGGTTAACTATGCCGTGTCACATGACTACATAATTTGTGAGAATTGGTGTTACATGACCATCAACCATGCTGTCATGTGATATATGACGTCATGTGATATCTGAGAGGTCACGTGACACAAGAGCCAATGATGCTATAGTTAAGATGTAAGAGAGGAAGTTAACTGTTATTGATTAGTTCATTAAGTGCAAGGTCAATAGTTTCCGTACCTAGAATCTCAGGAAGTTCCAGGAACATATCAGTGCTACAGACCCAGACACCAGGAGGGGAGTTAACAGCTGCCTGCAAAAATAACAGTCAGTGTGTGGTTGTCCACTACACACATGCTTTTCACACTCCCAAACACTTCTAATGAAAATGCAACTGGGACGATGCTTAACAAATTATTAATTTGTTGTCTTTATGCGGCCACCATAATGAACCATGTGATATAATTATGCTGATGATCTTTATATTTTTTCACCTAGTGTTTCTGGGTTGAGGAAACTCACTGATTGCTGTGCCGAGTTATAACATAACTAACAATGCCAACAAATCTTACTGTATAGTTATTGATAACAAACCTCATGCAGGACAAGAAAAATATTCAAACCGTTGCTATCAATAACCATACACTACCTCACACTGAGAAATGTAAATACCTTGGTCATATTATCAACTTTACTGATGATGATGATGATATTGCCAGACAGAAAAGATGTATTTATTCTCAGGCAAATGTTTTAGTCAGAAAATTTTACTTATGCAGCAGCATCATTAAAACAACTTTATTTAATTTATACAGTGGTACAATGTGCACCTCAAGTCTCTGGTGTAATTTTAAAGAAAACATGTCCGACTAAATGTGCAACTTGTGTATTCTTTCATAGTTCGATTGAGTAGTGCCCTATATGTGTGGCAACAACAAAGCACCTTTCCCACAATGCACTCCTCTCCCACAATGCACTACTCTCCACGCAATACACTCCTCTCCCACAATGCACTCCTCTCCACACAATGTACTCCTCTCCCACATTGCACTCCTCTCCCACAATGCACTCCTCTCCAACAATGCACAATGCACATTTACTCAGCATATACTATTTAGTTTTGTTATTAAATGGGAAATCTGTTACATATACCCCTGTTGCCGAGTTATTTGTAGTTGTACGAATATACACACACTGAACTATAACCTAGCGATGGTACTTAGTGGCTTCATCTTCATTAGCAGTCATACACAAATGCAAGGGCATGAAATGCGAAGTTAACCGGTGTCTCCCTCAAAGTTTACATTAGCGTTTCAACAAGATTGCCATTCGAAGCTAAGCCTTTCTACTAAGTGGCAAGTGGACAAGTAAGTCCAACAATTTTGATTTATGTATGACCCAGCCATTACACAATGAGCAAATAATTTGTTCCATTCGTTTAGTTGCATGTAAAACCTCCTACATTATGGCAATGCTAGTTTCCACAATTCTTTTTTGATTATAAATGGCTTACATTCAATTCTAGTGTAACTCGGCTTTGTTTTAATGTATCTGTTAGACAGAAGATGAATTACTGACCCTATGTGTCATCATATTCAGCAGAAGTTCCAGATTTGTCACCAATCCTTCAGCGACTGCCTGTTGCCGTGACAACGGCAGGGTGACAAATGCATGGCCACAGCCATCACATGGAAAACTGCGTCCCTGGGAAAAACATCAGGCTGTGCCATAAGAGTTCATGATGAAGTTTATTTAGGTTACGTCAATGGCTATAACCCAAAATAAATGCATCGTTTACATTACTAAAACAACACATAATCATACATATGTCTGTGTACTTACCAAATGAAATATGAGAACATGTGTGTCATATAAGACGTCTGTATTGACCACCTACAACATGAAGACAAAGTCGATATAACAGTTGCCTTATAAATATATTGTATTCTTTTAGATAATGTAAAACACCCCCGCCAGCCAGTGATAACATCACTACATTCAAGCAAGCTCTGACTTTGAGACATTGTTGAAAGGGCCTTTTTAATTTTGACTTCTGTGTACTGTTGTTTTATAACGTTTTATCATGTTTTATCCGTTCCACACCAAACATTTTATAATTATGGTCTTACATTTATTTTTTTGTATTTATTTTTTAAGGTCTCACATTTACTGTTAGTTACCTGGAAATGTTCGTGAGCATCTAAAGTTTGCAATTTCCAAGTTTTCCACAAATCACAAAAAAGTAGTCACAAAAACTTCCTCAATTTACAGTCTAGCATCATCCAAGTCCATGTTATGTTTTAGTACAGCAAATCCGCAAAATTAATTAAATATCCTTGCAAAACTGCGACCTTTTCCATGTGTATTATACTTAAAGTTTGTTGCAAATGCACTCGTAAAAAGGTACCAAATATTCATGGAAATATTGCCTTACGGACCACTCACAATTGCCAACACCGTATTGTTGTGCAGTGCCATGCGGTGAACTGCTATGGAACTACTATTGTTTTAAATTGCATAACCATTCACTAAGCGACATTGTTACTTCCAGACATGGGGTGATTAACTTAACTTAATTATTAACTTAAGTTACATTAACTTAACTAACTAACTCTTGAAGTTTAACTTAATTTTAACAAGTTAACATTGTAGATGAATCGCCCCAAGCCTGGAAGTAAATTATTAACATCTTAAAGTACTAATTCAGGCAGGGAGTGTGAGAATTAGTACACTTTATACAAATAAGTAAATAACTGCAATTGTGAACGGCCCCTTAGTGACCAGGTCAATGGCTGGAGACGATGGCTGTCCTTTGTACATCCACATAAACATTGAAGAAACCAAAAATAGAACGTTCTTGTGAGTACCCACACTGTATCCCTGACGTGCACATATATGTTCCGTGACAACAAGGAGGGCATTCAAGGTCGCTCCCCCACTTCCCACTTGGGAGGAGGGATCCTCCACTGTCAGGAGGATCACTCCCTCTTCTATGATGCCCTTCGTCTGCCAGATGTCCAGCTCTGCAATGATCCAGTACGCAGGGTAGGCTTTAGGAGGTTTTCACTATGTAGTTATAATATTAATGAGATTATTTGATTTGCAACCACAGATGTTGATTATTGTTGATATTACACATAAGTTCATATTAAAAAACACTCTAAAACATCAAATAATTTTTTCTAAAGAGCATATGCAAATAAGTAATTTGCAAATAAATGAATATTAAATTTAGATAAAATTAGGCCCAAACCTGTTTAATGATAATAATAAACTGTGGTGATATAGTTCTTCATTATTTACAAGAGAATAAACTGTGGTGATATAATTCTTCATTATTTACAAGAGAATAAACTGTGGTGGTATAATTCTTCATTATTTACGAGAATAAACTGTGGTGACATATTTCTTCAATATTTACACGAGAATAAACTGCGGTGATATAGTTCTTCATTATTTGCAAAAGAATAAACTGTGGCGATATATTTCTTCATTACTTATATGAGAATAAACTATGGTGATATATTTCTTCGTTACTTTCAAGAGAATAAACTATGGTATTTTCTCTATCATTATAATATTATATTTTACATCCACTTCTTGCTGCAATTGTTGAATAAATTATCATTAATACAATAAATTTATATTACCTTTCTGGAGTGCCAGTGCATTGTCTTTGTTTTGACAGGTGAGAACTATGGCAGTCCACTTCACCCTTTCAGCCATAGCAGATCTAATCTAAAACACAAAACACACGCCCATGTTGTTTATAGACAGCAGTCACAGTTACGTGTTCATGTCAACCAGTCATGATCAAAATGACTGAGATCATTACACAGCCCAGCTGCCTCGCACATGCAAGGCCACCCTTGTAAGTGAATGACTGATCGCTCCCTTCCTTCACATAACATCTGAAGGAGTGGTTTGACCGATTTTATATTATAATCGATCAAAGCAAACATAGAATAACAAAAGAAACAAAGTATTTATTTACAGAGACATATGAATCGTTATGTTGAATGCCTCTGATACAGTTGTAGTGATGGTGGCAGTCTTTGCTTGGCAAACTCTGAGCGGTGTTCAGTGTCAATCTCAATTTCATTTGTTTTAACAACGTGGCGAACAGATATTGGTCTACCGGTGATGTCCGCTTTGTCATGAAAATTCAAAAAGCATCGAGGCTCTGGTCGATTTGCGGCAGGTCTGTGTCGGTGGCCATGGCTATGAGGTGAAAAATGGTAGTTATTATTAATATTTTTTATATTGTAACGGGTAGCCATTTTGGTTTTTCACACATTTACATACATTTTTGGATATTGCTGACATTTTAATGTTGCTCATACACTAGCTAGTTAGCCATTTAACATGCACATAAAAAGCAGACTTTCCTTCAGATTTCACTTGACTTCAGGATGCACAACATTATCACAGCAATATCCATCGATGCCTTAATTAGTACTTGATGCCTCCAGTCAACATGTTGATGGCTTCTTCCAATACTTGGAACTGCGATGTAACACTGGCAGTCATAGTAACGTCTGGAGACACTTTATCCTTGTGCTATGTGACGATCGTAGAAAAGACGCATTACATTATGCACAATTGTACGTAATTGTTTTCATAGGGTTGCAGATAATTGTAATACGGTAAAAATACGGTAAACAAATTAAGCCAAAGGGGGACATGCCAAATACGCCACTGCATACTTACATACATACATACAAACTTTTTACACACAAAGTTCCAGTCGTTTCATTTACCCCCCCTCCCCCCCCCCCCCGTCTAGCCAATTAACAATTACACCCAATTTTGTAATTGGACCCAGCCGGCCAACCCTGACCCCCGGGAGGGGGGATACTGCCATACCAAAGCGGTGGGGGTGTTGCATGGAGCACATGGAGAAATCAAGAAATTTTGGGTCACCAAGAGAGAATTATTGAACAATTTATCTAATATCTATAAGTGTAAGGTAAGCCCGGGCGGAACGTTTTCATTGGGAAATTTCCTCTTCGATGAAAGAGAGAATTATCAGGTTTAATTGGGGCACAAAGAGAGAAAATTTACATTTTTCTACGGACAGAGAGAGAAAAATGGCCAAACACAGGGGCATTTTCGCGGCACATACAGGCCTTGCTCCCTTCTGAGTTCTGTCCTAACTCGAGATCTGTGTCTGTGAGTCTGACTATTGTGTCTAGCGTATCTGTGTCTTTTTTGTGGATCGGTATGTTACGGAACTTTCATAAATTTTAAGTTTCATACTTAGTCTTAGAATACGTAAGACGAGACTCAGTCTAAACTCAGCAGTTCATGTTCATCGTTACAACTACTGTAAACAGTGGCAAGTGGGGGGTGCCGGGGCCACGTAGGCCCGACATTGCAGCTATAGCAAGCCGAGGTTGTCATTTATTTTATTACATAATATAAGATAATAATTATCATATTTTATGATCTGATTATTTTCTGAGTTTTTTATGACACATATACACGTGTGTTTGTGTGTGTGTAGAAGACCCCGCAACTGCGCAAAAAATCAACTCCCATATTTTAGGACACTGTAAACTATACTCAATATTAATTAGGTCAACATGACCCATGCAGGGGTCGATCGTCGATCGTATTAGCTTGCATTTAAGCGATATCTTCGTTTCGCGGGACCTGTTGTCAGCGTTCGATTATCGTATGTATTTCATTTAAAACAACTTTTCTAATAATTTGTTTGCATTAAATTCATAAATTATACCTGTTATATATAGTGAATTGGTATTATGTGTATACATATTTTGTCCAAAATTAAGTTCTTCCAATTTTTGTTTATATAATATCAAACATTTAAAATGTCACATTGAAATACATATTTAGATAAGGCTTAAATGCGACAAGTATCTATTAATAGCTAGGCCATATATAATAATTCTAATTTTAGAGTGCTACTCAAAATCACGTTTACATAATTTTATTTTAACGGCGTTCCATATCCAAGAAACGCAAAATCACGTGATGTAACAAGGATGAAGTCTGTCGACAAAATTCGTATAATTATTTCGCTTCTGTTTATCAGCTTCGCTTTATGCACATCGAAACGTTTAACAGAAGTAACGGAGACATTATTCACTGGTGTAGAAGACGGCATAATTGCAGCATTTGGTGATTTCAACGTGGATAAATTGACAGATATTTTTGTTATTACAAACGATGGTAAGCGCATATTATCGCCACCTTTGGCTTTGCCTTTGGCCTGTCACCTACGGCTACGGGTAATGTCCAACTACGTCATACTACTCTCATAGATATAGGCATGGTAGGATATTTGGAAAAGGTATTCCGTATCTTTGAAATGTTGAAAAATGCATTATGTAATGCGATTAAATAGTGGGTATCCACTTTGTTACTAACCACTATTCAACCTAAAGCCAAGATTGAAGGTAAAGTTGTTATTATTTAGCAAGCCAGGGATGGGTGACAGCCCATCTGTGACTATGACTATGTAGGAGCCAAGCTAAAAAACTAAATTGCCCATTTGGCACTTCCAACCTAATTTAAAACTGTCACGCATTAACCATTTCACATGTGTATTCCGTGACATACCTTAGTCTTAGACGTGTATATTGGCATAGAGAAGCAGAAGAAATGTGCTGTAAATAACTGATTATGATAAGTTCATTATCTAATAGGAATAAACTGCCTGCCAACATACGTGGAAACGGCAACCACCCACAATTCAAGAAGCTACTAAAGACATTTCTTTTTTCCACTTAATTGGTTTTACTGCTATTGCATTTTTAATGATCTTATTACATATTATCAATCCTATTTATGTTCTGTACTATCAATGATATTAGCGTTTTATTTCCTATTTAATATTTATTTTTTATATATACAAATGCCATGTAATCATTCAACTTTTTCTTAAAATAATTTACACATGCAAACATTCTGCATAGTTTTTAACATCTTATACAGCACGTGTATTATTATTATCACTATCTACATACAAGTTGTATCGTGTGAACTGATGTTTGTACACACCCGTGAATGGTGCAGTAGCCCCTGATTTGATGGTGTCAAAATAAAGTTTTATTATTATTATCCCATTAGACCACACAACGGCCGCGGCCGGCCGCTCTATGCAGTCCTGGAATGACCACTGCCATCTGCTTACAGGACCCTCTATTAAAAAAAATCCTGGCAAATAACTACTGAACTAAACGCTACAAAATTTTGCCACACCCTAGCGGATACATTTTGTGCCTGTGTTCCCCTTTCAGAAATCTTGATTTTCATAAGTTTTGTTCACGCTATCTAGACAAATTTTTTTTCTATATTTGTCATGATAAAATATGGTGTAACCTAAAAAATAACCGTCAGAATTTGATAATGTTTTCAGTGGTGCAAAGCTACATCTTATGCTGCAAACTTACAAAATATCAGGTTTGTTTGCATGTTATTCCAACTGCTAGTAATTGTAAACAATGTATAGACAATGGCTGAGCCGTTATTCAAATAAAGTGAAAAGACCAGTAGGCTGATAATTTGATGCATTCAGAAATACCTGCTCAATGAAACAATGCAGGAGTAGTAAGCCAATTGCTAATTCCTAGCACACACAACCATTATGGTTTCAGATACATGCAGGCAGGCAACAAATGTTATCTTACAGCAGGAGCTGCAATCTGTATTGAATTCAAAGTAAGCATTGATTTGAGCCAAAACATGGTTACATTGCCACACAGACCCTTTGTTCAAATTTGGACAAATGTTCTCACCTCAGATCTTCAAATGGTGTACAAATGTATGTTTAGTTAGTACTACAGACTGAGTTCATAGGCAATTCTAGGGTTCACAGACCCATAAATTTTTTTTTATTGAAATTCACCGATAGTAATGACAACCCAGTAATAGCAGTAGTAATAGATATCCTGGTAATAGTAATATATAGTAATGACGACCCAGTAATAGCAGTACATATTTCCAGTATTTTGACAGTTGGGTCATTCCGTGTCAAATCAACCAAGTTTCAGGAAATTTCTAAAGTTAATGTTTCAGAATTTGTTTAAATTTTAACCAAGGAATAAGTAGCTATACCTGAGCACTTTTGCAAAAAACTAAGCATTTACTTTCAAATTGTGTCTATAACGCCCTATGATGTGAACAGGGGGTAAACAGTACTAAGCACCCCAAAACACATCCATTATTTTTATCTGTTTTTAGGTTCTTCTAACTTAAGAAGCTTACAAGCTACATATCTGTAATTTGATGAATGTGTAGATATATTGGTGCAGATTATATATGCAAAATTCAAGAATGTTAGAACAAAGGACAATGGGTATACTGGGTGCACGAAAATGGAAAAGAACATTAAAAAAAAATTCTGAAGAAAGATTTCAGCAGTCTGTATTTCATTGTTGTGTTACAGTACAGTATCCAAATTGCCACCATCTATTGTCAGGGATATTGTCAGGGATATTGTCAGGGATATTGACAGTAACCTATAAGTTCAGAATAGTTCAGAATATTTCAGCCTTAAACTTTAACTTTGTCTGTATTTTACGAATCTTGGCACCCAAAATGAGAATGTGGGACAAGTCGTATGACGTCAATTTTTAACTGTGTATCAAGCATGAGGCAATTAACTGGAAAAGTTAATTAATTAAATTAAAAACAACTAAGAAATGTTCCAATTAAACTAAGTTAACCTCACACATTTCTCAGGTCAATTAAATTAAATTAACCTCCAAAATTCTTCAATTAAATTAAATTAACAATTAACTTTATAATTCAATTAAAAGTTAAATTATGTTTTGGTAGAAATGCAGATTACATTCATATGTAACTGTTTTGTAAGTTTAAGCACTTGATACAAGTCATCATTGCAACAATATATGCTAATTATTATTGTTTGTAAATCAAAAGTAGGTTACAGTTACGATTATTATATTATGATTGACTTATTACGTCTGAAATTAATTATTACTATCTCCACACAAATCTGAACATTATTGTTGACTTGTACAAGAAATGTGTTTTGTAACTTGGAGAAGAGATTTGCTCATACAATATTTACATACCAAAATATTCAACCACTAAATTAACAGAACCGGGCAATTTATGCTGTGTTTTATTGCTAAATAATTAGGTTTCCCCTTTATATACTAGAATTTAAATATTTATACATATTTTTGATCACTAGGACTGGCTTTCCAGGGGTGAGATTTAGCAAGTCATGGAAGGTAGCCAGTCGGGCTACCAACCTTGCAAAGTGAAGTAGCCCAACAGCTTCTTAGGTAGCCCACTTGCTACTCAATACTTTGATGATAGAAAGTAAATACTTTGAAGATAAAATGTATGAACAATATCAACGACAAATAAAAAAACATCAAAAACAAACAGTTTTGAAATATTTATTTTTAAGGCAGGTTCGGTAGAATGTGATACATAATACTGAATAAAATACAGTATACAATTAATAAGCTCTGTGAATAGTTCGAGTCGCCATCCGGGCTACTGTAGTCAAAAATTGAAGTCGCCCGAAGCCAGTTTTGGGCGCCATTGGCGACCGGGCGACTGCTAAATCTCACCCCTGCTTTCTTTTGATTCAATTTGGTGCTGTATCCCAAACTGAAACTATGTTTCATTTATCTGCATGTTATATGTACACTTGTATATATACAGAAAAAATATAGAAACATAATCTAATGCATAAGTCCATTTGGCTGCAAGTTTCCAGCCCAAAATGTTTACTTTAGACAGAGATTTGCAGAAGCCAGTATTTGCCATCAACTTATCACACTACCAGAGGACATTCTATTGTCTAAGCCTTCCCTCCAATTCACAGGTGCCTGAATGATCAGCCCACCCCAGTTGGTACAGTGTCTATGTGCTCTGTGATGTTCTCCCTCCCAGTCACACAAGCCTGAACCTGATCTCTCTCAGGCTAGTGGCTAGAATAATGTCTGCAGGTTTTCTGAAAACACCTGAATAACATGGTTGTGAACTATCCAGTAATGCCAACTGCTAAATGAGCACTTAATTGAGAGTTCATTGGGAATTTGTCAATTAAATTAGCCCCTTTTGGTGAAGGTAATAAATTAAATTAACCTAGCCTTTCTGGTAAAGTTACTTAATTAATTAAATTGACTTAATTGAATTAATTAAATGAACAAATTAACAATTTGAATTAACATATGCTTGCATGTGCATATTCCTTTATTAGGTAAACAACATATAACATTTCAGCATGGTGTTCTGTCTCATATAATTTATATTGCCGGTGAAAGTCACTGTTCTGCCCAGTGGCGTTTTCTCCTAAATTTCTCCCACATTGGCCTAAAATATCCAATATAAAAGTTGCAAAACAACATTCTGAAATTTTAATATGTTGCTTATCTAATAATGGACTATGCACAGTTAAAAATGTTGGTCATAGGACTTGTCCTACATTCTCATTTTGGATGCTGAAATTCGTAAAATATACACAAAGTTAAAGTTTAAGGTTGAATTATTATGAATGTGTGGCCTACTGAACTAACAGATTATTGCCACTATCCCTGAAAAGATGGTGGCAATTTGGACATTGTACTGTAAAACAATGAAACACAGGCTGTTGAAATCCTTCTCAGAAACAAACAAATATTATTTTCCATTTTCATGCACCCGGTATACCCATGTCCTTTGCACTTAGACGTTAGACGCACCTGAAACCAGATAAAAATAACGGTTACTTATACATTGGTTAAAATTTAAGCAAATTCTGAGACATCAACTTTTTGATGATTGGTTAATTTGACACGTAATGACCCAGTTAGAAATTGGGTCGGGCATCAAAGATTTCTGTTATACCTTGTGCTTGGATTTATACAGGGTCCTAAATAAATTATTTGATATTGTGTTTTCTTTGTCATGTCATCTGAAATTATAGCATCAGCTACATTTAACAGGGTTGGTTGGGTAACAACAGGAAATACACATGTTATTCTATCCTTTTTGTTTATTTTTTTACAGCAACATGACTCCAATGCAGAAAATAAACAAATAGTACTCATCTTATATAAGCATGCAAAGGAAAACGATAAGCAATATATCAGTGAAAACTAATTTTCAAAACTAAAAGACATTCCCATGTTTCCACAAACCAACTGCACACAGAATAGGGGTGAATTACGTTGTAATAGGAGTTGAAATGCCAATGGTGAAAATGTATTTGGTATTTTCAGTTACTTTTTCAATTTCATCTTGTAACTTTTTAACTCAAATCATTTGCTACAACTAATCAATAAAATATATATGTTATGTATATAATTTTTGTATTTGTACCATTATATTTAAAAAAATTTAGCAAGACTTTACAAGATTGCCATCCAAGGCAAAGACCCAGATGGCAAGTAGACAAAGAAGCCATTGGCTTATCGGGAGTCCAAAATTTTTTCATCTGTGTGCAACCTACCTTCCTGAGATATGTGTCAACCTTGTTTTTAAACATATTCACGCTGCTAGCAGTTTGCAGAAATTTAATAAAGCTACTCTAAGATGTATACGTATATGTTTTGACGTAGAGTATGTATGTATATGTTTTGACGTAGAGTATGTATGTATATGTTTTGACGTAGAGTATGTATGTATATGTCTTGACGTAGAGTATGTATGTATATGTTTTGACGTAGAGTACGTATGTATATGTTTTGATGTAGAGTACGTATGTATATGTTTTGACGTAGAGTATGTATGTATATATGTTTTGACGTAGAGTATGTATGTATATGTTTTGACATAGAGTACGTATGTATATGTTTTGACGTAGAGTATGTATGTATATGTTTTGACGTAGAGTATGTATGTATATGTTTTGACGTAGAGTACGTATGTATATGTTTTGACGTAGAGTACGTATGTATATGTTTTGACGTAGAGTACGTATGTGTATGTTTTGACGTAGAGTACATATGTATATGTTTTGACGTAGAGTATGTATGTATATGTTTTGACGTAGAGTACGTATGTATATGTTTTGACAGAGTACGTATGTATATATGTTTTGACGTAGAGTATGTATGTATATGTTTTGACGTAGAGTACGTATGTATATGTTTTGACGTAGAGTATGTATGTATATGTTTTGACGTAGAGTATGTATGTATATGTTTTGACGTAGAGTACGTATGTATATGTTTTGACGTAGAGTATGTATGTATATGTTTTGACGTAGAGTACGTATGTATATGTTTTGACGTAGAGTACGTATGTATATGTTTTGACGTAGAGTACGTACGTATATGTTTTGACGTAGAGTATGTATGTATATGTTTTGACGTAGAGTATGTATGTATATGTTTTGACGTAGAGTACATATGTATATGTTTTGACGTAGAGTACGTATGTATATGTTTTGACGTAGAGTATGTATGTATATATGTTTTGACGTAGAGTATGTATGTATATGTTTTGATGTAGAGTACGTATGTATATGTTTTGATGTAGAATATGTATGTATATGTTTTGACGTAGAGTATGTATGTATATGTTTTGATGTAGAGTACGTATGTATATGTTTTGACGTAGAGTATGTATGTATATGTTTTGACGTAGAGTACGTATGTATATGTTTTGACGTAGAGTATGTATGTATATATGTTTTGACGTAGAGTATGTATGTATATGTTTTGACGTAGAGTATGTATGTATATGTTTTGACATAGAGTATGTATATGTTTTGAAGTAGAGTACATATGTATATGTTTTGACGTAGAGTATGTATGTATATGTTTTGATGTAGAGTATGTATGTATATGTTTTGACGTAGAGTATGTATGTATATGTTTTGACGTAGAGTATGTATGTATATGTTTTGACGTAGAGTATGTATGTATATGTTTTGACGTAGAGTACGTATGTATATGTTTTGACGTAGAGTATGTATGTATATGTTTTGACGTAGAGTATGTATGTATATGTTTTGACGTAGAGTACGTATGTATATGTTTTGACGTAGAGTATGTATGTATATGTTTTGACGTAGAGTATGTATGTATATATGTTTTGACGTAGAGTATGTATGTATATGTTTTGACGTAGAGTAGGTATGTATATGTTTTGACGTAGAGTATGTATGTATATGTTTTGACGTAGAGTACGTATGTATATGTTTTGACGTAGAGTATGTATGTATATGTTTTGACGTAGAGTATGTATGTATATGTTTTGACGTAGAGTTTGTATGTATATGTTTTGACGTAGAGTACGTATGTATATGTTTTGACGTAGAGTATGTATGTATATGTTTTGACGTAGAGTATGTATGTATATATGTTTTGACGTAGAGTATGTATGTATATGTTTTGACGTAGAGTAGGTATGTATATGTTTTGACGTAGAGTATGTATGTATATGTTTTGACGTAGAGTACGTATGTATATGTTTTGACGTAGAGTATGTATGTATATGTTTTGACATAGAGTATGTATGTATATGTTTTGACGTAGAGTATGTATGTATATGTTTTGACGTAGAGTATGTATGTATATGTTTTGACGTAGAGTATGTATGTATATGTTTTGACGTAGAGTATGTATGTATATGTTTTGACGTAGAGTATGTATGTATATGTTTTGACGTAGAGTATGTATGTATATGTTTTGACATAGAGTATGTATGTATATGTTTTGGTGTTGAGTATGTTTATGGTTGCTCTGTTCACACTCTGTTATTTTGATATGGAATTGATCATTGGAATTAGAATTTTTGAGGTGGAATTTGAATTAGTATGCATAATTGGAATTGATATAAAGTAAGTGATCCCAAGTCAGTGCAGGTCATTTCAGCGTACTGTATCTTCTTGCAATTTTTATGCAGGACAACAAGTTGATTTGTTGGTGTCAAAGAAAAATGAAAATGGCTACAAGAGGGAGCACCTAGTCCCGAAGAAGAAGAATGGCGACAGTCAAAGCATCATTACGAGCGTCGTTCCTGGAGACTTTGATGGTGATGTCCAGATGGACGTGCTTTTAACAAGGAAACCCATTGGTGCCCCCAGGCCAGTGTCTGTTGAGATATACTGGGGAAATTCAACTGCTGTTTCAGTGTCTCGTAAGTCTTTTTATACTGCTATATCACCTGCATACTATTATATAATGCTTCTGCATTGTTATATTCAATAATATTAGTAAAATTAGTATAAATTATGTTACCTTTCACTTTCCAGGTCCAACTTTCATAGTGGCCTAATAGAAAAGGCTACATCTACTGATCTAGCTATATTTAACAAAATTGTCACCCACAGCAGGGGAAAAACCAGATTGCAAGTGGACAAGGAAGCCATTGGCTTATCAAGAGTCCAACGATTATTCATCTATGCGTAACCCACCCATCTGAGATTCAAAAATGTCAATTGTGTTTTAATTTATCAGATGCATCATTAAAAGAGCTCTATTATAATGTAGGACTTCTAAATTCACCCTAGCAAGTGACATAGCAACACATTATTTTTAGAAACTACAGATGGAAGGAACCTCCTGATTGGTTTTCATATTCATAGTTGTTTGGGTACCTAATGTTATGTAATTACAGTAAACAAAATGTGATGATGTTGGGTACCTAATGTTGTGTAATTACAGTAAACAAAATGTGATGATGTTGGGTACCTAATGTTGTGTAATTACAGTAAACAAAATGTGATGAAGTTGGGTCCCCAGTGTTGTGTAATTACAGTAAACAAAATGTGATGTAGTTGGGTACCCAGTGTTGTGTAATTACAGTAAACAAAATGTGATGAAGTTGAGTACCCAATGTTGTGTAATTACAGTAAACAAAATGTGATGAAGTTGGGTTTTCCACCTTTCAGGTGAGCCATATCATTTCAGTGAGAGTTTCCAAGATGAGCCGGCGCTGCTGGAGTAAGTATTTTCAAAACATCCTATCAATTATTTCCACATTGAATTATATACATGGAGTGGAACCTCGTTAATCCACACATTATATACATGGAGTGAAACCTCGTTAAATCACACATTATATACATGGAGTAGAACCTCGTTAATCCACACATTATATACATGGAGTGGAATCTCATTAATCCATACACCTTAGTCCCCAATGATTGTGTCTGGATTAATGTGTATTCTGGAAAGATGAATCATGCATACTTTTTACATAAACATTGATACATATTGATATACATATAATTGCTGTATATATTTTTTATTTTACAACTGTTGGAATTAATTATAAATGGTGAATAATGTTCACTTTATCATTAACGATTTATTTCCATTATTTACCTGTTTTTGAGTAAAATTAATGTTTTGTGACTTCTGGATGTGGAGTGCAGATTCCTGGTTTAACATTGAGCATTAGCATAATATTGGTTGGAAATTCCATTCCAAACTGTGTAAATGCTTTCCAATTAATTTGTATTCACCGCTTTTTTATTTATATTTTATATGTGTATTTTTGTTACAAGCGTTAAAACATGAATGTGTAAATGAACATGATCGAAAATTCCTGGCACTGACATTTGATGAAAGATTGATGCACCTCTAACCTCGGGTTTGTAGGGATTTTTGGAGCGATGTAGATGTTCATATTGTACTGCGGGAGACTGGAGTTTATGTAACAGTTCCTTATACATTCACTGTAATAGTTCCTTATACATTCAATGTAACAGTTCCTCATATATTCAATGTAACAGTTCCTCATACATTCAATGTAACAGTTCCTCATACATCCAATGTAACAGTTCCTCATACATTCAATGTAACAGTTCCTCATACATTCAATACATTTTTCAGCTGGAACGCCGATATGCTTCCGGACTTATTGACTGAAATATCCCCAGGAAATAGGACACTTTGGCTGGCCAGGTAAACAGTCAACAAACTAGCAGCTAAATATAAAACTATCATGTAGTTGACATAAGCAAACCTTGTGTGCAATGTGTATGTGTCTATTTGTGATCAGCTGTTCATATTAGGTTTTGGTGAAAACTCCCAAACGAAGTGACAAAATAGACCTTCTTTGATTATAATAATGATATTATTGCTGGAACAAATTACATTTTTATTTATTTTATTTTATAATATCTTGTTTGTCACTCTTGACCAAGTTGCAGTTTCACTTTTGTATGACATTGCATATTATATGTGATATGTGTCCCAGTGTGTGGACAGTTCTGTCATAATTGCATAATTTGTAATATTGTAACGTTACATTGGTGCAGGCACACCAGTTGTAGTGTTACATTGGTCCAGACACAGCCATTGTAATGTTACATTGGTGCAGGGAGTAAATATTTGTTTGCGAACGATGAATGTTAAATGTTAGGTACAAACTGTCATCGTTTTTGTCATAAAGTCATGTCATATACACTATGATAACAATATAATAATAATACAGCATTTTAAAAGTGCTAATTCCCACTATATGGATCAATGCGCTGTACCTGGTATAAAATACTATTCACTTGGTATAAAATACTATTTAAATATAAACACACATGTGTAAACACTGAATAAATAAATAAAATTACTTTAGAAATAAATGAATAAAATAATTTAGAAAACCTTAAAATCTTGTGAGAATCCTAATGCAAAATTAATGTGTATCACAAATAGCCCATCCATAGTGTCCATCACATAATATTCTCTTCATTTACATATATTTGAAGTGACTAATAAAAAGGTGAGTCTAAAGACTTCCTAAAAATTGTTAGCTTCTAGGAATTACGAATGTCTGCGGGCAATGAATTCCAAAGTCGAGGCACTATTGTTCCAAATGCAGATTCACCAATGCTGTTCTTAGTGATGCATTGGTGCAGTGTTGGTGCATAGTCCTTGCGTATACGCCCATCAGTAAGTCGGCGCCAAACGATTGACGCATCGGTACGCCAACACTAGCACCTTGAAATGTATTCGACTTGCTACCGGCAGCCAGTGTAAGCCCCTTAAGACTGGTGTTATGTGGTCGTGCCTACTGGTGCGCGTAATTAGTCTAGCAGCAATGTTCTGTACCCGTTGCAGTCGAAGTATCTGTGAAGGTTAACCAAGAGCGAATTACAATAATCTAGGTGAGAGGTCGCAAGTGCGTTTACAGCACTTTTGGTGGCTTCTGTTGTGAGATAGTGATGTATTGATGATAGTCTGTATAGATGATTATTACAAGCAGCACGCACAGCTGTCACATGATGTGTCATCGTCAGATGTTGATCCATATGAACTCCCAAATTTCGTACGCAGTCTACTGGTGAAATGATGTCAGTTCCAATGGTCATAGAGCAAACTCCATATAACTTGAGATGATGTTTTAATATAAAATAATCATCTCAGTTTTGTCATCATTTAACTTCATCCATCGTCTAACTTCTGTTCTAACATCTTGACTGCTGAAGTGTTTTGATGAACCACAGTTATGTCATATAATATGACTTTTATACAGTGGCGTATTTAGGGGGGCATTAGGCCATTGCCCCTTTAGCTTAATTTTATATTTTTGCTGTACTTTCCGTTGCGTCACTACATGGTAGCATGGTTGACTAGGCTTGGTCCCCCTTTGGCTTCCCCTTTGACCTCCCCTTTGGCCTCCCCTTTGACCCCCCTTTGGCCTCTCCCTTGGCCTCCCCCTTTGGCCCCCCCCCCGTTGGCCCCCCCTTTGTAAGATACTATATACACGCCACTGCTGTTTTCTGTTTTATTTTATGTCATGTTTACTTTGCACGCTGAACAGCAAGATCGAAATTCATAAACAGATAATGCTCAAATAAAATTAAAAAAATTGTGGTTCATAAAAACAAATTTGGTGATAGAATACATATCATTTATACTATATGACATGATTTTATCATAAAGATGATCAGGTATTGCACCTTTAAACATTTACCAAGCTAATGAACTTAGTCATTGAAAGATGTGTCCTCTGGTGTTTGTTTCAGGCAAAATCGAACGTTCCAACAGATTCCATTTCCAGAAAGTCAGAATGGTTCGTGGCCAGCCATGACAACACCACACTCCTGTGCCTTTCTGGATCTCGATGGCGACTGCACAGCAGGTGCGCATGCATGGCAAAATATGGCTACCATGGAAAAATACTAGTTGTAATAAAAAGCAACACACTAGGTTTGCTGTTCAAATTGTTACCTGATCGAAACTTTTTTAATGCGAAAAAAATTACAAATATCTCCTGCAGATAACAAGTGCATAAATAAATTCTTCATGCAATACTATTTTGCACAATGATACATTTTATGAAGTCACCTAAACTGTTGCAATTTACCCCGATGCAGGGCAAGTTGTAACAGCCATTTTTAAATCATGAAACATCACCAAGTAAATGAAAAACTCCACTGACTGGTCAGTCAAGTTTTATTGACCGGAATATTATTTAGTATTTCAACTATAATTTGTGAAGAAATGGTTAGTTTATCTTATATAGAAACTACTCAGTTCAAAACAAGCATAGAATAACCGCCCCAACCCTCATAATAGATTACCATATAAAATGGCACCATTTTTTACCTTGTCAGTGGATCTCCGTGACACAATATGTGACATGGTAAAAATTATTGATGAATGTACTGCTACCATAAAAAATAACTTGCATTAGTAGTTTTGTCTGTAAAACATTTATTGCAACTTATCCATGTTACATCTAGCCCCGGTCTCCCCTACTGAGACACAAAAGGAGTTTCAAACAGTGAAATCTATCTTCAGGGACTTCATTTATTATCTCTTCATGCAGTAAACAATACAAAAGTGTTACTTTGTTAAAACCATGCAAGTATGAACAAAATAAAAAAATATCCCTCCTCAGTTGATTTAGTCCATCAAGAATCAAATTCGTAGATCTTTACATATGTAGTGCGTGAATAGTTCAAGTAATATACACAATGGTTTAATAAAAGAGTGCACACTTGTTAAAATTATCAAAAGAGTTGGCTTTGATCGTTAGCCCGGGTAACAAGCTGTAAAGAGAGAACCAGGGTTCGATTGCTCTTGCCACCATCTCAAAGCTTTGAGAGTTTTGTTCGTCCCATGTTGCCACAGTTCACTCAGCTGTATAAATAATACCCAGCTACAGACAAAGGTGGATATCTGAAAGAATAATTGCAGCGTGGCTCTATGCTTCCCAGAGAAGTCGAGATGGCATTGGAATGAACATTTCTGCAAGGGGGTTAAATGTAAAGTGCTTTGATGAGTCCTGAGGACTGGATATTGCGCTATATAAGAATGTACCTTTTGCTTTACTTTTTAATAACCTTTTGTTATAGTATGTCGAGGTGGAGCCATTTGCAATTTTTTGCAGGCTTTTTACCGGATCCAGTTAAAAATAAACTAAATAACACTTTTGCACCAATGAGCTAACATGTTGTAGCCGAAACTACATAGATTAGTTTTCCACAAAAATAAATGCTTTATGAGAATAGGGGAACCGTCGAAATGAGGAGGGACATTTTACAACCCTATTGGTGGTCTGTTTGTCCACACCCTGATACATATGTTAACACTAGGTGGGGAAATGTTCATGGCCACCCCGGTACATATGTCAACACTAGGTCTTTTCTCTTATGATTTCAGATCTGCTGATTACTTCAACGGCTGGCCTTGAGGTTTGGCTGAACATTGTAAGTGTCCTTACTTACAACATGTTAGTTTACATTGAGATGACAGTGAGTCTGCTAATCCAGTTATATCAACTTTGTTATCAATACTTATTTATCTTTTCTACACTTTCCTCTCCCCAGTTTTGGCTGTAAGCCCCCCTTATCCCCACCCAGTAGACCAATAGGGCACAATATCCTGGTTTCACCAATGCCCATGAAGTTGACTTTTGAAGGTGGATAAGCTATGTGTTTTTACAACATTTTCAGAAAAGTTGTTCCACGCATATATTATCCATAGTGGGAAGTGTTTACATCATTAATACAAACAAACATTCTTAAATGTATCAGTTGTGTAACCTCTGATGTCTCTACACGTTAAAGCGAAACAAAAGCCATGATTTGGGGACAAAGCACCTAAAAGAGTTAATCAAAACTAACCATTTGCAACTGCAATCAAGAATATCACCATAGTGGGTTTCTTAGAATTTGTTATAAAAGTTGGAGATTCTGGTCAAATCTCTGTCTTCCTGGCGACTGACATGTTAACCAGAACGAGACCAGAACGACCACTAAGTGCTTTCAACCGAAATCGAATGGCTGGTTGCTATACACAGAAGCAAAGTTAACTCTCAATCAAGGGAGTTGCTAAATTGGAATGGGATAAATTATGTAAACAAAGGCCAAAACGTGTTGCAATAGTTGAGTTTAACTGTGTGTTCAACAAGATTTTCTTAGTAAACCACTGGCATGATATGCTTGATTGTAGTTGCAAATGATTATGGCCCAAAACCAAAAATCTGTTTCCCTTTAATGTTGATAAATTTAACCTTCATCTTTCACCATATACCAAATCCTTTGTTGTGCATCATTCAGCCAATTCAATGTTATCACTTTGTGAGATTTTATATGGACTCAGCATTGTTACTGCATAGTAAAAATGTATTCTTACTGTACATTTGCAAATTAGTACAACACTTTTGGTGTCTAGGTATTCAAATTACTTGAGCCATTTATTTGACTAGTTTATCTTTCATTTATGTGAAAGTCAAATTTTTAATTGTTTATTTTTTCTCATTGTAATTAAAAGGGAAATGATTTTCAGTTTGATCTATGTAAAGTACATTCTGGCAGTGGCATCTCTTTCTGTCGACAGGACGGGACTCTGACATATAACCACACCATTCCATTGCCAGGCAGTTGTGCTGAAACAGGACAGATTACTGCTGTTGATATTGGTAAGTTCTTCCGTTTGCTTTTTTCATCTTCCTTTTTTTTAAATCACTTGAATCTTCATCCATTTTCACTTTCAAACTTCTAAATAAATTTTTGGAACCTGTTTGTTAACAGTATATAAAGTACAGAGAAACCTGTCTATAGTGGACACTGTCAGGACTATGCATTATGTCTGTTATGGACAGGTGTCCGTTAAGGAGAATTTTATTAAGTGGACACTAACTAGGTGGCGCCATTATAATTTGTTATGGTGGCTAGTTGGTACTGTTGGAAAGGTACAAGTATACTGTTAATAAAACAATACAGGTATATGCAATATATGTGGGCCATAAGCTTAGTTGGTGAAAATGTCACTAATCGCACAGCGTTACTGCATTCCACTGCATTGAAACCAGGTGGCGTATGGGGCGTGATCAGTCCCATGTAATGACCATTTCTTTGACCCCTCTACGAACAAATGATTAATCCACCGAGTGATGTAACTGAAACAAACAAATTATACATGGTCCACTGCTGTTGGGTGGACAGTAACGTTGAAACATTTCTCCTTGTTCATTCACTTTGGTTGAAGCTTGGCTTATAAGAGTTACACTTTGAGTCTTTGTCAAAACAAAGCAGGGTTAGGGTTACGGAAAGGCAAGCTGAAATGGCTTTGATGTCAGAAGAGAAGCCAATGGGTGAAAGTTTATACAGCTGGCGGCAGCCTAGGTTAGGGCTGGGCAAGAGGCTCATCTTATTTGGTACACATTTCTTAATTACTTCTTTCTGCTTGAGGACATTATGCAGATGGTATGAAACAGAATACATACTTAGCAACGTTAGTGGGTATCAGCGGTGGCTCAGCTAAATTGACTCGCGGGATTGTCAATGCACTTTGACCTGTCCCTGCAAGTGGCAGGGTGACTGAATGGTTGGGTCCAAATTCCCAGTCCATTGTCCACATAGGCCAGGTGGCTGCTATTGACAGTTAGCGGACAGTGCAAACTAACAGCAAATAATTTGGGACTTTGAAAAGTGTCTGTTATAGACAGGTGTCCACTAAGGCAGGTTTTACTGTAGTTTAGTTTTAGTAAGACGTCAGATCCAAATTAGATCCAAATCTAGATCCAAATTACTAGTCAAGATTAAAGGCTATATACGATTGCAGACTGCCAATACTATATGACGTGGTGACCAGTGAGTGTGTGGTGTGTTCTTGACCAGTGAGTGGTGTTTTCTTGAACAGTGAGTGGTGTATCATTGACCAGTGAGTCATGTATTCTTGACCAGTCAGTGGTGTATGGTGTATTCTTGACCAGTGTGTTGCATTCTTGACCAGTCAGTGGTGTGTTCTTGACCAGTCAGTGTTGTGTTCTTGACCAGTCAGCAGGTTTGACCTGTAACGAAGTAAAAGTACTTTGTTACAATACTTGAGTAGTTATTTCAAGTAATTGGCATGAAACGAAGTAGAATTTTTACTAAATACTTTTACGTGTAATGAAGTAGTTTTATCTATAGTAACTGACTGGATAGAACAATGGCTGACTGACAGAAGACAACGAGTTGTAGTAGATGGAGAAGTTTCAAATTGGAAATCGGTTTTGAGTGGGGTACCTCAAGGATCAGTATTAGGACCTATATTATTCTTAATTTATATCAATGACTTGGACGACAGTATAACAAGTAACGTACTGAAATTTGCGGATGACACAAAACTGTTTAGAAAGGTTAATACTGATGGTGATAAACAACATTTACAAAACGATCTAGACAGATTAGTGAAATGGTCTGAGAAATGGCAGATGTTGTTAAATTTTGGGAAATGTAAATGCCTACATACAGGACATAGGAACTTGAATGTAAACTATAAAATGGGAGATACTGTTCTGGGTACTACTGTAAAAGAAAAGGACTTAGGAGTTACAATAAGCGCTGATATGAAAGTTTCAGAGCAGTGTGGTATTGCAGCTTCAAAGGGTAATCAAATTCTTGGATTGATTAGAAGAAACATAACATACAAGGGAAAAAAGTTAATTATACCTCTTTATAAAGCAATAGTTAGACCTCATTTAGAATACTGTATACAAGCATGGAGACCATATCGTAAGAAGGATATAGATACGCTTGAACGCATACAAAGGAGAGCAACTAAAATGATTCCAGAACTGAGAGACCTTAGTTATGAAGAACGCCTGAAAGAATGTGGTTTAACAACTCTAGAGAGAAGGAGGTTAAGAGGAGATCAGATTGAAGTTTTTAAGATATTGAAGGGGTATGAAAATATTGATAGAAATATGTTTTTCTCACTCAAGAAGGATAGCAGAACTAGAGGACATGAGGTAAAATTAGTAAAGGATCAATGTAGATTGGACATCAGGAAGCACTCGTTCTCACAGAGGACAATAAATGAATGGAACAAATTGTCTACAGATTGTGTAACTGCTAGCAGCGTGAATATGTTTAAAAACAAGGTTGACACATATCTCAGGAGGGCGGGTTATAAGTAGATGAACAATGTTGGACTCTCGATAAGCCAATGGCTTCCTTGTCCACTTGCCATCTGGGCCTTTGGCTTGGATGGCAAATCTTGTTAAATCTTGTAATGTGACTTTTTACTTTGTTACTTTTATTTACTTGGCAATATATTTTCTTAAATTTTTTTCCGAAACCGCTGCTGCCGGTGGCACTCCACCGTCAACCACATTTCATAAACTGTGCCTAGTCGCCAGGCCAAAAGCTATTAATATCATCCAATCGCAGGCCAGTTCGCTATCATATTTGGGGCGCGATAGCATACCGGTTAGAAGGCCGGACTCTCAATGGAGAGAACCCGGTTTCAAATCCCACTGCGGTCGCTTCGAACCTTTGGCAAGTTTGACCAGCCCACGTTGCCACAGTTCACTCAGCTGTATAAATGAGTACCTAGCAATACAGACAGTAGTGGATATGTGAACGAATAGCCTTCGCGCAGCAATTGCAGCGTGGCTGAATACTTCCCAAAGAAGTTGAGATGGCCTTGGAATGAACAGGTCTGCCAGGGGGTGAAGTGTAAAGCGCTTTGAGCAGTCCTATGGACCGGATACTGCGCTATATAAGAACATACCTTTTATATTTGCATACAAACCTCTTTGGGAAATCAACGTAACCACTGTTTTATATATATATAGGTCAGTGAACGAAATCTTGGCATAGGTCAGGTCACGGCCGTTGACATAAAATGTCACTTCGAGCACACAACGCTTGAGCGCCATCTCAAACCATGATGCAATTGCAAATAAACTATAAACTATTAATCAGTAAGTTTCCAATACGTGTTATAAATATTAAAATTTGCGATTTCAACATTGCATTGATAATCCCCATATACTGACACAATTCTGATATTCGCGAGCGAATGCACATCGTGGATCGAGAACAAGAACCGATTTTTGCCCATTGTCAGAAACAGCCTTACCGGCTTACATCAGCATTAAACAGCATTTTACTTTCATGAATACAATTAATATTGAGATGTTTGATAAATTCATAATAATGATTACTCTACAGAGTTAAGAGTAAAGAATTGATACTCTGCCACTTGGCAGCATCTTTACCCATCAATGGCTTACTCAAGCGGACCCATAATATCCTGGACAGGGGCAGGGGCAGGGGCAGGGGCAGGGGCAGGGGCAGGGGCAGGGGCAGGGGCAGGGGCAGGGGCAGGGGCAGGGGCAGGGGCAGGGGCAGAGGCCCTGACAGGGCACTTAAATCTTAAATGCAATTGGCAACAGCAGTACTCTGTTGCCCTGGTCTGTCTTCTGATCAATTCTAGCACAAGCTGGTACCAGGTAACCAACCCAGCTAGCTGCTAAAGCATGTAGTTTCAATGTTTGTGTGTGCTTTAAGGTTTACAAGCCAGTTGGCTTCATCAGCTAGGCATCAAATGTCTTTGCTAATTTTACTATGGGCAGTGCTATGTGGAATTACCTCTGACCTGTTTCCCCGACAGGCCACTACTACTAGTACTGGACTGACCCTTTAGCTACTCACAATCACACCTGCTTCTACATATTCTGTTCTAGCTCCTCCCATACCCAGTGGAACAGGTCGATAAAAAGACAGGTTGTGCCTCATCATTAATTTAGTTCTGCATTTAACTGACATTATTTGATGTTGTGAGCTCTCATTAATGATAATGTAATTTTCCAAACATCCAAGTGAGCACCATGTTCAAGGGTGGCGGACTGATTGACCAGCTGAGGCTGTCTGGGAACACTTTATTATAGGCAGAGTGCTTGCAAAACAGTTGCCAGATGCAAGCTGTGTAATTTATATACTATTACTCATGATTTTGTTGTTATTTCTAAGTGTTGTACTTTTACTTCTACTTTTACTTCAAGTACTTTTGAAAAGTAGTTACTTTTTACTCAAAAAAGTAATTACTTTTTACTCAAGTACTTTTTTACAAAGTACTTTTACTTTTACTCAAGTACTTTTTAGGTCAATTACTTTTACTTTTACTCAAGTACAAAATTAAAGTAATTCAGTCAACCCTGCCAGTCAGTGGTGTGTTCTTGCCCTGTCAGTTGTGTTCTCTTGACCCGTCAGTAGTATGTTCTTGACCAGTCAGTGGTGTGTTCTTGATCAGTGAGTGATGTGCTCTTGACCAGTCAGTGGTATGTTCTTGTAGATCAGGACAGTGTGCTGGATTTGCTCCTGCCTGTAGACTGCAGTGGCAGTGAGATCTATGTGTACACCAATAAAGACAAAAAGGTGGGTAGTAATTTAACAAAAAAAATTATCTGCACATTGGAACATTCTTGATTAACTGGTCTCACCATGACCCTGCTGTCCAACCATGACCCAGCAGTCCCACCATGGTCCCACTATCCCTCCATGGTCCAGCTGTCCCACCATGACCAAGCTATCCCTCCATGGCCCAGCTGTCCCACCATGACCAAGCTATCCAACCATGGCCCAGCTGTACCACCATGACCAAGCTATCCAACCATAGCCCAGCTATCCAACCATGACCCAGCTGTCCCACCATGACCCAGCTGTCCCACTATGACCCAGCTGTCCCACCACGACCCAGCTGTCCAACCATGACCCAGCTGTCCAACCATGACCCGGCTGTCCAACCATGGCCCAGCTGTCCTACCATGACACAGCTGTCCCGCCACGACCCAGCTGTCCAACCATGACCCAGCTGTCCAACCACGACCCAGCTGTCCAACCACGACCCAGCTGTCCCACCACGACCCAGCTGTCCCTCCACGACCAAGCTGTTTCACCACGACCTAGCTGTCCCACCACGACCCAGCTGTCCCACCACGACCCAGCTGTCCCTCCACGACCAAGCTGTTTCACCATGACCCAGCTGTCCCACCACGACCAAGCTGTTTCACCACGACCTAGCTGTTCCACCACGACCCAGCTGTCCCACCACGACCCAGCTGTCCCACCACGACCAAGCTGTCCAACCATGGCCCAGCTGTCCAACCATGACACAGCTGTCCTGCCATGACCCAGCTGTCCCGCCATGACCCAGCTGTTCCACCACGACCCAGCTGTCCCACCATGACCAAGCTATCCAACCATGGCCCAGCTATCCAACCATTACACACCTGTTCTGCCATGCCCCAGCTGTCCCACCACGACCCAGCTGTCCCACCATGGCCCAGCTGTCCAACTATGACCCAGTTGTCCCACCATGACCCAGCTGTCCAACCACGACCCAGCTGTCCAACCACGACCCAGCTGTCCAACCACGACCCAGCTGTCCAACCACGACCCAGCTGTCCAACCACGACCCAGCTGTCCAACCACGACCCAGCTGTCCAACCACGACCCAGCTGTCCAACCACGATCCAGCTGTCCAACCACGACCCAGCTGTCCAACCACGACCCAGCTGTCCAACCACGACCCAGCTGTCCAACCACGACCCAGCTGTCCAACCACGACCCAGCTGTCCAACCACGACCCAGCTGTCCCACCACGACCCAGCTGTCCAACCACGACCCAGCTGTCCCACCATGGCCCAGCTGTCCCACCATGACCCAGCTGTCCAACCATGGCCCATATGCAAATATACTACAGCAATAAAGATTAAAACATGAAATATACTACTGTTAATTTAGATGTAATTTGAGTTAAGAGAATTGAGGCATTTTAGTTATATGAAACATCATTTATAGCTCTCACTGAGTTAACTAATGAAGATTGCCGTATGTTCCTTTTAAATGAGAGACCTTGCAGAAATCTGGTAGACGCAGTAGTGCTGACTGCTGTGTCATTTATGGACTGTTGATTGTATTTTGGCGACTGTAGAAAGTAACAGAGTTGCAATAGGTAATGGTTGAATTTTTTTCCTGACTTACAGTGGCGGCACATGGCAAAAGGTTTCTCATATGAAGAAAAATCTTGGAGGTTTCCACCCCGTGACGCATTCAAGATCAATGTTACCCTGCCCTGGACTCTGAGGGTGGGGGACTTTGACATGGATGGCTACCCCGACGTCCTGACAGTTCTACAGAACAATCAGTCAGACGGGTAGGTTGCAGGCTTGCTATGCCACTCTATTATGAAGTCATATTTTCTGTATGGTTCAAAGTTATTTATCTACGTGAAACAAAGTTGCCTTTTGGTCTAGACTGGCAATTTTTCATCGGTTGACATAGGCGATTAAATGTATGACGGCCAGGAGGGGCTTTACTGCAGTGGTTGTGTATCTGGATGACTTCTTCCTTCCTGCACCCATCTTTACTCCAGTGGTGGTGTATCTGGATGACTTCTTCCTTCCTGCACCCATCTTTACTCCAGTGGTGGTGTATCTGGATGACTACTTCCTTCCTGCACCCATCTTTACTCCAGTGGTGGTGTATCTGGATGACTACTTCCTTCCTGCACCCATCTTTACTGCAGTAGTGGTGTATCTGGATGACTACTTCCTTCCTGCACCCATCTTTACTGCAGTAGTGGTGTATCTGGATGACTACTTCCTTCCTGCACCCATCTTTACTGCAGTAGTGGTGTATCTGGATGACTACTTCCTTCCTGCACCCATCTTTACTGCAGTAGTGGTGTATCTGGATGACTACTTCCTTCCTGCACCCATCTTTACTCCAGTGGTGGTGTATCTGGATGACTACTTCCTTCCTGCACCCATCTTTACTCCAGTGGTGGTGTATCTGGATGACTTCTTCTTTTGTGCACCCATCTTTACTGCAGTGTTTCTTCCTTCCTGCACCCATCTTTACTCCAGTGGTGGTGTATCTGGATGGCTTCTTCCTTCCTGCACCCATCTTTACTCTAGTGGTCGTGTATCTGAATGACTTCTTCCTTTGTGCACCCATCTTTACTGCAGTGGTGGTGTATCTGGATGACTTCTTCCTTCATGCACCCATCTTTACTCCAGTGGTGGTGTATCTGAATGACTTCTTCCTTCATGCACCCATCTTTACTCCAGTGGTGGTGTATCTGAATGACTTCTTCCTTCATGCACCCATCTTTACTCCAGTGGTGGTGTATCTGGATGACTTCTTCCTTCATGCACCCATCTTTACTCCAGTGGTCGTGTATCTGAATGACTTCTTCCTTCATGCACCCATCTTTACTCCAGTGGTGGTGTATCTGAATGACTTCTTCCTTCATGCACCCATCTTTACTCCAGTGGTGGTGTATCTGAATGACTTCTTCCTTCATGCACCCATCTTTACTCCAGTAGTGGTGTATCTGGATGACTTCTTCCTTTGTGCACCCATCTTTACTGCAGTGGTGGTGTATCTGGATGACTTCTTCCTTCATGCACCCATCTTTACTCCAGTGGTGGTGTATCTGAATGACTTCTTCCTTCATGCACCCATCTTTACTCCAGTGGTGGTGTATCTGGATGACGTCTTCCTTCGTGCACCCATCTTTACTGCAGTGGTGGTGTATCTGGATGACTTCTTCCTTTGTGCACCCATCTTTACTCCAGTGGTGGTGTATCTGAATGACTTCTTCCTTCATGCACCCATCTTTACTCCAGTGGTGGTGTATCTGGATGACTTCTTCCTTTGTGCACCCATCTTTACTGCAGTAGTGGTGTATCTGGACGACTTCTTCCTTTGTGCACCCATCTTTACTCCAGTGGTGGTGTATCTGGACGACTTCTTCCTTTGTGCACCCATCTTTACTGCAGTGGTGGTGTATCTGGATGACTTCTTCCTTCATGCACCCATCTTTACTCCAGTGGTGGTGTATCTGAATGACTTCTTCCTTCATGCACCCATCTTTACTCCAGTGGTGGTGTATCTGAATGACTTCTTCCTTCATGCACCCATCTTTACTCCAGTAGTGGTGTATCTGGATGACGTCTTCCTTCGTGCACCCATCTTTACTCCAGTGATGGTGTATCTGGATGACTTCTTCCTTCATGCATCCATCTTTACTCCAGTGGTGGTGTATCTGAATGACTTCTTCCTTCATGCACCCATCTTTACTCCAGTAGTGGTGTATCTGGATGACGTCTTCCTTCGTGCACCCATCTTTACTCCAGTGGTGGTGTATCTGGATGACTTCTTCCTTCATGCATCCATCTTTACTCCAGTGGTGGTGTATCTGAATGACTTCTTCCTTCATGCACCCATCTTTACTCCAGTAGTGGTGTATCTGGATGACGTCTTCCTTCGTGCACCCATCTTTACTCCAGTGATGGTGTATCTGGATGACTTCTTCCTTCATGCATCCATCTTTACTCCAGTGGTGGTGTATCTGAATGACTTCTTCCTTCATGCACCCATCTTTACTCCAGTAGTGGTGTATCTGGATGACGTCTTCCTTCGTGCACCCATCTTTACTCCAGTGGTGGTGTATCTGGATGACTTCTTCCTTCGTGCACCCATCTTTACTGCAGTGGTGGTGTATCTGGATGACTTCTTCCTTCGTGCACCCATCTTTACTCCAGTGGTGGTGTATCTGAATGACTTCTTCCTTCTTGCACCCATCTTTACTCCAGTAGTGGTGTATCTGGATGACGTCTTCCTTCGTGCACCCATCTTTACTCCAGTGATGGTGTATCTGGATGACTTCTTCCTTCATGCATCCATCTTTACTCCAGTGGTGGTGTATCTGGATGACGTCTTCCTTCGTGCACCCATCTTTACTCCAGTGATGGTGTATCTGGATGACTTCTTCCTTCATGCATCCATCTTTACTCCAGTGGTGGTGTATCTGGATGACTTCTTCCTTCGTGCACCCATCTTTACTCCAGTGGTGGTGTATCTGAATGACTTCTTCCTTCATGCACCCATCTTTACTCCAGTAGTGGTGTATCTGGATGACGTCTTCCTTCGTGCACCCATCTTTACTCCAGTGGTGGTGTATCTGGATGACTTCTTCCTTTGTGCACCCATCTTTACTCCAGTGGTGTTGTATCTGGATGACTTCTTCCTTCGTGCACCCATCTTTACTGCAGTGGTGTTGTATCTGGATGACTTCTTCCTTCCTGCACCCATCTTTACTCCAGTGGTGGTGTATCTGAATGACTTCTTCCTTCATGCACCCATCTTTACTCCAGTGGTGGTGTATCTGCATGACTTCTTCCTTCGTGTATCCATCTTTTCTCCAGTGGTGGTGTATCTGGATGACTTCTTCCTTTGTGCACCCATCTTTACTCCAGTAGTGGTGTATCTGGATGACTTCTTCCTTTGTGCACCCATCTTTACTCCAGTTGTGGTGTATCTGGATGACTTCTTCCTTTGTGCACCCATCTTTACTCCAGTAGTGGTGTATCTGGATGACTTCTTCCTTTGTGCACCCATCTTTACTCCAGTAGTGGTGTATCTGGATGACTTCTTCCTTTGTGCACCCACCTTTACTGCAGTGGTGGTGTATCTGGATGACTTCTTCCTTCGTGCACCCATCTTTACTCCAGTGGTGGTGTATCTGAATGACTTCTTCCTTCATGCACCCATCTTTACTCCAGTGGTGGTGTATCTGGATGACTTCTTCCTTTGTGCACCCACCTTTACTGCAGTGGTGGTGTATCTGGATGACTTCTTCCTTCGTGCACCCATCTTTACTCCAGTGGTGGTGTATCTGAATGACTTCTTCCTTCATGCACCCATCTTTACTCCAGTGGTGGTGTATCTGGATGATTTCTTCCTTCGTGCACCCATCTTTACTCCAGTGGTGGTGTATCTGGATGACTTCTTCCTTCGTGCACCCATCTTTACTCCAGTGGTGGTGTATCTGAATGACTTCTTCCTTCATGCACCCATCTTTACTCCAGTGGTGGTGTATCTGGATGACTTCTTCCTTCGTGCACCCATCTTTACTCCAGTGGTGGTGTATCTGGATGACTTCTTCCTTCGTGCACCCATCTTTACTCCAGTGGTGGTGTATCTGGATGACTTCTTCCTTTGTGCACCCACCTTTACTGCAGTGGTGGTGTATCTGGATGACTTCTTCCTTTGTGCACCCATCTTTACTGCAGTGGTGGTGTATCTGGATGACTTCTTCCTTTGTGCACCCATCTTTACTCCAGTGGTGGTGTATCTGAATGACTTCTTCCTTCATGCACCCATCTTTACTCCAGTGGTGGTGTATCTGGATGACTTCTTCCTTTGTGCACCCATCTTTACTCCAGTGGTGGTGTATCTGGATGACTTCTTCCTTTGTGCACCCATCTTTACTCCAGTAGTGGTGTATCTGGATGACTTCTTCCTTTGTGCACCCACCTTTACTGCAGTGGTGGTGTATCTGGATGACTTCTTCCTTTGTGCACCCACCTTTACTCCAGTGGTGGTGTATCTGGATGACTTCTTCCTTTGTGCACCCATCTTTACTCCAGTGGTGGTGTATCTGGATGACTTCTTCCTTTGTGCACCCACCTTTACTGCAGTGGTGGTGTATCTGGATGACTTCTTCCTTTGTGCACCCATCTTTACTGCAGTGGTGGTGTATCTGGATGACTTCTTCCTTTGTGCACCCATCTTTACTCCAGTGGTGGTGTATCTGAATGACTTCTTCCTTCATGCACCCATCTTTACTCCAGTGGTGGTGTATCTGGATGACTTCTTCCTTTGTGCACCCATCTTTACTCCAGTGGTGGTGTATCTGGATGACTTCTTCCTTTGTGCACCCATCTTTACTCCAGTGGTGGTGTATCTGGATGACTTCTTCCGTTGTGCACCCATCTTTACTGCAGTGGTGGTGTATCTGGATGACTTCTTCCTTTGTGCACCCACCTTTACTGCAGTGGTGGTGTATCTGGATGACTTCTTCCTTTGTGCACCCATCTTTACTCCAGTGGTGGTGTATCTGGATGACTTCTTCCTTTGTGCACCCATCTTTACTCCAGTGGTGGTGTATCTGGATGACTTCTTCCTTTGTGCACCCACCTTTACTGCAGTGGTGGTGTATCTGGATGACTTCTTCCTTTGTGCACCCATCTTTACTCCAGTGGTGGTGTATCTGGATGACTTCTTCCTTTGTGCACCCATCTTTACTCCAGTGGTGGTGTATCTGGATGACTTCTTCCTTTGTGCACCCATCTTTACTCCAGTGGTGGTGTATCTGGATGACTTCTTCCTTTGTGCACCCATCTTTACTCCAGTGGTGGTGTATCTGGATGACTTCTTCCGTTGTGCACCCATCTTTACTCCAGTGGTGGTGTATCTGAATGACTTCTTCCTTTGTGCACCCATCTTTACTCCAGTGGTGGTGTATCTGGATGACTTCTTCCTTTGTGCACCCATCTTTACTCCAGTGGTGGTGTATCTGGATGACTTCTTCCGTTGTGCACCCATCTTTACTCCAGTGGTGGTGTATCTGGATGACTTCTTCCTTTGTGCACCCATCTTTACTCCAGTGGTGGTGTATCTGGATGACTTCTTCCTTTGTGCACCCATCTTTACTCCAGTGGTGGTGTATCTGGATGACTTCTTCCTTTGTGCACCCATCTTTACTCCAGTGGTGGTGTATCTGGATGACTTCTTCCGTTGTGCACCCATCTTTACTGCAATGGTGGTGTATCTGGATGAGTTCTTTTGCTGATCTACAAGTTCACCCATATCCCTGTGTTACTTTGTCTTTGTATAGTTAGACATACTCTTTTTAGGTATGGATGCCTTTAGTCTGGTAAAATTCTGCTGAAAGCTTGTAGCTAGATTAATCCATCCATGAGGTTGTTTATGTCTTCTGACATTGACACAAGTGTATCTCTGGTCTTCTGACATTGACACAAGTGTATCTCTGGTCTTCTGACATTGACACAAGTGTATATCTGGTCTTCTGACATTGACACAAGTGTATCTCTGGTCTTCTGACATTGACACAAGTGTATCTCTGGTCTTCTGACATTGACACAAGTGTGTCTCTGATCTGGTCCACATATCATATGCACTCTGACTTGTGAATGCTTTTGTTATAAAGAATTCATTGAATCGAAATTAATTAGATGTTTTCAAGTAAGCCTAAGTTTAATACATTTGTGTGCATGCATGTGTGCGTGCATGTGTGCGTGCAGGCGAGCATGGATACGAGCATGGATATGATGGAATGCTATGCAATGCATTTGGGTATTTACAATGGCAGTTTGTAAGATGTTTTAAAACTTCATGCAGACCTGTCTCGTTTTTCTGGTTGAAATCTGTATAATTCAATATAACGTTTTTCATTGGTTAATCGGTTAATTGGTAAATATACCTATAACATTCATGTTGCCATCAATCAGGCTACTAAATATACCTACATCAAACAAAATCCACTAGGTTTTGCCAGAGATCTGCAATCTGGGAAACTCCGTATACAACTTAAAACACTAGGACGTACTGTGTGCCACGTTGCAGAACTGCAAGATTTCAGAACTCTTATACCATATGCTTTAAGTCACAGGCAGTAATTATGAACTCATTTATAAATTATTTATTTTTTATGTAATAGTAGTAGGCCATATAATTTATTTTACTATAGTACTGCCTGTTTTAATTTATGATTACATCCTTTATATTTACCTATGCATGTCTAAGTGTATTCTTATTTTGTTCATTTACAAACATAACTTTAAAAATGATGTTCATGCACCTTTTAAATTTGTTACATTTTATGTCATAATTTTTTTCTTAATTAATTTTTTATCATTGGCTGTCTTACTGTGCCAGTTGTATAATTCAACTGCTATAGTTGCCATTTTAATAAAATTATTATATTGTTATATAAGTATTTTTGCTTCAACCACTATAAGTATGTCACTTGATGTTATACATATGTTATGGACACAAGAAAAATTTCCATTTGAAACAAATCTGTATAAAAACAGGACATGGCCGTATAACTCCCAGAAATCCATAATGTGTACGGGAATCCGTTGGATTTGGCAGATGTGTTCGTGACATGAGGAGGTATTCACTTGCAGGACGAAGCAGTATAAAGCAGTGCTGCTGTTGAATGTGGCCTGTGAGGAAGATGAGGCATTCTGTGAACAGACTGGCAGAAAGTTTGTGGCCCAGTGGACCAGTGGTCTGGACACTACTGAGGCTGCAATGGCGGCATTCTTTGACCTCTATGAAAATGTAAGTTGGCCATTTTCAACATAATGGGGCAATGTAGCCCAGTGGTAGGGCATCAGACTCTCAGTTGTAATAGCTGCCATTGAGACATGGTGGCGTGGTGGTTAGAACATCAGACTCTCAGTTGTAATAGCTGCCATTGGGACATGGTGGCGTGGTGGTTAGAACAGCAGACTCTCAGTTGTAATAGCTGCCATTGGGACATGGTGGCGTGGTGGTTAGAACAGCAGACTCTCAGTTGTAATAGCTGCCATTGGGACATGGTGGCGTGGTGGTTAGAACATCGGACTCTCAGTTGTAATAGCTGCCATTGGGACATGGTGGCGTGGTGGTTAGAACATCGGTCTCTCAGTTGTAATAGCTGCCATTGGGACATGGTGGCGTGGTGGTTAGAACAGCAGACTCTCAGTTGTAATAGCTGCCATTGGGACATGGTGGCGTGGTGGTTAGAACATCGGACTCTCAGTTGTAATAGCTGCCATTGGGACATGGTGGCGTGGTGGTTAGAACATCAGACTCTCAGTTGTAATAGCTGCCATTGAGACATGGTGGCGTGGTGGTTAGAACATCAGACTCTCAGTTGTAATAGCTGCCATTGGGACATGGTGGCGTGGTGGTTAGAACATCAGACTCTCAGTTGTAATAGCTGCCATTGGGACATGGTGGCGTGGTGGTTAGAACATCAGACTCTCAGTTGTAATAGTTGCCATTGGGACATGGTGGCGTGGTGGTTAGAAAATCAGACTCTCAGTTGTAATAGCTGCCATTGAGACATGGTGGCGTGGTGGTTAGAACATCAGACTCTCAGTTGTAATAGCTGCCATTGGGACATGGTGGCGTGGTGGTTAGAACATCAGACTCTCAGTTGTAATAGCTGCCATTGGGACATGGTGGCGTGGTGGTTAGAACATCAGACTCTCAGTTGTAATAGCTGCCATTGGGACATGGTGGCGTGGTGGTTAGAACAGCAGACTCTCAGTTGTAATAGCTGCCATTGGGACATGGTGGCGTGGTGGTTAGAACATCAGACTCTCAGTTGTAATAGCTGCCATTGGGACATGGTGGCGTGGTGGTTAGAACATCAGACTCTCAGTTGTAATAGCTGCCATTGGGACATGGTGGCGTGGTGGTTAGAACATCAGACTCTCAGTTGTAATAGCTGCCATTGGGACATGGTGGCGTGGTGGTTAGAACATCAGACTCTCAGTTGTAATAGCTGCCATTGGGACATGGTGGCGTGGTGGTTAGAACATCAGACTCTCAGTTGTAATAGCTGCCATTGGGACATGGTGGCGTGGTGGTTAGAACATCAGACTCTCAGTTGTAATAGCTGCCATTGGGACATGGTGGCGTGGTGGTTAGAACAGCAGACTCTCAGTTGTAATAGCTGCAATTGGGACATGGTGGCGTGGTGGTTAGAACATCAGACTCTCAGTTGTAATAGCTGCCATTGGGACATGGTGGCGTGGTGGTTAGAACAGCAGACTCTCAGTTGTAATAGCTGCCATTGGGACATGGTGGCGTGGTGGTTAGAACATCAGACTCTCAGTTGTAATAGCTGCCATTGGGACATGGTGGCTAGAACAGCAGACTCTCAGTTGTAATAGCTGCCATTGGGACATGGTGGCGTGGTGGTTAGAACAGCAGACTCTCAGTTGTAATAGCTGCCATTGGGACATGGTGGCGTGGTGGTTAGAACATCAGACTCTCAGTTGTAATAGCTGCCATTGGGACATGGTGGCATGGTGGTTAGAACATCAGACTCTCAGTTGTAATAGCTGCCATTGGGACATGGTGGCGTGGTGGTTAGAACATCAGACTCTCAGTTGAGAGATTCCGAGTTCGTATCCTCTTGCCGCCATTTCAAAGCATAGTTCACTCAGCTGTATAAGTGAGTACCTGGCTATGGACAGAGGTGGATATGTGAATGAATAGTCTTATCGCAGTAGTGGTTGATTGCTTCCCAAGGATGTTGAGTTGGCGTTGGAATGATGACTGTCGGAGGTGAAGTGTAATGCACTCTGATCACTCCCAAGGACTGTATACCACTATAAAAAAGAAAGTATCTTTACCTTTGAATCTTGGGAATTATTGTTTAGCCCTGTCACCTCAGTTCACTGTATAAATGAGTACAGACAGTGGTGGTTATATCTGAACAAGTAGTCTCCATGCATGGACTGCAGCAAGGCAGAGTGGTTACCTTAATAAGTTTAATTGATAGGTGCACTAACAATTCTGTCGAGAACTGAAAAGAAGAGTGCTTAGATTTGTTTATAAGCACTACATAATAATAATATGTCTCAATGTGCTGGATGTGATGTTGCCACCATATGATGACAAACTGTAGTGCTGTCATTAGCTGTCCTAGTAGCAACTCACATGAGTGTGCCTGTGTTACAGGGTATCCTGGATGTACTTCTAGTGACAGTGTCACCGTCCAGCCCACCCAAGCCCCAGATCAAAGCCTTCAGGAATGACCTGTCAGCCGACGCTTACTTTGTTAAAGTGACCGTTGGTAGTGGACGTGAGTGTCCACCGGGCAGAAAGGTGAGTGGTCTAACATTCTACACTTATTCGGTGAATGGTGGCGTTATGGCCCCACCTTTTAGGTTACAAAAATATATAGAGTAGGAATTTTAGCAAGTAGTGTAGTCCAGTGATGCAGTATATGCAAATAGGTATTGTGTCGAGTATTGTCGGTGTTGGGTTAATGTTTTAATGTGCTGGTGACGATGCCATGAATTGTCTTGTGTTGTAGGAATATTACTACATGTACTGTATTGCTATGTCGAAGTGTGGGCTCTGGGAGCATCGTGTCCAGGTGGCTTTGTATGAGGCTCAGCCACAGGCTTGGCATATGTTACAGGGTCCACACTTCATGCTTTTAATCGGAATAATATGCCATTAGGCATAATCTTAATACACATAATTCATTTGGCCTTTTCATATCTTTACACCTGGCTTGTGTTGTTGATTGTATAAATGAGAGTATGCAACCACGGTTGCATACATGACTTTAGTGTGTTTCCTTAAAGGTTGTTCCTCAAGTAATTTTTTGGCTGTTTACATTTTAAAATCATTTCACAATAAATCAAACATACTTAGTATCCACTTTGGTATTTGTAAAAAATGATTTAGTTCTGTTGAAACGATTGGACAAACTGTTACATTATTTTCCTATTCACACTTTTGCAAGTTAACAAATCCAATAAGCAAAGTCAATTCTTTTGATGATTTTAACGAAAGTACACTTTTATAAAACTGACTGCACTATTCACAAACCACCAATTTGAACACCAATGAACCTGATTCATGATGGGCTCAATGAATTGAGGGGGGAGTTTTAATGTAATGTTTTGTGATATAAAAAAGGATGTCACATTACAACTCTAGGTATAATTTTCATTGGTTGTTTTATTGATGAATTTCATTGATTTTAAGCAAGACTAATTTTGCATTTGTTGTTAAATGAAGAATGTCGTGTTATACTGTATGTATCATGTTGTCAGCCATACAGTGTCAACCAGGCTGGGGCAACCATCAAGTATGTGACAACGCGCACAGACCGGTCAACTCAAGAGAGCTCTGGTGTGTACCACGATACACTATGTAGTGTAAACCACAATATACTCTCTCTATGCAGTGTGTACAACGATACATTTTCTCTATCTAGAAATCATGGATGCTAACATATAGACGGATTTGTGGCAACTTTGTGCTTTATATACATGTGTAGCGTGATCAAAGATTATGACTTAACTTGAGCCTTTTTCATTCCCTGGTGGAGTGTAGGTCATTAATGATTCCTTTCCACTGGATCTTTTAACTTGCTAACACACTAACAGACCTTGTTGGAATCACTGTGCTCCATTGACTGGTGCTAAATAGTGACTACTGTGCCATCACTGTCCGTTAGTATCTCTGTCTGGACTGTCCTACAATCACCTTGTTCTGTTCACAGCCACACAACTGTCCCAGTCCGCCCACTTTGCACTACAGATGCCGTATACTGTCTTCGGACTTGGACAGACACCAAACTTTGTTGACACCCTCAGTGTCGGAATTCCTAAAGACAGCAATGTAAGTGCAGACTATGTGTTTGTATATATATATATATATATATATATATATATAATATTATATATACATATATAATATTATATATATATATATATATATGAATGCAGTTAAAAAGTCCTACCAATAATAAAACCAAAACATTTTTAAATACAACATTTATATAGCGCCATATTCAATGATTATGCTATGACACTTTACATCATGCTAATATTCTAAGTAAGTATAAGAAAATGTAAAAACAATATATTTATAAAAAAGTAAGATACTATATAAACTGTTTGCCATAGAACATACAATTTATGTTGAAAATAATGATACAAATGAGATTGAATTGAAAAGGCACTTTCAACATTAAAAGTATAGTTCTGCGTATTCTTCTTACGGCTGGTTGTTTATAAAGTGCTCAGTTCTGTATTTATCGCACACAGACTGCAAGAGTGAGGGAATGGACACAGATCATCCCCAACTCTCAGATGATGGTGGTGCCGTACCCGAACGATCAGCCTTCAAAGTACGTAATGGCTGCCATCTAACACTCGTGTTACTCTGTCCAGCACAGAGTAACAAGTAAAATGGGTTTGAAAGCATTTAATTGGAAGAAATTTACACAGATTTTGTTTGGGAACACTAGCTTTCTCAACTTCAACATTTGCCAATTTTATATTTGCTGGAGGATATATTCACACAAACAAATAATAGGTGAAAATTTCTTCCAAGTGAAAACTGAGCGTTACATTTCTCCGTGCTCCAGCTCTCATATTCAGCTTGTTCCTGCAAGTAGGCTGTAATGTGTTGCAAGATGTCGTTTAACTGTCTCCCAACGACAGCACAGATCATCTGTGCATGCTTATTTTTATCCACCTAATAGAGTTGCTGCATTATTATTATTTTTAATTTGTTATATTTAAGTCATAATTTTTTTATTAATTAATTAATTATCATTGGTTGTTTTACTGTGCCAATTGTATAATTCAAGTGCTATAGTTGCCATTTTAACAAAATTATTATAATTATTTTATTAAAGCCTTTCAATAAAATGTTCCTCAGGTACAAAATATGATAATTGTTATCATAACATCATGTTATATAGTATAAAATATATCTATTCCAACACATTGACTGCCCAAATGTGTTTTAATGAACCATCATCATTTATGAATATCAACAAGGGCTGTTTGACTTACTATTGATATTCCGAATCATGAGGTTTACAATTGATTTATGATGGACATAATAAGGTGAATGTATTGTCGTGATTTATTTACTATTTCAAGATAGGTAGTCGGTCTGAAAAACATTTATATGTTCAGAGTTCGAACGGGGCCTGGAAATCTACATAAAATTTACTTATAATAGAAAATACATACAGGGTGTATTAAGAAGCTGAAAGTGTCAGTTTGGTGTAGCCATTTTTATGGTTGCTAAAGTGTATTCCATAGTTTCTATAGACTCATGTTCAATGTATCACAATGTAGTATGTGATTTATTTCTCCTCTGTTCATTAGATGTTTTTATCCTGTGTTTTCCATTACTGCTACCAGGTGGGTGCTCAAGCTGTCTCTCACTCCGAGTCACATGGTCATCGTGACGGCCGCTGTTCTTGCTGGCACCTGTGGCTTTGTTGCAATCATTGTGGCTATCCTGCAGTGGAGGGAAAAGGTAACTAACAGCAACTTTATTTTTTATTTTACCACAGATTTTCTTTTAAGCACATCTATAAAGTTTACTCACCATGACGTTTTCACGAACCCAAATTTGTCTTCTGAATCTTCTGACATGTGGCAGGGAGGCGCTGGTAATTTTTCTGCATTCTATCCAGTCTTGTGCCATTCTCTTCACATTTCTTTCAGTCTGCCCAGTAAGCCCATTCGTTTGATTTGGGTCTTTTCCTTATAACCTTCCTTCTGCTGCCATATTCAAGTCCTTCTCTTCTCATGAGGTGTTCTGACCACTTTTTGTCTCTTCTTCACAACCTCCAGTAGTTGTCTTTCTTCTTACACCATGTTGAGTACCTCTTCATTGAGCAAATTACATGTCTACATATTCAGGATAGATTGTAATATGATACTGCTTCCAGACTTTATGACAATCAGATATAAGTGTTGTTATGACTCAAGTCAAAGTCACTATTTCGTGGTGACTCAACCTGGATCTTTGTTACAAAAATTAAGCTTTCAACTTAACAATGTCTAAAACAATTGAATCACTTCAATAAGAAACACTGTGACCTTGCTACATGACTTAAGTATCTTGAGAACCGACTCTTAACGAGTTTGGCTAAAACACTCTACTCTTCAAAAGCATATGCGATTGTAGTAAACAGACAATTTCATTCCCATAAATAGTCTTGTTGCCAGTTGTGTTGGCATTAAACTTATCTCACATGCCCTCCTGCGAGACAATCGACTGGGCACCCCCATCATGGGGTTATACAATTATAGAAACAATATTCAATTAAAAGATACCCACTTTATTAGAGGTAGACGTCTTCATGAGTGTTTGCAGTTATTTTTCTCTTTCATAGACCACAAAGTGGTGAAATTATTGCACTTCATTTCACCCGACCTCTTGTAACGATGGGGATAAATACAAGTTCTGTTAGTCAGTGGAAATAGTCATTAATGAGCTGATTATTGAACATTTCTCAGGCTAGTTAATTTTCATATTATTCTTTCATCATATCCTAAAGTTTTATTTACCTGTACAGACTTTCATCAATCTTGCCAAGGCTGCTTCATCAATACCAATGACAATGACATCCTGGTAGGATGAACTTTCACACGTCTACTGTGACGTCATCCTACCAGGACGTCATCCTACCGGGACGTCACCGTCATTAGTACTGATGAAGCCATCTTGGTAAGATTGATGAAAGTATATACAGATAAATAAAAGTGGGAAATGACAAAAGAATTGTATGATAAAAATGGGATGGTGTTTGTTTGCAGAGAGAAGACCGAGAAGAGAAGAGACTGGATGCGCACAAGTTTCACTTCGATGCCATGTAACTACAGAATGCAGCACCAAGATTCTCACCCAATCACTCAATAGATGAAGCAACAGACTGATACTTTTTCTGCAGGATTAACAGACTTTTTAATCTTTCTATTTAAGTCTTTCTGAGTTGAAACAATGAACGTCCTTCACGTTATTAGCTGGTGCTCCTTAACTGATTTTAAGGTAGAAATTTATTTTTAACGTCCTACTGGTGTTATGCTTTGACCAATGCCACAATGTTTGGCAGAGAAACAGTTTCAAGTGTTTTGTGTTTGCGAGGCACATTGAGAGAGACTGTGTGAACAAAGGACTGGATGAACACCGAGATGGGAAGTTGTCGTAATCATGTATGTCAAAGTGGATGCTGTGAATTTATAAATATACCAAAGAAACATCCAATTATTTGAGAAAAGGTTAAAAATATAAAAACCATATGAGTAAAACTCTGAAAAATCCTTTTCTGGAAAAAAGATCTTCCCCTTAATCCCTTGTGGAGGGCCACACAAAATGTTTGTCTGCCGTCTTGAAGACTTGTTTTTATGCCACTGCACCTATCTATTCCAGATCTCTTCACTTTTATTCATAGATTGTTGTCACTGTGAAACAATGCATGGGTGTCTCACTATTTTCTGCCTTTAGTTTAGAAAAGATCTTAATCATAAATGCATTACAATCGTCATCATACATGCATTGGAATGGTTGTCAAGCACTTACTTGTACAATCACAGTTTATAGCAATACGTCTAGTCACATTTCTACTGCTGACACATTGTAGGTGTCTGTCAATTCGTATTTATTTGTGTACCGTAAACAGCCTTTACTAGCATACGTGTAAATATGCAGACGTATATATTTAATTTGGTTACGCCAATTTGGTTACACCTGTTTTATTAGTCTATGTACATAATAAAGATGGGTAAGTGTGCGTCTTTGTTTTTTCAACTTGGAATTGGGTGTCAAATACAGTGGATTCCACTTAAACAGAATCACTTCGGGGCCACAGCAATTTGACTCTCTTAAGTGACTTGATTCTCAAATTTCTATAAAAATGGACCCGAATGATGTGGAAATGAATGTACGTCAAACAGTTGAGTATTACTGAGTTTTATTTCATCCATACTGAGTTACTCCATAGTAGCTACGAATTTCTCCTTAGATACACAAAAGTTAGAACTTTACGTTATGTAAATCTTGTGAGGTCTTGTCCGCATTGCAGTATCTAAATTCAATAATATTTCAGTTTCTGTAATAATTGCCGTTTTGCATGTACTTGTGTCTTTTCTTGCACCAAAACACCAGTCTATAGTCAAAAAGCCTTGGGGGTTTTCCAGAAAAACCTGTTATTTTGTGCCATAGTGTTGGTCATGTACTTGATTCTAGCAAGTGGTGGACGTGATTCTGTTAAGTGGCTCATTGTAATTCTGCAGGAATAGGGAATGATTCCGTCCCAGCCATTTTGGTTCTACTCAACTGATTCTGTGCACTGTATGATGTGTATTCAGTAGTATGGTATGGCACAGTAATGAGAGATGTGGTGGTTAGCACATCTGCTTTTCATGCCACAGTTCTGGTTTCAGAACCCACACTAAGCACAGTACATTTGGTGTACAAAACTGGCTCTAAAAATTGTGGACTGTGTATCCCTTGTGACTCGGATGTCATGTTAATGTCGTTCCAGTCTTGTTAATTGGGGATGTAAAAGAACCATTGAGGAGGACATGCACCCTGGCAGTGACCACCCTTAGTAACATGCACCCTGGCAGTGACCACCCTCAGTAACATGCACCCTGGCAGTGACCACCCTTAGTAACATGCGCCCTGGCAGTGACCACCCTCAGTAACATGCGCCCTGGCAGTGACCACCCTCAGTAACATGCGCCCTGGCAGTGACCACCCTCAGTAACATGCACACTGGCAGTGACCACCCTCAGTAACATGCACCCTGGCAGTGACCACCCTCAGTAACATGCACCCTGGCAGTGACCACCCTCAGCAACATGCACATTGGCAGTGACCACCCTCAGTAACATGCACCCTGGCAGTGACCACCCTCAGTAACATGCACCCTGGCAGTGACCACCCTCAGTAACATGCACAGTGGCAGTGACCACCCTCAGTAACATGCACCCTGGCAGTGACCACCCTCAGTAACATGCACCCTGGCAGTGACCACCCTCAGTAACATGCACCCTGGCAGTGACCACCCTCAGTAACATGCACCCTGGCAGTGACCACCCTCAGTAACATGCACCCTGGCAGTGACCACCCTCAGTAACATGCACCCTGGCAGTGACCACCCTCAACAACAAGAAATGCTGGATGGGATGAAGAAGAAATAAAGCGATCACAGTTTGTATTATAGCATTTCTCCTGTAATTGAACATGTACAAACAATGGACCGAATTAATTATTAGAAGTGAGTTGTCCTTTTAGAAAATGTAATTTTAAGCGAGTCTTGCTTCACTTCATGTCAAATATCGTTGATACTCGTCCTCTGCCCTGGAAGTAGACTGCGAAGTCTACAACAGATGACAGGAAACACATCTGTGACATCACTTGAACTTCATAGGAGTAAATTTCACTGTAATAAAGGTGCAAAGTGTATTATCTGTTGAAATCTATGAAAATATCGACCATGGCCACTTTGCCATTCGAATACAATTTTGTCAACAGCCAATTTTTAACCAGATCTGGTCAAAATGTTGCCAAAAAAGTGATCCGGGTATATACACTATGACATAAGGTTATTCACACTGTCACAAGTTACACAATCTAACAATCAAAGTCAATTCTTTCGATGATTTTAAGTTAACAAATGTTTGCACTCTTATAATATTAATCTGAACATAAATAAACCTGATTCGTGATGGGCTAAACGAGTTGAAGAAGGAGTTTTAAAGATCGTCAAATTACAGTGATGTCTGTGACACAAATATGTCACCCACTTGTTTAACAGCTGTGTGTCGGTAGGCACGTCGTCATTACTATCTTCTGTGTCCCACTCGCTGTCACTGTCGCTTTTTGTTCTATGTTTCTTCTGTTGCTTCTTGTGTTTCTTGTGACGTGACTGAAGCAATAGAAGGTTAATATGAAGTACACTTCAATGGTTACTGTGGACAGGAAGATGTATTACTTTGTTCACACTTTCAGATGGTGACTTGACAAGCACCATAGTCAGTGGGTAGTAATGGACTCTCGATAAGCCAATGGCTTCCTTGTCCACTTGCCATCTGGAACTTGTTGTTTGGGATGGCAATCTTATTAAATCTTGTTAAATTTACTGTTGGCAGTTTACTACAAACTGCAACCATGAGCTGAGTACATCCAGATGTGGATATCGAGAATAATCAACTCCGAGAGAGGGGGGGAGAGAGTGGAGGGGGAGAGAGGGACGGGGTAGGGGGAGGGACAGCGTACCTTTTTCTTTTTACGAGATTTATGTTTATGTTTCTTGTCTTTATGTCTGTGTTTTCTCGACGTTTTCCCACTGCTCTGTGTTTGTCCTGGAACTCACAACGGTTTTTATAAAATTAAATTGTGGCAATTATTGCGATACTTAGAACCAGAACAGTAATTCAACAACAAAGTTGTAATTCAACTCAATTATTCCACTACACCTTATAACATTATTGTAGACAACAGTAATTATTTTTTCATGACATAGACATTTAACATATTCAACATATTTGAACTTATTGTAAACTTATTTTAACATCTTTAGCACCTTTGAGCAGGTATCGAGATATACGGTACGTTATAAATGTATTATTTATTTATTATATCTAATTCTGACACTACTCATTTTTGTGGCGTTTGATCTTTACAAATTAAGTTTTGCAAATAACTCCTCTGAAACCATGATGCAATGTTTCTTTGTTACAACCAATTCTGTTTAAATTTGCAGCAATTAATTTGTAGTGATAAATTTGCAAAAATTAAATCTATTGAACATGACAAAAATTTGCATCTGCAGAATTTAAGAAAATTGACAGAACCTTCAGCTGTTGGTGGTGGTGGGAGAGCAGGTCCGAATGGCATAGATGCTTTCTCATCATCGTCAGGTGTAGTTACACTGGAGCTGCCAATAGAGGGATCTAGTCTCTGTGCAACTGCTTCTATGGGAATCGTCCCATTGGAGATTTCTACAAAATATACAGAAACAATCTTGTTAATTTTCAATATATTATGCTTTTTCTTTATCTTAGAAACATGCTAAATTTTGCTTTCTTCAGTAGTTGTATTTCAAACAGTGTTGCCATGCAAGGCCGATAAAAATAGTATGTTTCATCCATACAACTTACTTAAATAGACAGCTATCATCACATGGTATATTAACAAAAATATAATTGTATAACTTGCCTAATCACCATGATTGCATACAAGTAAAACTGATGCATCGTGCACTAGATTACTGCAGATAATTAAAACAGAAATATCTGAGCTAAGCTTAAATATACAAATATATATATATATATATATATATATATACACGAGTCAAGCTGCCCGAGCATACCCATGTCTGCAGCAGCTGAAGGGGGAGGTGGCTCTGTGACACTGACAGCGTCAGGTAGAGAAGGCACAACAGCATCTGTTGGAGTAGGCAATGCAATATCCTGATCCATCTCGCTGTCTGAACTATCACTGTTACTGCTGTCTCCAAATATGGCTTTGAAGAGATCCATTGGTGGCCTAGCTCCATCTGTAGGTTGTGTCTGTGTAAGAAATAAATAAAGATCTGTGCAAGACAAGTCAGTGCAAAATGTCTATAGATTTAAAGAAAACTGTGTGGAAGATTTTCTCTTTACTCGTCAGCTAAACCATGCTCTTAATGTGGTCTGTGTAAAACATGTAATTACAGTAGTAAATTGTTAAACAAATGCGCTGTAAAAGTGTTTAGGTATATGGCAAGGTATGAATAGGATTTCCTTATGCCCTATACAAATTTTCTAGATGAATACATTTAATGAGAAGTGTTTTATAGTAAACAGGCAATTATTGTGGTCTTTGATAACAATGTAAATTATTAAATAAAACTAATATTTTCTGTTGTCCAACAAAATGTTTTTATTTCTGTACTGGCCTCTTCATTAGGTCCTTTTAGTAAACAAATTTATGTTTTGAAGCAATCTGAGTGGACCACCCACCTTTGATTCTGTAGCACCACTGCCAGCTGAATCAGCTTTATCTGCCTCTGTCTTCACTGGGATTGTTTCTGTTGTTTCAACAGAACTCATTGGAGGTTCAATAGCAGCTACAGGTGCTGTTTCTTGTGCATTTTCTGAATTCGTGCTTTCTGGTTGCGGGGGAGCACTCAGAAAGTTGAATATAGAGAACTTTTCTCGCTTCACCTTTCTGACTTCAGCTGTCTCGCTGGAAATGTGGAAATGGTCATTAGTAAGTGGTCTCTTAGCTAACTTAACTTAACTGGAATGTTCCAAGTCAATGCCACCAGACTCAAGGAGCAACAAAAATGTTTGTCTCAATATAAAACTAAACCACGCTATATCAACAAAGCTTTTGTTAGAAGTGGTGAACCTAAGATATAAATGATGCTCAAGTAACGGAGAACAAATCAGAATATATGTGTATTGGTTCATTGTTTATCCAAACTCTTTGAATAAACAAACCGTTACATGCTGCAATTATGTGAACATTTAAAAAATAAAAACACTGTTGCTGATATTATATTATAGCATATCAAATGCCAACTGCCATGAAAGAAGTGATAACACACGTACTCTGGATATGGATTTGGTACGTTGAACCTCTTACACAATAGTTTGTCTGGCCGCCATTTTGTCGTTTCCCTTGTCAGTTTGCCAAACAGCTTCATCTCAGCTGCTTTCTGTTGAGCACTGACTGGTCCCTGCATCATAACACAAAACAATGACCACTCACTGCATCACAAGACAAATCACTGATTACTCCCTGCATCAGGCTACAAAACACTGACTGTTCCCTGCAGCTAGATACAAAATATTGAATGCTCCCTGCAGCTAGATACAAAACATTGAATGCTCCCTGCAGCTAGATACATAACATTGAATGTTCCCTGCAGCTAGATACAAAACATTGAATGCTCCCTACACCAGGATACAAGGAGACGATGCCATGTAAATAACAGGTTTTTTAACAATTTTGAGGTGATGATGTTCCAATATAAAAAGCATGTAGGCATACAGCAGGTTTGGACAACACACCTGCTCTGGTTCTGGCAGTTCGGCCGAGCTGACAGTGTCATCAAAGCGGGCTTTGGTAAACCGTGTTGCCATGGTACCACAAAGAGGTCGGTATAGCTGGGCTGCCCTGGCAAACTCTGCTGCCTCCTGTCGGCTCTCCCACTCAGTAAGGGACTTCCTGGCGTATTCCTCATAGGTGTCTGGGCAGAGGGTACATCACAATATACTACAGTAACTGGCCTCTACGACCATTCAAAGACCTTCAATAATAACACTATGAACTGCAACCATAGAGGTTGAATATTATACTGAACATCAAAAAATTACAATTTGTTTACTATCTTCAGGGAAGACTTGTTTATGTGAACACCAACTCAACTGGTCTGGAAAGTATTCAACCATGCAGCATTCAGTGCAAGAAGGCATGTCTGTCTGTCTGTCTGTCTTTTCCCTCATATATCTGTCAGTTTTGCATGTATGGGACTGACATTTTGTAGGCATGCCTGGGGCTCATGATGATGGTTCGTACATTAAAGCAATTCAAATTCCTGGGGGTGGGGATATTATATATGTGGACGTTTGATGTAGATTACATAACTCAGAACACAAGAGTTTGTAGTTACGTACAATTGTCAGCAACGCTATGTGTGTTCTCTAGGATTATTCCGAGTCACATGATCTATGTAAAACTTTAACAGAAGTTCCTTCGTATGGTACGAACACCTCGTGAAACTGGCAAACTAGTGCAAGGAGACATAAGCTCTTACAGTGGCTGCCTTTTTGTCCTGTGCAACGACAAGCAACTTGGCTAGTTTATATATAAAACATATATCCCAAACTCACCAGCCTTTCCCTGTTTTCGGAGTTCCAAAAACTTCTCATATCGCGACTGTTTTTCAGGCGTCCTGGCAAATGGCTGGAACCCTGCAGATGTACTGGACAGTGGAATAGTGGACGATGACGCAGTGGCCAGTGGCTGGTGTTCCCTGGACAGTGGTGACTGTCCAATGACCTGTGTAGCTTCAGTCTTCATCTGTGGTGTGGACGAGCCCAGTGTGAAGCTGATCTTTGCCTGAGGCAACTTTGGAGTCTCAGTCTTCTGAGTTGCCAGAATATCAAAGACAGATGCTGAAAAATATAGCAAAGGCATGACTTGATATTGCAGCATGTCGTACATATCTAGTGCAAGTGGTATGACTCGATACTATATGACATCCAGTGCATGCAGCATGACTCAATACTACACTACATCTAGTGCATGTGGTATGACTCGATACTATATGACATCCAGTGCATGCAGTATGACTCAATGCAAAACTGTATCTAGTTGATGTGGTATGAATCGATACTATATCACATCCAGTGCATTCAGTATGGCTCAATACTACATTATATCTAGTTCATGTGGTAGGTATGACTCGATACTATATCACATCCAGTGCATCAAGTATGGCTCAACAGTATACTATATCTAGTTCATGGGGTATGACTTGATACTATATCACATTCAGTGCATGCAGTATGACTCAATACTACATTATATGACTCAATACTGCAATAAGTCCTGTGCTTGTGGTATGAGTCGATACTGTAAAGCCAAGGCCTGCATCATCACTCATACTGTAGCAAAAGCAGGGCATGTGGTATGGGGATGTTATCCCATGTTAGAAAAGCCACTACAGTGTGTTCTTTGAGAACAGGCAAGATGTGTTTGGTGTGGAGAAGTTGGTTACAGAACACTGTAACTATCTTCACATACAAATGGTTAAAATATGTGTGTAAACATTCTAACACGACTTCAGAAAATAACTACACACAGGACCGTCTACATCAAGCAGATATAAAAAAAAATTTTTATGAATAAACAAACGAATTTGATTAACCCTGAATTCATGATATTCAAAAATGACGTGTCGTACTTCTGTCGACTCAGGCTCGTGACTTCACAGTTATATTAGTATTATATTATGCACCAGAGGCGCCACAGGTTATTTCAGGTAGCCTCTATTATAATGTGTTCTATTCCTACTCACCAGTGGAACTCATTCTTGGCATCTCACCCAACATCAATCCCCTCACATTTGCATCAAGGGTTCGCCTCCCTGGAGAGGGTGCTGTCTTGGTCGCCCCAGGGGCTGTGCTTGGGGCGTGATATGGACGGAAGTCCCGGGGAAGGTGCGGAGGAGGGTAGACTTTCTTTGGTTGACACTTAGTTGATGCCAACTTGAAGTTCTCTAAGACTGCTGTCACATTACCTATGGCCAGCTGTGTAGAGTCACCTGCACAACATATACATCAACCAATAAACATCAGAATATGGTGCTTATATTCATACCCTAGATGGCTGTACATACCCAGAAAATAATTGCTTGCTATGTTTCTGTGCAACAAGTACTCGACACAGCTGGATCAAAAATGAAGGAATTTAGAAAATGTGTCAGCAAAAAAGTGACAAAACTCTGTGACATTCATATTGAAGAAAGTTAACTTTCAGAGTCTCTATGTTTGACAGAACTTTCCTGACCCTCTTGGTCACTTCTTGGTCACTTCTTGGTCACTTCTTCAGTGTTAAACTGAACAATTATTTAGTATTATGTTTTTCCTAGGTGATTATGTGGTGTGTGTGGTACCATAGGGTGATTAAGTGGTGCCTATGTGTTGTACCTTAGGGTAATTAATTGGTGCCTTTGTGCCTATCTTGCACTCAGTACCACTGTACACTTCAGAAACATGGCGGACCAACAAGAAGATAGAGAACCAACTCAGAGATTTTGAGGGAAGGTGTGATGAAAATGAATCCTCAGAATACGTTGTGAGCAGTGAGTGATCAACAAGGAAATCTCCAAACACACCAACATCACCGATGAGGTGAAGCAAAGAAGATGGAGATGGCTAGTGGGAGAGGTAATCTCCAAATGCACCAACATCAACAACATCATTGATGAGGTGAAGCAAAGAAGATGGAGATGGCTAGTGGGAGAGGTAATCTCCAAATGCACCAACATCAACAACATCATTGATGAGGTGAAGCAAAGAAGATGGAGATGGCTAGTGGGAGAGGTAATCTCCAAACGCACCAACATCAACAACATCATTGATGAGGTGAAGCAAAGAAGATGGAGATGGCTAGTGGGAGAGGTAATCTCCAAACGCACCAACATCAACAATATCATCGATGAGGTGAAGCAAAGAAGATGGAGATGGTTAGTGGGAGAAGAGATGAAGATGGCAGGGAAGACCTGGAACAAACCCATCTGGCTCGCCCAAGACCGTGCTGGCTGGAGGAGATTTGTGGGAGTGAATATGATTGAACAAGTGAGTGGGTGTAGCCTAGGGTGATCAAGTGATGTTGGATCATACTTCTATGTTTTGGGGCTGTCCACCCATGTAGTTTGTCTTTTTCTGGTCCACCCAGCACCCGGTCATAGTTGGACAAATGGTCCACTGTGTAGATGTCATCGTCCTCATCCTCAAATGCTCCAATGCCGAAGGCCTGGAAGGACGTTTAAGTTCATCCAATGTATGTACGTATGGAGAGAGTCGTCAAACAATGGATCTCGTCCTGAGTCAGGTGTGTTAGATTCTTCCAATACAACTCTACTGAAGACTAACAAAATAGTCTCATTCAATGAATATAGAACACATTATAATTAATTTAAAACGTATTGGTTACTTTGTTTAGATTTCTTTTTTGAGAAGTGTGCCGTGAAACAAAAAAGCAACAACTTTGACAATTCAACAAAGAATTCTAGCCATGACTAACATTTTCAACCGCAGTTTCTAAGTTCATAACTGGCTCAGCCTAATGGACATTAAGAAATATCAAATGTTCAAAAGATTGCACCAACCTGTCCAGTGATGCCCTTCTTTCCGCTAGAAGTCACAGCTGCTGGCTCAAACAGACTAACATGGCCCGAACTGCCGGACAGGGCAGTCTTTGGGTCTATGCCATGGTATCCGATCCCATGTAGGTTGTCCTTGGGTGTGAAACTGATCGGATTCACATCTTTTGGTGCAAACGTAATCCCTTCTGCATATTCATCCTCATCTGATTCCTAAAAGCTTAATCACCTTAAAAACATGTAATGTCTGGAATTTTAACTATTCTATACTTGTTGTTGTCATCATTGACCACTCGTTATTCAAATGAACGTTACAAATATGTTAATTTCGCTGCGATATGAGAAGGTGAGAACGGAGGAGCCGACGGAGGAAGCTGGTGTGAAAGAGAGTTTCAGGAGCCGCTTAAAGTGGGCTGGATATGTGGAAAGAAGGGAAGGGGAAGGGTTGATGAAGAGGGTGTATGCACTTAGAGTGGAGAGTAGAAGGAAGGAGGACTGAGACTGAGATGGGAGGACTGTGTGAAGAGAGTTTTGGCGGGAGTGGGACGGGAGAATGAGAGCGAGTGATATGGGGGAGTGGAGACGGTTGATGGAGACAACAGTGAAATGGGATCTGTCACGAAGAAGGAAAAAATAACGACTGGTATTGGTAGCAGCCTCACCCTGGACTTCAGGGATAAAAAGGAGCGCAACAACAATGATACAACTCAGCATCAACTGACTATATCACCAAGTTTTGTGCAATATAACATGTCTGATATAATAAACCAATACTGCAAAGACACATATTATTAATTACAGTATGGATAACGAGTCTGAGTAGAATGCACAAGTACATAAATCAAGGATGGTATAAAATCATATACATTGTATATCATTGTGTTGGTTCGCACCGTCTAGGAAAACCTGCACAAGGATGACAGCCAGACAATGAGTTTAACAGTTGTCTTGGGGTTTAATATCAGTTGCGTAGGAATCATTCCTATCCTGTCAATAACTTAAAGTGTAACAAATGTCATGAATTTGGGCCAGTGCACCTATGTTAATAAAACATAAACATTTGCAACTACAATCAAGAATATCATGCCAGTGATTTACTGGGAAAACATTTGTTGAACACACAGCATCTTTATTTCATGGGCCGCATCTACTGTTAGATAACCCTATGTCATGAGTGCTTGTAGTCTGGTAATATTCACTCAGTCAGTCAAAAAAGTCATCCCCCAGGCATTACGCCTTAGGAAGCCATGAAGGCTTATATGGCCAGTGCTTAAACCTGGTTTCTGTAGTGCGAAGCAAATTAGAGTGAAGTTATACTGACTCTCCTGGACGGGACACTAGTCCATCGCAGGTACCTTCCAAACAGTGTTTGTACTCATTTGCAGCTGAGTAGATTGAGGCAAAATAGGGTAAACAAAATTGCCTAAGCTTCGAAAACGAACCGTGCCCAGTGTGGGTCTTGAACTCACAACCCTCGAATTTAGAGTCCAACACCTTAACCACTAGGCCACGGATGCCCCCAATATTCACTCACCAAATGAAAATCTATTTGCAAACATCTAGTCCTATACTTGCCAATAAGATACAGTCATGTTGTTTGCATCTAAACTCAACCCATGCAACATATTTTGGCCTTTGTTTGCTAAACTTCTCCTGTTCTGACTTAGCAGCTTTCTTGATTGAGACTTTGCATTGCTCTGGTGTATACCAGTCAGCCCTTCGTTCTCAGTCAAAAACAATTAATGCGTCACAGCCGAAGTCTAGCTGCTTCGATTTCCACGAACTGCCAGACATGTATTGGTTGACATGTATTGGTTGACATGTATTGGTTGACATGTATTGGTTGACATGTATTGGTTGACATGTTGACATGTTGACATGTCAGCCACCGAGAAAATGTTTGACCAGAATCTCCCACTTTTAGAACAAATTCTGAGAAAATCCCTAGCTTGGTGTTCTTGATTGTAGTTGCAAATGGTTAGTTTTTATTAACTCATTCAAGTGCATTACCCCAAAACCATGACCTTTGTTTTGTTTTAAACCACTCACCCCATCTTCATTGATTGCTGGTGGCAGTGAACAACCATAGACCTTCTGTCCACTGTCTGAAGACAAATCAAATGACTAGGTTTAGTATGCTTTCATGTTACAACCATTAAATATCACAAACCAATCACTTTACTAAGAAAAACATCAATGGAGGAAACAGAAAATCTAAAAACAGAATGTTGGCACATTCTTAACTAGAATTGTGCGTGCATGCTCAGATTTATAATAGTGAACTCTGAATGACGTGACAAATGTAACATATTCTTGCGTTAAATCACTTGACAGCAAATTGCTCTATTTTAGTGTATCAACATCTTCATTAACATGCATGTGACAGAATCAATGTTTGACCCAAAGTATAGCTAGGGTAATCTCAAAACACTACATAAAAACAATGACCTCTGACTATATGAAACTTTTAATTATATCGACCTATGGCAACCCGTGGAAATTTCCGTGTCCATCATAGTGCCACCTTCATATACCATATAAGGTCCATATTCAGCTATCACAATGCAAAACTGCCTGCAAGCACACCCTTATGAACTATGATCAAAGTCAGCACCCTTACGAACTGTGATCAAAGTCAGCAATCTTATGAACTGTGATCAAAGTCAGCACCCTTATGAACTGTGATCAAAGTCAGCACTCTTATGAACTGTGATCAAAGTTAGCACTCTTTTGAACTGTGATCAAAGTCAGCACCCTTATGAATTGTGACCAAAGTTAGCACCCTTATGAACTGTGATCAAAGTCAGCACTCTTATGAACTGTGATCAAAGTTAGTACCTCTTTGGAACTGTGATCAAAGTCAGCACTCTTATGAACTATGATCAAAGTCAGGACTCTTATGAACTGTGATCAAAGTCAGCATTTATGAACTGTGATCAAAGTTAGCACTCTTTTGAATTGTGACCAAAGTTAGCACCCTTATGAACTGTGATCAAAGTCAGCACTCTTATGAACTGTGATCAAAGTTAGCACTATTTTGAACTGTGATCAAAGTCAGCACCCTTATGAATTGTGACCAAAGTTAGCACTCTTATGAACTGTGATCAAAGTCAGCACTCTTATGAACTATGGTCAAAGTCAGGACTCTTATGAACTGTGATCAAAGTCAGCATTTATGAACTGTGATCAAAGTTAGCACTCTTTTGAATTGTGATCAAAGTCAGCACCCTTATGAACTGTGATCAAAGTTAGCACTCTTTTGAACTGTGATCAAAGTCAGCACCCTTATGAACTGTAATCAAAGTCAGCACTCTTATGAACTGTGATCAAAGTCAGCATTTATGAACTGTGATCAAAGTTAGCACTCTTTTGAATTGTGATCAAAGTCAGCACCCTTATGAACTGTGATCAAAGTTAGCACTCTTTTGAACTGTGATCAAAGTCAGCACCCTTATGAACTGTAATCAAAGTCAGCACTCTTATGAACTGTGATCAAAGTCAGCACCCTTATGAACAAAGTCAGCACCCTTATGAACTGTGATCGGAATATAAACGTTGTTTAATGTACATTAATGTTAACCCTCTCCCCAGTGAAGCCAATTTCGTGTAATGTTGAACATCAATATTTTTTACATCACCCCTTTAGTTTCAATCATTTTCACAATCATAATACAACCGAGCATAACCATCACATAGAAACTCACCAGCAGCTGACTGCTTCCGTCTTCTTGCCTTCCGCCTTACCCTTGGCCCCACACCCTGGCCTTCCTTCCAACCCAGTTTCCGCAGCAGCCGAACCCCAATTGGGCATCTAGACAGCAGAACATGAATTGCATTACAACCATACACGTCACATTACAACCATACACGTCACATTACAACCATACACGTCACATTACAACCATACACGTCACATCACCCTTTGCTTATATAATAATATAATTATGTTTTTTTTACAAAAGTCCATACGTATTGCATATTTTTAATGTATGACATGTGCATATATCTATATATATATATATATATATATATATATATATATATATATATATATATATGCACATGTCATACAATAGAAATATGCAATTGACTAATCTGATAATTAATTATTGGACTTCTATAAGAGAGAAAAGCATGAAAATAATTGACAATTAGTAGATTTTCTGACTGTTCTAGGCTGCTAAATATAGATGAATGGATACATTCATTAAAAGATTCCACATAGTTTGTAACAAATATATAATTTGCACAACAATAGGAGTGTCAAGTTGTATAAATTTTAAAACCTGTTGTTGACTGCAACAGTAATATATGTCAGACTCTGATTTTTACAGTTATATAGTGGATGTTAATAGTTGAAAGTGAATGCGATGTCAACTGTACTTACTTTGCGGGGACAATAATGTCCTCAAGAGGTGACGCTCCAGGTATGACACCATCACCAGTGACTGCTCCAATATTCCTCTTCCTCGATGCTGATGCAAAGTCTTCAGTAGGTGCGACATTCCTTGGTGCAATGCCATGGTCACCTACGTCCTGTCCACAGTACAGAAGTCTAGTCAGTTTTTCTTGTAGTTCTGCTAAAGGTGCACAAATCTGGACACACCATTAGCACTCTGGTTTCTGTAGTAAGTTACTAGTAACCACGATGTAAAAGTAACAAAAGAGAGTAGCAAACATTTTGGCAATAGTTTACATTCTGACATAACCATGAAAATGGCCAATTATAATCTCATAAAGAATCAAGTCAATTATTAGTACTGTACAAGTTTCTATGGTAGAGCAGACTATACCATGACATACTTCATCATCCATGTAATTCTCAGGGTGACGTGATGCTGGTGTATCTGACTTCTTGCTACGAGATGACACAAATGTAGATGGTGCCCACCCTAATGTCGGAACAAAAGAAAATATATATATGGTATTTGTTACAGTCTCCTACTCCTTGTGGCTCCTGCTTCATTGATGGCAAGACATACATAAAAAATAAGAACAAGTTTATTTGACATTATAAATTAAATTTGATGAATATGTATACATATTGGCGCAGTTTATCTATGCAAAATTCAAGAATGATAGGACAAAGGACAATGGGTGTACTAGGTGCACAAAAATGGAAAAGAACAAAAACAATTATGAGAAGGATTTCAGCAGTCTGTATTTCATTGTTGTGTTATAGTACAAAATGGCTAAATTGCTACCATCTATTGTCAGGGATACTGGCAATAACTTATTAGTTCAGTAGGTTTCTAGTTGCTATACTTTCAGAATAATTTAGCCATAAACTTTAACTTTTTTCTATATTTTACTAATTTCACCACCCAAAATGAGAATGTGGGACAAGTCCTATAACCACCCTTTTTTAATGTGGATAATGCTTTATTATGTAAGCAACATATTAAAATTTCAGGATGGTGTTCTATCTCATTTAATTTATACTGCTGCTGAAAGTCACTGTTCTGCCCGATGGCATTTTCTCGTAAATTTCTCCCAAATTGGCCACAAATTTCCAAAATAAATGTGGCAGAACACCATCCTGAAACTTGAATATGTTGCTTACCTAAAAAAGGACAATGCACAGTTAAAAAATGGTGGTCATAGGACATTCTCATTTTGGGTGCTGAAATTCGTGAAATGTGGGAAAAGGTATAGCAAATAGAAAAAGTATAGCAACTAGAAGCCTACTGAACTGATAGGTTATTGTCAGTATCCCTGACAATGATGGTAGCTATTTGGACATGACATTATACTGTAACACATCAATGAAATACAGACTGCTGAAATCCTTATTGGATAAAAAAAAATGTCTTCTCCATTTTCATGCACTAGGTATACTCATTGTCCTTTGCCCTATAATTTTTGAATTGTGCATAGATAATTTGTACCAACATATTCAGCAAATTTCATATATGTAGCTTGTAGACTCAAGCTAGAAGCACCTGAAAACATATAAAAATAATGGCATCCTATTAAATGGCAGAAACAGTTCCAGCCAATGGAATGTTAACATAACTTGACAAATATAAGTCTAGCATGTGAAAGTATTTAACCTGGTGGTCTGTATGCATGCATGTGTCACAGGGATGTTGACCCTTGACTAGTAATAGGTTTTTAACCCATTAGGCCCCAGGATTTTATTAAAACATGCCACCATGTTCCCAGGATTTCTGGCAAATTTCGAGCGATTTTACCTCCTTGTGTTCAAAAATATGTAGAAAAAAAACTATTCAATATTAACAATTACAAGTTGTGTTTATTTTGAAGAGTAGTAATTTCTCCACATGCATGTATACATAGAAATAGAATATATTAATAAAATGTTGACATTTGATCACAATTTGCAAAGACAAAATAGTACATTTGTTAAAACATTGAAAGTTGCGACTGACATTTGACAATGATCCCATGCTATAAGCCTACGCAACTCAGCGAAGAAAATGTAGCTATATGTGTTAGCTTTGCACCAATGAAAACATTATCAAATTCTGACGGTTATTTTTTAGGTTACACCATATTTTATCATGACAAATATAGAAATAAAAATTTTAGAGATAGCGTGAACAAAACTTATGAAAATCAAGATTTCCGAAAGGGCAACACATGCATGTAACGAGCTGTTGTTGTTGCAAAATGTATCTGGTAGCGTTTAGTTCAGTAGTAATTCGCCAGGATTTCTTTGATTAGTGGGTCCTGTATGCGGCCGTCGGCGGCCGTTCCAGGACTGCACAGAGAGGCCGGCCACGGCCGTTGTGGGGTCTAATGGGGTAATGGGGTACATGCATGCATGTCTGTATATGGGGTGATATTCTGATTATTACTGATGATTGCCATATACAGATTCCCGGATTTGATCACTTGCAGTCATTGGCATGTTTAGAACACTTTAGAAAGTTCAGTTTCGATCATGTTTATTGGCGCTACTATTGTTATAGTTAACATGTTATGAGATTTTATACACAAGGTGCATGGACAGATTGTGCATGTACTAAAGTATTAGGTAACAGTTAAGCCAGGATCAGTGCCCTCTCTCCCTTTGAAGTTGCAATAATTAATTGCTCTAGGAGGTGGCTGGGAGTGGGCTGATCTTGAAGATTCCCTAGAGACCTGTGCATTGAACAGTGTCCAAGACTTGTTTATAAATAACAATGGAATGACAGCTAGGCTAGTCAGGCAATGCACATGTGAAATAGACAACATTGTTGACTGTTGAGTTTATGCTATTAGGGTTTTATACATGTAGAGTACTAATATTACATTAATACCTACATGTATGCTAGGGAATTTATGGATAAATAATAATATTATTATATATTACTACTGAATAAGATAACAGGTATTTTACAGACAATATTGTGAACAGCACCAATGTGTTGGAACTGTGGTTCATAATAGACGTTGATGTGTCATCTTATCTTACACTGGACACTATGATATGCAAATAGCTTACTTGCTCTGTTTGTATATGTACAGGCTAACGCAAGTCCTGGCTCACTCCTGATTGTGGCCAGTCGTATTTAATACCGTCTTTAATAACATGTTTAAACTTTAATACTGTCTTTTATACCATCTTTTCTTACAAACTTGCCTTACTTACATACTTACTTAATCCTCTTCGCCCAAGGTAGAGCATAGGGCCGAAACGACTATTTTCAAATGCACTCTGTTATTTGCTGCTTTCTTAATCTGAGAAAGATGATGTGTTCCACATTGCTCTAAAATGCTGAATGCATGCCTGGCCTTTCCAATCCTGTTTTTGACATCTTCATCTGTTCCTCCTTTGTCTGCCTCTACACTTCCCAGATAGGTGAATTTGTTGTCCTCCTCTATATATTTTCCCTTCAGCTGTACCTTAGCTGGTTGTGTACTGTTCACCTTTAGTAGTTTTGTTTTCTGTATGTTTATTTTCAAGTCTGTCTTTTCTGTTTCCTGCATCAGTTTGCTTAACTTCTTTTGCATTTGTTTGTGTGTATGTGATAGTAGGCAGATGTTGCCTGCAAAATCTACATCATCCAACTGTTTAGTGAATGTCCACTGGATGCCATTTTGGCATTCTGAGACATTTGAAGTAAACACTGGCATAAGACAGGGGTGCATCCTATCACCATTAATTTTTATTATGGCGATAGACTGGATAATGAGAGAGACTGTTAATACAAACTTATCTAACAGTGGTCTATTCTTAATTTAGGCATAAGCTTACCATCCGCAGCCTACATATTATTATAGTGATTAAAATGTCACATTAGTGAGACATGTATTTTAACCCATTGTACATTTACTACACTTAATAACTGAAGTTATTTAGTAGATATTGGTATGATATATGATGAAGACTGGGTGCTGTACTGTATAAACACTGCGCCTTCAGTGGGTTCTTGCCATGCAATAGCATGGATGTCACTGACCTGTGCCTGCATCTCTGTATCATGTGTCAACTGATAAGGGCTCCGCAGTCTTGTTTTACTAACTTGTGTTCTATTTATCTCTGTGATATATATATATATATATATATATATATATATATAATTATTTATAATTATATATACATATATATATATATATATATATATATATATACATATATATACATACATATATATACATACATATATATATATATATATATATATATATATATACATACATACATACATACATACATACATACATACATACATACATACATACATACATATATATATAGAACAATGTCTTAGCTTTATTTTAAGACCAATATTAGTGTTTTAGCACTACTAGGGACAAAGTTATGTATAAATATGTTTCAACGGGTAACAACATTTTTTGCAACTGTTTTGTAACAAATATGCAATATATCTAAACTATTTCACTTAAAAGTCTGACATTTGGCACCTAGGTAAATTTCACAATAGGTCCAACATGTGTGCCAACTGTCATTAAAATTGGAGGGTGTCGAGAACATTTTGGCCTTTTTTTGGTTCAATTAAAATAAGATTTGTCTGTTTCAATCTCACCCGTGTTTAGTTGGTCTGGGTGTGTGCGAGTATGCATGCCGAATGTGGTGTGTGTCATGCATGCTTGTGCATGCAACTTGTGAATGTGCATGCATGTGTTTTTATTCATACATAGATGTATGTATAAACAAGTTATTTATGGATTTGATCTAAATCAGTATATTTAATTGCCACTCAATCTCACCCTGTTCTGAGCCCACCGTGTTGAAGTACCCGGCAGAGAAGCCTCCGGTGAAGGCGCCATGGAAACGCCGACGACCTTTCGAGTCATGTGCTGTTTGGTCTTGAACTCGTGTTGGCTTCTTGATGACTTCATCTAGGACATAATAATCAGTGTTAACTAGCTGGACTGACACCAGTCACAAATGTTGCACGCTACAACATGGCTAGCCCATGCAAGGCTATGACGGGGCGCCTAAGCTATGTACTTGGCAAAAGTTAGAATATGAATATGCAATAAATGTGCGATAAAAAATAGTGATCTCTCTTCAGACACAGTCCTACAATTTGTTGCGTTTGTGGAATCTGTGATGTTGTGCCTGTGGAGAAGGCATTTAGCAGGCCCAGGCCAGGGCATGTAACCGAAGTCAGATAAATGCAGATGCAATCCTAGTGACCAGTACGATGTCTATTCTTAAGTTATGACATTTAACTCAAAAACGCCTGTAAAGGACTAACATAAACTAGCCTAGGTCCCTATTCTAGTCATGGCGCCCTAGCCTAGGCTAGGGCTAGGTCAGGACAGGAGTGATTTATATACAAACGGCTTTTAATGTCTCTTCCGAAAGACACAGGAAAAGTAGGATAAACGAAATTGCCCAAGACCAAGTTTCGAAACGGAAGCAGGTGCAGTGGCAGAGCCAGAACAGAAGTCCGGTCCCCTCGAGTTTGACCGAAAGTCCGACGCCCTACCGCACAACCACCACCCTTATCAGAAAAAAGACATAAAGCATGTATGTCATATACCTTCTTCGTACGGTTCTAAGGGAGTACCGATTGTCACAAAAGTATCTTCGTCCTCATCGGAGTTCATCGTGTTTTACTTAGCGAAGTTGATGCGGTGAGCCTTTTATTAACCAATAGCGCTCGTACAATTCCGTATGTCCGTATTCACAAGGAAGTGATGTGTGCGCATGTCGGAATTTGTCAAGAACAACGCCGATGTGTGCGGAAACCAAAAAGAATGTGGATTTTTCACATATTGCGCGACACAAAATGTTGATACTTATTGAATGGTACAGTAATAGTTATTGACACGATGAAGAAGATCGCATTCAAAGGGTTGAAGCTTCCATCGACAAGGAAAGAATCGTCAGCCTCGGGTGATGAAGATGGGTGTAATGCGGAAAAAGCGAATGTGTCACAGTTAAACGCGAGGCTGGGCGATCGTAGCAGTGCTGATGGCGATGGAACAGGTGTCAGACCAAAGATGTCGTTAAACACGTCCCAGATGAAGAGTTGTGGTCCGCCAAAAAATCGACAAAGAAACGGGATTTTCAATACAATAAGGCGGAAGTTCAACCAGTATACGAAGGGGGAGGGGTGCGAGACAAGACCGTGTCAAAACAATGATCATGTTGTACATGGTAATGGCAGTGTACACAGTCGTGCACATTCTGCTCTTCCATACAAAATTCCGGTGAACGATGACAAAGGCAAATCAGGCAGTTTACGCGGCTGCCCTGCCACTGTTGACATACCACTGCGTGCAGCTTATTCAGAGGAGATTCTTAACATGCCACTTGGTAGTCTCAGTATGCATCCGCAGACACACAGTCGTGATTGTGAAGTGTCTGAACATTCGATTCAGATACATTCCAAAGGTAGTTGCAGCCCAAGTGCGGACGAGAAATCTCCTATTGACACAATATCTGCTGAACCGTTTCCTTTGGATACTGAATATGGTCATGCGTCTGCACCAGTGACAAATGGCCTGGTGGGTTGTGAAGGGATGGCGCTTGACAGGACACTCTGTGACTCGAGCAATGCCACGAACAACTTGGACGACTGTTTTGAGGTCTACAACACATCTACTCTAACGACGTCAGTGCAGAGATTTCAACCTGTCTATGATCAAGTGAAAGAGGGTGCGAAAACGTGGTGCCTCACCCAAGAACTGTTCAAACTGACAAAGCATGGGTGGTACTGGGGCCCGATCAACCGCGAGGAGGCCGAAGAGAAACTTCTCGATCAACCAGATGGTGCTTTTCTCGTACGGGACAGCTCGGACGAACGTTATCTACTAAGCCTGAGCTTCCGGTCATACAACCGAACCCTGCACACCCGCATCGAACATTGCAACGGTGTGTTCAGCTTCTACGCACAGCCAGAATCGGAGGGCTACAGTTCAATTGTGGACTTAATCGAGCACTCGATGAATGACTCACAAGCAGGCGTTTTCTGTTATTCTCGAGCCCGGGTGCCCGGCTCTCCCTCATTCCCCGTCAGACTCACAAAGCCGGTGTCGCGTTTCTCACAGGTCCGTACACTGCAATACCTCTGCAGGTTTGTCATCCGCCAGTACACACGCTTTGACCATATACAGAAGCTGCCACTGCCAAACCGTATTAAAGGATGGCTGGAGGAAAACCAGTACTGAGACATGTCTATCAGAAACAGAGAGCAGAGCAACGGGGCACCAGGTCAATTGGACAGTTGGACCTGGGGACAGACGGTGGTTGTTTTAACGTGCAATTTATTTTGCAAGCATGTCATCTGTTATTTATTATATATGTATATATATATATTTGGAATATTGTGATCTTGGGGCAAGACTTGCATCTGATTGATACTTGCAACATGCATGCAATACCACACATCGATATATACTTGAGGTTATCTTGGCTGCTGTTGTATGTGTAACATTTAAATTATTATCAACAATTGTTCACAGACATATATTTTACAATCAGTCCATGAACTTTGAGCCTCAAATAGCAAATATTTGGTTTGACGAAATGCTACTGGTTTTTAAAATGTATGTGAGTCTGTTGGCCACAGTATTTGGTTGAGATACAGTTTCAACTTTGTTAGATTGTGCAGGAACAGTGCCAGGAACTGTTGTAGAGAGGATTGGTATGATACCTATTTTTGCAAATAGTCAGAATGGCGAGCTTGTCCGTATGTACTGATTGATATTCATATATGTGATGTGCAGTTGATGCTTTTGTAGCTGTTTTAGAAACGGCTTTATTGAATTGGCAGCATCTGGTTGTAAGTTATAGAGGACTTTGTTGTTTGTAACGTGATGTATGCTGCCATTGTGAAGTGCACAGATCGCCGAATGGAAATGTTCACTGGGCCAGTCATGGAACCAGCTGTGATGTTGACTTCACAGATTGTATTCAAGAAAGCTGCTTGACAAAGTTGCAGGTGCCCAAGTTGATCCTGACACCTGATAGTTGGTTATCTCACATCCTCTAACTGGTATGGCATAACGCCACATAAGATCATTGTGATAGAATTACTAGCGTTCATCAGATCAGTTATCAGTTTTGTGACAAAGACCCCTTTTAATGTTGAAACATATCTAGATTTTCTCAATCTGGCTTTCATGTTATGAATGTGTATATTTCTTTTCCTTAATAACAGCAACACATCAGATTCAGAACACAAGTTTTCCCAGAAAGGCTATATCTTTACAATGTTACAACGCACTACGCTTGACCAGAGCATGATTGTGCAATGTTACAACGCACTACGCTTGACCAGAGCATGATTGTGCAATTACAACCTCAGAATTGTTAGCTCCAATCATGCATGGGTTGCTTGCTCAGAAATGACAAACACCTACTGAGTCACAATTTGCAGTGTAAATCTTGCCACACCAGTAAAGGATGTGCACAGTTCGGAACGTGTCGCCACTGTGTATATTCATTCTAACTGGAAGGACTATTAATTATTACAAGTGGAGCCATGTTTCAGAAGTATCTGTGGTCGCAGCTCATATCTTCAGCTGCCGCCTATCTACATCACTAAAATTGCCATAATTGTGACGGCGTTGCAGCAATCCACAGTTTATGTTGGGCCAGGCACGTTCTGTTGCCTCTTCCAGTGTTTCCCATTGGTATACCACTCCATGGGTGGCTGTGGGGATAAAGATGGTTGTTTACTGTAACTGTTATATGATGTCTGTGAACCAAATCAAATAGCATATAGTAACAAGGTGAAAACATTCAATCAATCACGAAGCAGGGGACGGCAAACTTGGCTACTCTCTCAGAGAAATGTGTTTAGTGTCCAATAGTTTGGTTAAGGATCAATTCAGATTTAACTGGTTTAATTTATTCAGCCATTGGGCAATTGATTAATTTTATGCAACCCAACAATGCAAATAAAGACTGTCATAGGAATAAATGCCAGTTAGGGAGTTGATTTAGTCGAGTTTCTTCAGATGTCGTGTAGATCCAGTGGCCCCCTTGATGTTTAGTTCAATATTGTATTGTCCATATTGACATGAGGGTACTAACTTAGGTTGATGTTATCACTGTTGTGTACATATATTAAATAGCTTGGCTTCTTTTATTTTGCCTTGTAACTACTGCACATTTTTGGCTGCTTTAGCAGAATGTTCTTTTTCTCTTCCGTCTATAATTTGTGATTGGCGTGAATAAATATACCTGTCCTACAACGTTGTTATATATTTTGTGCAGACAGCACATCTTCCAGTTTTACAGAATATACCAGTACACATTGTATCCATTGATTACACCTCAACAACACTGCCCTCCATGTTTTGCATTAGTTGGCACAATAGCCACTAGAGGGCACCACCAAGCATTGCCACCCCCCACAAACAGGGCTGGTTTCATCATATGTACAAATATTTCATAATGAAATGACAGTAATATAACATGGTTGGCATTTTTATTTTCCTGTAATTGTATCTATGATTGCGTATGTTTGTCTATCATCATCAATAGAAACTATTTCAGCAAACTGATGCTTCATTATTTTGTCAGTCAATGAATGCAGTTGTGTAATGTGACGGAGTTGGTTGTCTTCACTCAATCACAGTCGTTGTGTACTGTGATGTAGTGGGTCGTCTTCACTCAATCACAACACTTGTGTACACTGATGTGGTGGCTTGTCTCCAGCTAATCACAGCAATGTGTACAATGCTGTAGCACGGCTATACTTTGTTTGCACAATATGTTTGGGGTGTCATCTTTTGGATGGATGTCACTTTGAGAAAGACCTATTTGCATATCACTGGTTAACATCCCTCAAAATGCTGCACAGCACACAGATAGGGTGAAAATATGCATGTCCCTTTCCATAATAACAATAACATATTTTTAAGTGAATCAATTTTATTAAAATAAACTTCATAGTTTATTTGATTTGTTGCCTGTGAATTGTGATGTCGAAACCGAAAAAGCACGCTTTCTCAGAACTTGATCATCAGTGACGATGCCACCACAGCCCATAATACCAGTAACAACAAAAAGCAGCACACCACGTTAGTATATACTTATACACAGGCCGCTACATTTGTCTATTTCAGATTTCCATATATAATTTCTTTTTCCCATTCAATACATATTGTTTGGCATGAACTGTTCATGTTGAGTACAAAGTAAAATAAATGATTAGTAGCATTGACTGATGTCCAAGCACCATTAGAAGTTGCCATCTGAGCACTGTGGGAAGTCATCTGTTCCTGTCATTAAGTCCCATCATGTTTCTGGTCTGCAATAAAAATGGCAGTGAATTAATATGTGTGACAGCCAGCATGTGACTAAATAATCATCCTACTATCAGTGTCACGGAAAGTTACAGTTACACAGTCTGACGGTTTTCAATGTAAAAACATATTACATACATTATTATACAGTCGTGTCTCTTTAATCCATTCTTCGATAATCCGGTTTTTCAATAATCTGCACGCTTTTATGTGGGAACAATCTTGATAAACTGTAAAATTCATAAGTCCGTTTTTTCATGTTTCTGTTCTTGAGATCAATAAAATAATAAAGCAATATGAATTTCTTGATACACTACACTTTTATTACCGATATTCATAACATGGATGATAATAGGATGTTTCAGCCATCCGCACACTTTGTTAATCCAACCTAAACCCTCGGTAACTTAAAGTATGCGGATAAGGAAACATGACTCTAGTATAAACGTATTGAACAGCGAGGTAAATATTTATAAACAGATAATGGTCAAATTTAAAAAACAAATTGTCATTGCAACACATCTGGATGGTCAAAATGTTAGAATAGATATAGTTTATACTGTATAACATGACTTTATACTGTGTAACATGACTTTAAAGTTTATAACATGATTTTAAAGTTTATAACATGACTTTATACCACATAACACGACTTTATACTATTAAACATGACTTTCTACAATATAACATGACTTTATACTATATAAGATAAGATAAGATAAGATACGTTTTATTACCAAGTAGCAAGTACAAGGAATTTGTAGTGTTGTGGCGTTAGCACAAACATACACTCATGCACCCAATCACACACGGAACTAAACATTACATATCACAATCGTAATACTAAAAACAGTTGAAAACAAGCGAGAGTAATATAATAGGTTGCAAGATTAAAAAATAAAAAAAATTAAACATTAAAAAAATAAATAAATAAATAAATAAATAAAAAATTAAAAAGGCGACATTGCATCTACCTACCAGAGGCAAGACATTTATGATGGCTCTCCGTTTAAAAATCTCAGCGCTTGAGGATAGAAACTATTGTTAAATCGCGTCGTTTTAGTTTTTATGCTACGGTAGCGCTTACCGGAGGGAAGGAGTTCAAAGAGATGGTTGGCTGGATGATATTCGTCTTGTACAATGCGCTTGGATTTGCGCAAACTGCGAGATAGATAAAGAGATCTGATGGACGGCATATTTAACCCGATTAGTTTAGAGGCGTACTTGACGACTGATTCAATTTGATTAATTTCATCTTGGCTGGCGCGACCAAACCAGACAGTGATAGAAAATGACAAGACACTTTCAATAACTGCGCGGTAGAAACGTGTTAATATTGCTTGAGATAAGCCGAATCGTTTGAGGTGTCTAAGGAAGTACATGCGTTTTTGTGCTTTTTTAATGATGCCAATCGTGTTATTACACCAGGAAAGATCTTTAGAAATAGTCGAACCCAAAAATGTTACAGAGTCGGCTTGTAAAACTTCAGTACCGTCAATGACAAGGGGGTGGATGGGTGTTTTCTTTTTGCGAAAATCAATGATCATTTCCTTCGTTTTGGATATGTTTAGTACCAGGTTGTTGTTCTTACACCAGCCGACCAGTCTTTGAACTTCCTCTCTATACACAGACTCGTTAGCATTGTTGACACAGCCAATTACAGTGGTGTCATCCGAGAACTTAACCACGCGAACAGATTGGTTACCAGATACACAGTTGTTTGTAAAGAGAGTGAAAAGGAAAGGAGAAAGCACGCAGCCTTGTGGGGCACCAGTGTTAAGAATAACAGGTTTGGAGAGAGAGTTTTTGACCTTGACAGATTGAGGCCTGTGAAGAAGAAAGTTGAGAGTCCAGTGACATATGGCAGGATGCACATTCAGAGATACAAGTTTATCAAACAACTTCACAGGAATTATGGTGTTAAAGGCCGAGCTAAAGTCCATGAAAAGAATCCTCGCATAAGTGCTCGGTTGTTCCAGGTGATTCATAACATAATGTAAACCTAAGGCAACTGCATCGTCCACAGATCTGTTAGTTTGATAAGCAAACTGGTGAGGATCCAATAGACCGGCCGTGGAAGATTTCAGATAACGGAGCATAATATGTTCGAAAACTTTCATCGCAACTGAGGTAAGTGCCACTGGACGGTAATCGTTCATGGTAGAGACTTTAGCCTTCTTGGGAATAGGTATAATCACAGAAGTTTTAAAACACGTTGGAACTATGCACTGTTGTAAAGATGAATTGTAGATGTCAGCGAATACTGGAGCAAGCTGATCGGCACAATTCTTGAATGTATATGATGAGATGTTATCAGGACCCGAAGCCTTGCGCGTACTCAGTCGCTTGAACAATGTCCGCACGTCAGCAACGTTAACGGTGAAAGGCGGCGACAGCGGAGTGTCTGTGGGTAGGGGGCGCTGTTCCGGCGATGTGTTTAACTTGTCAAATCTGCTGTAGAAGTCGTTTAGTTGGTCGGGGAAGGACGGATCGGCGTTGTAAATGGCTGAAGCGCTTGGTTTATACTGTGTAATTTGACGTAACCCTTGCCATACAGATCTGGTGTTGTTGGAAGCAAATTGGTTTTCAAGTTTGCGTTTGTATTTGTACTTGGCCGAACTAATCGCCTTGCGCACTGCGTACTTGGCTCTCCGAAATTCTTCCCTGTTGTCGCTAATGAACGCTGAGTTTTTCATGGCTAGCTTCTGTTTAATGTCCCTGGTAAACCATGGTTTGTCGTTGCCATATACTGTAACTAACTTACTTTCGTAGCAGGTTTCTTCACACCAGCTGATGTAGGCAGTAACTGTGTCAGTGTACGCGTCGAGGTCGTGGCAGGAATCTTTAAACATTTGCCAGTCCGTGCTGTCAAGGCAAGCTTTCAAAGCAATCGTTGAGTCAGCAGTCCGCTTTCTCACTGTCTTGGTGGTCGGTTTTATTGTTTTTAACTTCTGACGGTATGTAGGAATCAATACGACTGTAGCGTGATCTGACTCACCCAACGGAGCCCTGGTGGTCGCCCGGTAAGCGTCCTTGAAGATGGTGTAGCAGTGGTCTAGAGTTTTATTGTTACGAGTGGAGCAATTAACATGCTGTTTGTATCGGGGTAGAACTTTCTTCAGATTAGTGTGATTGAAGTCACCCAGGATGATGATGACACTATCAGGGTACGTTGTTTCTGCTGCCAACACGCGGGTAGTCAACTGGTTAATTGCACTGGTTGCATTCGCGTCGGGCGGAATGTAAACACCCATTAAAACAACACTGCAGAATTCCCTCGGCGAGTAGAACGGTTTGCAGTTAACTGTGAGTGATTCAAGTTCAGGAGAACAGGAAGAGGACACAATAGTTGAGTCATTGCACCACCGATGATTGACAAGGAAGCATATTCCACCACCCCTTTCTTTGCCCGACAGTTCGCTTGATCATATTCATATTGATCATTACATTACTTTACAATAGAAACCACCAGACTTTGTACTTTTGACATGAAATAGTATCATGATTGAAAATGTGCCATGACTGTTTTCAGAAACATTATTTGAACATTCAGCTATGAAGCCAATCATTGCATTTTGCCTGATGCCACATGCAAATAAGTGAAACAATGTTATATTTAATTATGAAATTTATGTACCGGTACTGACAAAACGATCAAACTCACAATTTCAATGGCACCAGTCATGAAGGTTCCTACGCCATCAATATTTCCAGGCTGCATCTGTAAAATAGGCAAACCATATAGATGTTCATTAGGTGAAAATAGAGTTTCATGACATGGCATTGAATGTCGGCAGTTGCTAATTTGTGTTAACTCGAGTCAAGTAGATGGTGCCAACAGAAATAACGCTAAACAATAATAAATATTCATATATTTTGTAATCTATTCATATATTATTCCTATACTATTCCTATATTTCTACTTCTGAATTCCTAACATGTGTAACAGAATAACTGGGTAATTTGTTCCTGTTTTTTTTCCAATACTTGCATGTAGTAGACCAATGCCATCCAGAAAACTATCAAACCAAGCCAGGATCCTGATATCAGACACAAATCTGGACACAGACTACATTAGATGGCACAATGACTAAAACAAGGCAGGAAGCCTCCACACGACAGCCAGAGGGTGATTTAAAAGTCTGTAACCCCAACTGCCCACTGCCCCAAGTGTCACAAAAATGACACTGCCCCCCCTCACCTAGTACCAGGATGAGTAGTGTACTCACCCTAAGGGTGAGTACACTACCCCCTGCTGCCTCACTCTGAGTGTCAGAGTGAGGACACTGCCCCCCCCCCCGAGTATGAGGGTAATGACACTACCCCCTGCCCCCTCACCCTAAGTGTGAGTACACTACCCCCTACTGCCTCACTCTGAGTGTCAGGGTGAGGACACTGCCCCATGTACCCTCACCCGAGTACCAGAGTGAGGACACTACCCCCTCCTCCTCACCTGAGCTGCCACTTCACCCAGCTTCATGACGTTGTTGATTCTGCGCTGCATGAAGCCCCAGGTGTCGCGGAAGCCCTCCGAGCCGTCCTGCAGCATGTACAACTCACTGCTCTTGTAGACACCCGCCACCGACAGCCTTTTGCTGTACCAGTTCATCTAAAACATAGTTTTGAAATGGTCCCCTACAGTAATCTGTGTGTGGCCAACTTCTGTCTCAAGAGACAATGTCTTCCACTGGTAGTCCGTGGTGTCTTGGGTGCTGTTTTAGTGAGAGTAGTAATGTCACAATAATAATGTCCTGAAATAACTTTTCCTTTCTCAAGCTATTTTGTTGACTGCAATTAATCTTATAACACTGCACCGTATAATATAAACCTGCTTCTAGTCACTGCCGTTAAAGAAAATATCATATCTACACAGTTACTTTTATTGCATTTAGTTGTTTTTCATGTATAAATGTGCAGATTTAAATAAAACAAATATACAATATACTTAAAATAGGTCTGATTTTCGGCCACTGCCTGTCTGACACTGGCACACTCTGTAATGAGTAACGTGATGGTCAATTCAGTGTAAATGTACCTATTAATACATAACATTGTGAATAGAGTCACACTGGTATTTTAAATTAATTTTAAACTTGCTCCTATAAGATATAATCAGTGTCGCTGAGATTGTCATCAGGAACTTACGTCAACAGATCTGTCACCGGCATAGAACCAGATGTCATTGATCAGGGTTTTCAAGTTGTCCAGCGCTTCTGGTGCATTCCATGGCAGACTCATCAGACCCATAGCCTGCACCAACAAACACACTAAGTGTCCAAGATTGCCAGGCCAGGCTTATCATAGCTACCGTATTTGACCTAATAAGGGTACAGTACGCTTGAAAAAACTGGGCCATGGAAAAAATGTCAAGGAATCTGTTCTTATAAGCGTACACCACATTTTTTTCTCTACACAATAAGGTAACTGTTTAACACTAGTGATGTCATTTGGTGACTAGAGTAGAACTGAAAAGTGGTGCCAACTGCCTAACACCAGATGGCGACACTTTTCAGTTGTTCCACACTTGTCAAATTACAATAATTATGGATCCTGCTGATTAAGAAGGGGGTGTACGCTAATTAGGGCATGTATGCTTAATAGGTCAAATACAGGGTAAACCAATTGAAACTGCATAGTATCCAGTCCATAGGACTGCTCAAAGCGATTTTCACTCCTCCTTACACCACCAACTTTACTTCAGACACCACTGGCGTATCTAGGATCTCGCGGGGGTGGAGACAAGCCTAGTGAAATAATAAAAAATTCACGTAAAAGGGGGTCATGGCCCAATGCCCCCTAAATATGCCACTGTCAGCCACGTTGGAATTACTGTGTGAAGACTATTCCACCACTGTTTACAGCTGGGACATATTTATACCGCTGATGTCATCCTACAAAATGTAAGAGTGGGGTGTGAGCCCATCGACAGACAGAGCAGGTGTTTACCTGTGGCCACTTGGACAGGTATGGGATGAGCATCCTCAGTCTCGTTTCCAGGGCATCTCGAATGAAAACTTCCGTGCTTTTCTTTCTGTTGACATTCATACACAACAACTCTCAGAAAGAACTGCTTCAGTACTCACCCAAGAACATGCATAACTAAACTTGCAATTAATAAAGAACATAATTGCCAAACAACAACACCCACATAGAGATTAAGAATGCATTATCTTACTGGAAATATTTGAATAAAATAGTCTTGTGTTTGTAGTGCAGTATGCTGCATGTCATCAAATGATAAAGAGAGTGTGATGCACTGCGAGCAGAATAGTCTTGTGTTTGTAGTGCAGTATGCTGCATGTCATCAAATGATAAAGAGAGTGTGATGCACTGCGAGCAGAATAGTCTTGTGTTTGTAGTGCAGTATGCTGCATGTCATCAAATGATAAAGAGAGTGTGATGCACTGCGAGCAGAATAGTCTTGTGTTTGTAGTGCAGTATGCTGCATGTCATCAAATGATAAAGAGAGTGTGATGCACTGCGAGTAGAATAGTCTTGTGTTTGTAGTGCAGTATGCTGCATGTCATCAAATGATAAAGAGAGTGTGATGCACTGCGAGCAGAATAGTCTTGTGTTTGTAGTGCAGTATGCTGCATGTCATCAAATGATAAAGAGAGTGTGATGCACTGCGAGCAGAATAGTCTTGTGTCTGTAGTGCAGTATGCTGCATGTTATCAAATGATAAAGAGAGTGTGATGCACTGCGAGCAGAATAGTCTTGTGTTTGTAGTGCAGTATGCTGCATGTCATCAAATGATAAAGAGAGTGTGATGCACTGCGAGCAGAATAGTCTTGTGTTTGTAGTGCAGTATGCTGCATGTTATCAAATGATAAAGAGAGTGTGATGCACTGCGAGCAGAATAGTCTTGTGTCTGTAGTGCAGTATGCTGCATGTCATCAAATGATAAAGAGAGTGTGATGCACTGCGAGCAGAATAGTCTTGTGTCTGTAGTGCAGTATGCTGCATGTCATCAAATGATAAAGAGAGTGTGATGCACTGCGAGCAGAATCACGAGGAAAGAAACAACAATAAAACTCTACGTTACACTAATGCGACTGGTAGATGACAGTTTTCAAAGTAAAAGCACATGACATGTTCTCACATATTTAGTAACAGGTCCCCTTTGTGTTACACTGATAAAAAGTGAGTGTATGTTTATATTTAGTAACTGGCCCCAGGAATTATTCTAATTCAAAATTTATGCTACTTCCCCCAATTTTAAGCACAAGACAAGCATGTAACAGCACAAGACAAGCGTGACATGGCAACAAGATCTGACCGACACATTAGGTACCAAAATTTATGCTGCCATCATCTGCCACAGATTATTTGTAATAATTTAATTTGTTTATGTGATATCATGACTAATGTGTAATATTAGTGGGGTTTTACTTACTGTTTATTGCCATCTTGAGTGAGTTTGTTCTCCGCAGCAAGCAGGTCTGCCAGCTGCTGATTGGACGTTGTATAGAAGTACAGCACCAGCTCAATGCCACCCCGGGGAAACATACCATGGGCAACAGATGGCAGACCCTCTACCTCAGCTCCTGTCAACATTTGCAAGGCTTCTTGCTAGGGGTGTAACTATACATCAAACTATTAGTGCATCGAAATAGTCGATGTTAATATGCAATACAATTGATAATAAATTTAACTATTGATAGTCATTAATAGTTATTGCCGATAGTGCAACAATAGTTGGCCAAAAAAAATCAGCAGGACTATTACTGTCACCATAGTAATAGAAATAAACATGCTTTTCAACTATATTTGATAATTTTACTTATTTATCGACCTAACATCAATAATGTAATTGATCCCAGTCTTGTTGTGGCATCAAGTTTGAATTGTGCCAAGATGTAGTCGAGACTTGTAGACATATATGAACCACTACCCTGAATAGTTAGAGAAGAGAGAGAGCATCTTGTAACTGGTGTTATTGCACAACAACGATGCACCTACCAGCAACGAGAGCATTCTTTGACCATCCATGCTGCGGTACGAATGTGAGAGCGGACCCGAGTATCCGCTCCCTGATCCGTTCCTCCCCGTCATCCTCAGTATTTCTAGTGGACAGCAAGGAAGATAAAACTCACTAGGAATAACAACTCCTGTGTCAGTCCCAGAGACCCATAGACTGGGCAGTTTGCTTGAGTATAAAGGCATAAGTAGATTTAGGTGTGAAAACTGGAAAATGATATAATGTCACAGGTATCAACAGCAGCTTGTGGAAAAGCGGGAAAGTAGTTATGGAAATGTGGGAAACACCTTTTCATTGGTTTTTTTCCCGATGTTTTTAACATGCTTCACGAGTCACCAACTTGAAACCAAAATATTTTAATGTCCCTAGAATGGCCTCATGTGTAACTAATACATCGATTTTACAGCAATTTTTTTGTTTTTGAAAATAAAAAGCGGGACATTTCGTCCAAAAAAACAGAAAAGCGGGACCAAGGTAAAAAAGCGATATTTCCCACCCAAATGTGGTAATGTTAACAATTATGCAATGTAACAACAAAAACGTATAAAATGGCCTGATTGAGATGGTGTCCGCCAGGTGGCCTTACCTGTTCCGAGTCGTTTGTTCCGCACCTGGACTGTTGGTGGTGCCATCACGTGGGTCTGCTGTACACCGGTAGACCATCTGACTGCCTGACAGCCATCTCTGTCCACCTACACCAGTAGGGGAAGGCAGTGTTAGTTGAGCCATTTTTCATTTTGTTTGACATCTAGGGCACAATTTTATTCATAAATAAAAATTGTTTTTACTAACATAAACAATGATTATAAGTAAATAATTTTATACCAAGATAATATATCTAGTGTGCATAATTATATTTAGCTGATTCAAATAGGGTTGGTAAGCAGGCTCAACTAGCACTTGGTGTGGAGTAAGTTGAGTCACAATGTAGCGTAAGTTGGGTAAATGCTTTATTTGTATAATTTACATAGGCCTTGTACTAACATTTCTTAACAACTCAACTAACACATCTATCCAATGGGTACGACGTGTCTGACAAGTCTACATGTCTGGTCACATGCGTTAATAGTTTACACAATCACCTAAGGTTTTGAAAAACATCAAAAACATTTTTATAATTTACATTTTCTGACCGTTGTGACAAATGGCACTAATTGTACGTCAATCGTGTTCTAATAATATGCTCAATCACTGGGTGGTACCATGAAACTGTCGCTGCTGTAGTTTCCTGGCAAACATGGGTGGCTCAACTAACCCAGTGGCTCAACTAACACCGACTTTCACTACACTGCATTAGAAGTGTCACAAAAACTCACAACTTGCGAATGGACCATTGTAGAATATTCATATATATTTATTTGTGAAACATTGCAGAGTTAGCAAGTCAATTACACCCCTTGTGTTGTGGAGGACTGGAGACAGGTCAGGTGGCAAGGACCATTTATATGGCCTCTCTCCCCATTCCCAACACAAAGCAAAGGGCAGACCAATTAAGAATGTTAGCTTAGAGCAGGAGCTACAACCTCAAAGTAAACACATCATACCGTATTATTAGTATTTTCCGAAGAAAAATGTAAGAAATACACACAGAAAAATGTCTATAAAACTAGAAAGGATGTTTAGAGAAGAACTACAAATAAATATTGTATTATGGCCTGTGGGATTTTGTCCAATTTTCACATTTTTGTATTTTGTCCTGTGGGGTTTTGTTCACTTTTCATATTTTGTGATTTTGTCTGTAAGGAATATGTCCTGTAGGATTATGTCTGGATACTGCATTGTATTTTGATATAACAAAAATATGTTTTAAACTGCTATCTTTTTATTTAGTATAATTCAAAGTCACAATTCAACAAAATGTACAAACATTACCGTTATATTTGTTTATCAATTGTGTACAAAATATTGACATTCAGCAAAACATGCAAAAATACATAATTAACAAATGCTGAATATATTTGGTTCAGCATAATGTAATTGTAATTGAAACAGTGCAATTGTAATTGATTTGTAATTGTAATTGAAATTAAATGTAATTGTAATTGATATAATTTTGTGTAATTGAACCCAGCCCTGGTTGAAGATGATTGTGATAGCGTGAAGTAGTCATTACCACTGTACTACCAAAATTTGACTGGGCAGTGCAAGGAGTCATGAGCTCTTACAGTGGTTAGTGGCCTTTTTGTCCCGTGCAACGCAAGGTAACTTGGCTTGTAATTTAAATAAATTTACTCAATTTGCAATACCTTGGTAATCCATCACCCAAACATTATTACAATGTCAACCTTATTTCCACCTAAATCTGGCAGTGCATAAGAAGCACATATCAACACATGCATGCATCTAAATGGGCAATCTTTATTTTAAATAAATAATTTGAATTTCTTTGGTATTTGTTTTTATCTAAATTGATTTGACCCATCTTTTTGACTAGCAACAAACATTTATTAAGTAAAATAAATCACGTTTGTATATTGCTGGACCAAATGACATAAGCCCATACAATGTTATAGATTGAACACTGGATATCTTTTTCAATTACTCCTTGTACATTCAACACAGATGTGTTGTGTGTATGTTTAATGGTGCTCATTGTCTTCATGTTTATACAGAATTTACTGCAAGTGTGTTTATCTTTACTACATTGACAAGAAGATAGAAAATTAAATCAATAATAATAATAATCATCAACCACTAATAAATTACAACTAAACAATGTAAATGAAAATTTAAACTGCCAAATATTAGCAAATGCAAGTTCTCTAATTTCAGTTTAATCCCAATACGTTGACAACAAACAGTGACTCCAGACACCAGTGGCAATGTTTGTATTTCAATATAATTATAAGCAGCACTAGGCACAGGATGCTAGGACCGTCTTCAAGTCCAGTGATGCTAGGACTGTCTAAGCACAAGATGCTAGGACTGTCTTCAAGTCCAGCGATAAACTGGCTCATAGTTCTAAGCTGTGTCTGTTAACTCTGGTTTTCTCTGCATGTCAATGATTTCAATGACTCGACTGAGAATGCTCTGCATCATGTCAAATGTGTGCAGTGCTGTTGTCAACACCAACACTCGCTGTTCATGGTCCATTTCTGGCATCATGTGACCACCAACGCTCAGCGATGTCTCCAGGGCAGAATCAGCCATATCTTCACCTTTGGCTGTCCTCTCAACATCCAAGGCATAGTGTGCGTGGGACATGTTGATAGCTGTCTGCAGTGGCTCACAATACACCCGCTGTAGATGCGGTACCTGCTGCCAAATGCCAGTGATGTCTTCGCTTGGTTTATCGCGCAGTACAAGATAGCGAAGCAGATTGAGACCTGCCATGACACACTCACTCTGATCCAGTAGGTCTGTTTCGACACCTTCAGACAGCCTGAATATCAAGGCGAGCAGCTTCTCCAGTTGACTGCCACAGAAGTACATTGCCGGCTGCTCGGATTTGAGGTTCTGGTCAATCTCATTCTTGAGTAGCTGGATGATGTAGCCAGTGACGCCAGCGTGTGTGGATGACATGAGGAGGATGTGCAGGAGACGGTAACGGCCAGCCAGCTCAAACTTCTGCAACAGACTTGACAACCCCTTCACCGCAGACTGTCGGATGTCCTTAGGGGGGCAGTACACGATTACGTGCAGCAGGTTCCGCAGGAACTGCTTCATGGGGGCAAACTCCAGCAGGTGTGCAGTTAGCGTCAATGTAGGCATGTGTTCCAGCAGTGACACAAACAGTGACACTCCCTTCAACCTGATGACACTTGCAGGCTGCTCCATCATCACATTCACAAATGGCAGATTCAATTCAAACAGATACTCCAGTCTGTACACACACGGCACATTGTCTGCACACAGACTGTCACCGAACACAAGATATGCAAAAGTGCCCAATCCAAGCATCGGCACTGGGTCCGCAATCTGTGCATCCAGTTCATTGATCTCCTCTGTTGAATTCTTTCTCTGTTCCACTGTCCGCTTCTGCTCCTGTTCTATTGCAACATTGTCTTGCAGGATTTGAACAAGAGCTTTGTGGAAGTCGGCATGCAGATACGACATGAACGTAACCAGCCTCTCAGAACACTCTCTGCCCCTTGAGATGCTGCTGCCTACCGCAGATAGATCTACATATGCCAACGGGTGGCTGAGAACTTTCATCAAATATCCAGTCAGTTCTTTGACCTGCTTATTGGCAGTTTTTGTCACTGTCTTATTGGTGTCAATACATCTGTTTTTCCATGACACCTCCTCTGCAAATGGTCTAATGAAACTCAGAATAGCAGAAACACAACTACTGATTCGCTGCACAGTTTCATCTGCATCAAGAAGCTGTCTCTCTGCGTCTTCCAATTCATAGTCTTCTGGAAGTGGCAGTGCTTGTACATGGGCACACAATGTCTCCAGGGCGATTCCCAGGGGATTGCCCTTCCTTGAAGGTAGTCGCTGCAGACACCTCTGCACGGGCTGCAGGAGAGCCTTGAACTTGATGTCATCTTTGAACATGTCTGCCTGCTCAAGCAACACAAGGAGCAGTTCCTTGGCATTGCCAACATCACTAAGGTGAAGTAGGATCTCCTCGCATGCATTCAACACACTCATCGTCTCCAGCTCTCGCTCACTGGTCAAGAAGTTGCACAGTTGCGGCACAAGATCCCATGCGGCTTCCTTCAAATTGTCTAGGTTTTCCGGGTCCTTGACCATCTTCAGAGCAGGCTTTGTGTTGGCAGCTTCAAGAAGGCTGACAACCTCCTGCAGTAGTGTTGGCTGCACCACCGCACCACTCGTTTCTATGTTAGTAGTCGCCATTGTTCAATACTTGCTTCTTCCTCCAAACACACACACAGTCACTCTGCAAAACAGACATGATCACACTTTAGTATACTTTTGCTTTTTTGTTTAACATTAATACAATACAAAATCAGCATTACAGCATCAAATTTTGTTGGTCAACCATTGATCATGTCTGTTTTTACAGTCAGTCAAAACATTCATTCCACTAATCCACATGATGCAGGAAATAGCCAGGAATGGTTTCATGACATTGCATTTGGGTAGTTAGCGTACTACAAACTGTAACTGTAACTGTACTCTATTCTTGTATGGTGTTCAATGTATTGTAACCTAACCAAACCATATAAAAAAATTTTACTAGAAAACTACCACAATTTATTAGGAGTATTTGAATAAAATTGGTTTCCTCATTAGTTTCTGAATAATGATGTTATTTTCATTTTACTCTCTAGAATATGATATATAGCTATTACAATTATATGGGATATAAGCATAGACTGTCATAGAGACATAGACTCTGTGACTCACTTCTGATAGTCATTACGACATTACAATTTAGAAAAGTCCTTAGGCTTAGCCTTAGAGCCTATTTATTAGACTTAGTCTTAGACTTAGAGGCACATTTTATTTGTGTTAATCACTGCAAAAATACAAAAAGTGGTCGCTAATTTTGTTAAAGAGCAAATTAAGAAATTAGTATGTTACTGCAAAAATTCCATTGTAAAATTGGCCTACTGTAACGGCATAGAAACAACGTGACATTATTAGCACCGCAACTGTTTGACAGCCTTCTTCAAGGCTTCATTAAAATAAACTGAGGGCGTATTCTTTTTGTCGTCCGCGGAGCCACCGGAAGCGGAGAATGCGGAGAAGAACAAAAAGAATAGACTTGGGAGAGGGTAGCAACCGCCTTGTTATCGCCCATAAACAATATGGACGCACAATGAGTAGCGGTGTCAATTGTTAGCGATTTTTTCTTTAGCGACGATATACATCATTGCGTTGTCACGTGTACAAAGCAAACAGAAAAGTACATATTTAATTTCATATTTTGTGCAAATGCCACTTATCAATCTTTGTGCTAAGCCATGTTTAAAGTCACGTGACCGGAATTCTCCGCTTGCGACATGCCCCGCAGGCGGCGAGGTCGGAGCGTTCCGGACAGCTTCTCCGGTCTGTTCTATTTGACGCGGAGAGATCACGTGACCTCTCCGCGTCAAAAAGAATAGCACATTTCGCTCCGCGGAGAGGTCGGAGAGACAAAAAGAATACGCCCAAAGTCTACTTGACTAATTATCGCCCAAACGTGTTCAAATGTAATCAATCTGTACGTAATAAAACTCAGAAGAAACCTTTTCAGTTGGTGACACCGATACTAAAAATATCGAATGCAATGCGGGAATATACTTCACTAGTCTTACCTAATGAACACAATCTCGGGATAACTCTGCAACATTTAATGCAAAACATGACAATTGTAAAAGTCCCCCTCTCGGACAGTTCATAATAACTCGTGTTTAGTACAGAACAATCATATAGATGGCGCATTGACATTTCTTAAATGTGCCGCCAGATGGGCCCATACCTGAATTGTTTTTCCATTGATGAATATTACACCATTTCTCTGGAGTCCTGGAAAAAGTAATCTGTGATTTATGTATTCACGTTGTCGGTGTATTAAACATAAATTGGCTTGCATAATATTCGATTTTTGTGCGATTATAACATTAACTTATGACATTTCTTAAACGTGCCGCTAGACGGAGACATACCTGAATTATTTTCCATTGATTAATATTATATCATTTCTCTAGATTCCTAATATAATTTAACTTGCACCATATTCAATTTTTGAGCGATTACAACATTAACTTTAGCATGGAGGCATGTCTGATGACATCTGGTGGTAATTAAACTATTGTTCTCGTTAATCAGAAGTATACATGAAAACAACTTTTCAAAATTACAGCAGCTGCTTTTGTCAACAACCATTTTTACTTTAAATTTAGATATCGAATTCGTGTTTTCATAGTTTTATCGACAACAGGATAATCGTGTATCCATGATAATGACTGCCCGATCCTAGTCCGCAAATTTTTATTAATTATTGTGTCACCAAAATACATATTGTATCAGCAATAATGTGTATTTATATTTAACAATAGTCACAACACAAGCATTAGAATGAAATAATTGGTCTATCTCTCATTTGAATAATTTCGAATGCAATTGATCAAATACGTGATGGCATAGATTTATAATTATGATTGTTTCAGTGCATGGCAAACAATCGCAAGATTGCTTAAGGGTGTATTCATTTATATATGGATATATACATCAATATACACCAAATATTAACCAACGAACAGTGTTTTGCTAAACTCGTATTTTCATTGCTTCTAAGACATCAAAGGAAATACAACCCATGTGTTTAGGTAAATATTGTCGACGACGGTGAATCCAAAAATTCACGTAATGTGCTCCTTAATTTGTTGTATATTGGTTAAGCTGCCCCACATCGTGTAGCTATATCACACTTGAAGGGAATTTCACATATATCCATATCTAATATGCAGTCCCTATAGAACTGATGCAAATGGTTTTTTGAAGTGAATGCTTGCATGCAATTAACTAAATCCGCTGTTGAATTCCAGAAGACACCATTAGACACAATAGTGTGGCTTGTTGGGAAAACTCGTTTTATCACAGGCCGTGCAAAGTGTTATCTGTGAAACTGATGAACCTACTTATTTAACATCATGATGATACTTTTTCGATACTTTTTTGTATGACTGTCCACTCACCGTATATGAGCTTTGAAGGATGTGTATCGATCTAGTTTTATCTTTTTATCCACGAAAATGACCATTATGTATTTTTAAAAGTAAATTACAATCGCAATAATAAATAATCAAGTCGTTGTTGAGCTGGATATTTCCCTTAGTTAAGAACTGGTAATTGTACATGGTAATAGTTATGTGTGTGATGCCCCTTGGCGGCAGGGGTCGTGGCCTAACCTCCCTCACATTTGCGCGTTAATATTACTGCCATCGAGGCATATGATGAAAAATGATCAATTACACATGTTTGAGACACTCCCTCGGAGCACCGAGCCAACAACAGCAACTGAGCAAGGTGGCAGATGAGTTGTCACTTCTGTTTGGTTAAGTAAACCCGAGTATAACTTTAGTTATGTTATATTGATTTGACAGCTCGATTACTAATCATTTAATTCATACACAGTTTGCTCTTCACCAGCAAAATGGGAATGGAGAATAACGTCCCGGAGGACATCGGAGGTATGCAAATGTGTCCTACTTTTTGTTTTCTCGAACACGGAAAAGGCTTTATTGTATTGTAGGCCGATGTAATAACCTTTAGTTTAATTAGTTTCCCTTTATTGCCCAAACAATTGTTTTGATTCGTACGATTGATCGGAGCAACCTAAATATCCTTTATATTTACTATGTAATAGCCCAACTTTTTAGACGCTCTGTGAAGTGTAAGCTGTCAGGGTCAGCAACTCCACTGCATGGCCTGGGCTGGGCACAATACAGACTTATTCCTAGTCAGGAAGTGATGACTAATTCACTAAAAACGTCGTGGCTGTGAAATAATGTGTGCATTTGCACGACTTCATAGTATAAGGGTAGCAACACCATTGATTAATATATATATAATTAATAACTCGTCAACTATAGTGTATACAATTTTCTCACATTAACAGGCATTGTTATTTATATAATGTGTAGGATTATTTTATTTATTTATAAACACATTTTTAACACAATAACATGTCTTCAACTGGAGTACCAAATAGTTAGTGTTAGCATTTGAACAAATAGCACACTGGTATACTATGTATACAGATTGTGGCTACCATTGTTGGAATATATTGAGAAACAAAACAAAGATAAACTGCTGTCAGCTTCAGCATATAAAATTACTACAAATGTCAAATAAAACATTCTTTAATAAATCAAATGCAGCACAGACATACATTTTGTATAATTTGAAATGCATTCTGATAGATTACATGGTTAATACAAGATCCAGGTGGAAAACTGTTGATCGTTTTGTACCTCAATATTAACTGGGTGGTTTATAGCACTTTTTTATTTATGTTTATTATTTGATTTGTTATATTCTGGGTATAATTTGTTAAAGAGGTGACATTCCTTACTTGGGATGTAACAAGTCAATCTGGAATTACCACACAAAAAGAAGTATTTTTTTGTATTTACCATAGCCATGTTAAAAAAAGAAGTCTCATTACTGCTATTGCCGCAAAACTTTTCATCTATAGATTCCATACGACATTTTCCACTAGCAGTTGTGTTCTTTTAACTTGTATATCGCAGTGGTGTAAAGTAGACGATAGATGCAAGCTTATTATATTACTCTCCACCTGTAATTCTTCATTGTTACACAGATAAAATACACAAGTTAATAATCTATGAGTCAAGTAATCAACACCAACAACATTTTGTTAAACACTGTATGCTATTCAGAATGAAATGTCTACCTAGATAACTTGTGTTTGGTTTGACAATTGTCTGACATCAGTGTGCATTGCTTATGTTTTCAACCTTGTTGGGGTGCAACATTGTGCCTCGTCTTGTGTAGTCAGAAAGTTAAAGTCAACTTGATTGTTTGTTAGACTGACACTAATAGCAGGCACTCATCAACATGACTTGAGTGCCTGCTATTAGCGTCAATCTAACAAACATCTCTCATTGCCGAGGAGATATGCCATGTAGTCTAACTTACTCTAAAACCTATGAAATAAATTAATTTCTTTAACCCATCTAATATTATCTATCATCAAAGGTTTCTTTATCTCTTTACACATCGTATGTGCCATCTTTATTTACGTTTACAGTGATTCATGAACATGATCTTGTCTGCTGTTGTCTGTTATCAAACATATTATAAATCATGATGTTTACATATGGCACTTCATATGCCATGACCTGCAGTGACCTATTCTGGGTGCTGCAACACAATGTTATCTCATGTAACCAGTTGTAAATATGTTTGTGTTGGTTCAATCTGGCTAGTTCTACATACATGTATATTGGTAAATTTTTAGATAATGTCATAAACATGCACACAATACAAATGAATTATGGACTTCAAATGTGTACGTGATGTTAGTAGTTAATGTAAGGTTTAGTTGACAAGATATGTTTTAGTCTTCACAAAATATTCGTTAATGAATTGTTCTATGGTCATTCAGTATACTGTGTTTTTTTTATGTAAGATGGGACAATGTATTTCCATAAAGATGAACCATTTACCTTTTGCAAGTGAAAATAGCAACTTCATTTTGTACTTATTTTAACGACCATCATGCGGCATAATGTAAAGTATCTCATATATCATTTGTAACATCAATCATTAAGTGTTATTTAAATTAATGTAATTCAGCATTTTGGTATGCATGTTGATTATATGTATTACTTGATTTCTATCAATAAGGATCCTAATGCAATTATAAAAAGTAATTTCTTTAGCTCATTTTGGTAGACTCGTCTGTCTGTACCATAAAATCATAACCTTCAGCGACTTATTCAAGGAACTTCTTTGCTAACCGTAATAATTATTAATTTTTTATTTGGTGTACCCAGCTGCATATACTCATAAATTATTTATGTATTATAATAATTATAATAATGAAATGAATTGTTGAATGAAATAGAAATGACTTATATACATACTTTGGTAGTAGCTATTTTCTCTTCATTAAGAATGTTTGATCATGGAACTTGCATTGCAGTGGCATTTGTAGTTAATGTGTATTGTTATTTGGATGATTTACATAACTATAATAACCAGTGTAGCATACAGATGAGACAATGACTAGTTTTGTTGACGTGTCATTGTATCCAACAAAGGAACATTTGACACCTTGCATGATATAATGAGATGGCACATATACTATTATGATAGGAATTCTCACAGCCGACAGGTCTATTATAAATGACTGATGACTCATCTAAGATGTCACTGCCTGGTTGCTGTCACTGGCAGCATTGTGAGTTCTAAAGGCTAGAGGTCCCAGTTCCCACTGGGTTCAAGTCTGGGTGCACATCATCCAATTTAGTCAGGAGGGAGGGATCTGCAGATTAGTAGTACTGTACGTTCGCTGTGTACTGTAACATATCACTGTTTCCCTTCCTAGCCCATGACATATGAATGAAGTGCAAGTGTGTTTAAGGCAGTACCCCCCAAGATTTTGTTTAACCTAAAACCTTAAAAATAGTTTCTGAACAGGACACTGCTGTTGCGTTCAGGATAAAATGTTTAGTTGCTAGTTATCAGAATATGGACATGTTAGTGATGGAAGGATCCCTGCTTAATCTTCTTGTTTTTGTTGATATCTGATGGGGAACAGCTGCTCTGTTGATTTTCTCCAAAAAAAATGGTAGGATTTGAAGAAAATTCTACAGCAGGTCATGACATGTAAAAAAGTGTGCCTTTGTGATAAAATCTGAATCGTTATTTTGTATACAGGACTAAAAACCGTGATCACCAATGGAAAAATTAATAATGATCTGTCCGGGGATGAAACTAAATATGTAATTAATCACCTATGACTGCACATGCCTACCACTGCATTGTATATATGTATGCTTTCTCATAAATTGGTTTAGTATTACTAATACTGTAATTAATCTGCTCATATCGACTGGTTAATTGTTGTCTTTGACTTACATGTTGGTTATAACTTGTAGCATTTTTTAAGCATCAGAGAACCAGAAGAGGGGCTTTAGATAGGTGTATGGAGAACTCTGAGAGCATTCGGTGGCTATCTTTAACATGCTTCAATCAGGTCCAGTATATAATTCAATGTTTCACAAGTTGTTCAATGTTCAGTGTTTCACACGTTGTTTAGCGCTTCACATGTTCAGTGTTTCACATGTTGTTTCAGAGAGCATCACCGAGTACCTCGGGGTGAAAGAGGTCAAGTTCATGATGCTACTGCAAGTTGAAACAAAACAGGACAAATTTGAAAATAAAGTTCTGGTATGTATTAGTAATGTTGTAAAAGACAAACACTATAAACTGGTTTTTATGCATAGATAAACAAATTCTTGTGATTGTATGGACTAATTATTGACCTTCATGAAATGTTATTGATGTTTGTGGTCTCAGTAATAAAGTAGCCAGGCTTGGTTATAATTGACTGGTGAAAAAGATCATTGTTCATGAACTGTTGGACATCTAAATTTAGCCTGGTGTACTTACTGGGTGTTGGCAACCTGCCTGAGTAAATCATGCATACATATTAACTTATGAATATGCATACTGTACCAAGTATAATATGCACCTCTGACTGTTTTGCTCAAATCTGACAGAATTTCTATATTACTATGTATAATATGCACCCCAACTTGGTAGCATCGATGACTATTTGCCCATTTCCTATAGTTTGGTTAAAGCGCTGTTCAGAGTGTCCCTTAGCCTGCCTGGTGTAGCTTTTAGGTCCAAGTAGCGCTGCTTTGTATTAACGTCTTTTGCTGCGATCGCCATCGGCATATATTATTGCTCACTCAGCTGCACAATTTGGACTGCAAAAACACAATATATTTAAAAAAAAATTGTTTTAGCCGTGTAACTAATGTAGGCCAATCTATTGTTCCTGATTACCGCATATTCAGTCTGGCAAATTCTTTTAACCTTATTACTGTGTGTAATATGGACTTTTAAGTAAAATGAAATGAAGTGAAAAAAATTGTATTACACATGGAACTTTGATTCGAGCAGACTGTCTGATGGTCTCTCATGACCCATTTTCATTTCTTTCAATTTGTTTGGGCCCGGGCATAGACTGCCTCAAAGTTAGCATAGCTGTTCTGATGTATCATAATCTGATACATTTTCATGTTTGGCTTGCAGGTTGTTTTGGACTATCGACTTAGCGTGTTCTCTGTCAAAGTACCAACCAAGGTAAGAAAATATTGTTTATCATTCCAAGAGGTCAGAAAACAAAGGCTGGTTATTTGTGAGCCAATAATTAATTGGCTTGTATACAGGTATTCCCTTTAGTTAGGCTCCTGTTTTGATGTACCTGCTTAGTGACAAGTACAGTTCTACAGCATAACCAGGCAGTGGTGTGTGATCAGATGTGGTTTGCAAGTGTGTTATTACTTTAAACGTTTAGTTGTGGAATAATATCTACCGAGTCATATACGTTAGGAAATTTGGTTGTTCTTCAAGAATGGGGAAGAACAGCTATGCTAACTTTGAGGCAGTCTATGCCCGGGCCCAAGCAAAATGAACACCAGTATGCAGAAAACTTTCTCAACCAGAGGTAATGAGAAAAACATTTCAAGATGTCATAATGGTGGTAGTAATGAAAAAAATTATAATGACATTGAAAATGAAAGCATGGAATTTTCATAATGACATTGATAATGGAAAAAAAAAAATAGTGATAATGACTATTCTGTCATGACTCTCACCATGGATAACATTCCAAATTATATCAAGACGCCGACAGAAAGAAGTACAGGATCACAAAATTAAACATAGATATAAACATAGATATATATATAGTAATAAGTACTTATTAATACTATATATCTTTAATATAACCATATATTACATCATAAAAGTTCCTTCAAACTGATGTGTGTGTCTCTGCATTTAAAATGTATACCTGTTATATATATTCCCAAGTCTAGCTCGGAAAGTTTATGAATTATGAAAGCTTAACAATTTTACTGTTTACCATTTCTTCTCAAAAGCCTAATACTGTCCTTTCCTGGTTCAACTCCCATTCTGTGGAGTCTCAGGGTTGGAGGCTCTGGTGTGTTATCAGGTAATGCACTGAACTGGTGCTAATTTGCTCCATGACAGACGCTCATGGTGCAAGAGAGTATAGAGATTAGGCTATCAGTGGGTGGCCAAGGGGGCTCAATGTCCTGGGAGGGGTCAACACCCAAGAGGTGCTCAACACCTAGGTACAGGATCAACACCCAGGGAGGGGCTCAACACCCAATATATATAACCAATCACTTACAGTCTAAAGGCATGGATTCATACCCCAGTTGATACATTGGGGTGAGAATTTGACAGAACAGTAAATATGTATGTGTCATTTCGAACGTTCATGATACGATGATACGTACGTAAACTTATATTCATCTTTTTTTTGTGGTATGGATATCAGCTAGGATTTTTTATCAAAGTAGTACAACTATATGCTGTTCTGAACTGCAGCCCCAATACAGCGCACATGTACACCAACCTCCAAGTATGTACAGTTAGTGTTTGCTGGTATGTAGGTTAAAGCTGCCATTGTTTATTTTCATTTGTTAGTTCCTGATTCATGTTGCTATTTTCATTTTGGAATGTGCACTGCATTAGCAGTGTGTAGCTGTTGATCAATCAGAGCAGGTTAACACACATTACAGCTATGAATTGTGCCATATTTAGGCCTATATGAAGCATGTAGTTCACTAACACGAACAGGAACAGGAAATATTTATTTGTCCGAAAGACATAACAAAACAGAATATTCAATACAGAAACCATATTACTTATTACATTAAAGTCGACAAGAAAAACTGAAGAACTGGTAAGAATATAATGTATGGTCTGAAGATAAAAGATAATGTCATATAAGGGATGGGAGACTCCTACTAAGACTAAATTTAGGAGCCACCCTATCAATTAATTTAAACAATTATTTAAGTTATATAAAAAGAAAATCCCTAGTAAAATTAGTGCATCATTACTACAAAAGAAATGTATATGTCTGTATATATTACAAGTACTAAATATACATAGACATACTGGGTAAGGTGTGCTGTAGATTTATTCATAGAGCTGGTCCGACTCACTGACTGTTGTAATGTGTGTTACTCATGTTGTTTAAATGTAATGTGTGTTACTCATGTTGTTTAAATGTAATGTGTGTTACTCATGTTGTTTAAATGTAATGTGTGTTACTCATGTTGTTTAAATGCAGACATTATATCATGGGTTCCACCACAGGCTTATCACTGTTGTGTTCTGATAGTAAAACAGAAACATTTCTACCATTCCTGTCTGGGAAAGTAGATAAGCTGCTCATCCATGTGTTGTGTGTATCCATAACAAAGGCACGTATGAAGACAACTGAACCCATGAGGCTAGACCAAGACTTGGCTAGGCTGTTACTGAGGCTAGACCAAGACTTGATTCTGTGCCAGACAGGAAATTGCATGAATATGATTACCTACAGCTTGCTGTGAGATAATGTTAAATGCATATCTTCTAAAGATGATTGTGATGCCTTTGATGAGAACTTGAAGAGCTTAGTGCATAGCTGACATGGCGAGTGGTCTAATTTAAGTGTGTAATGGTCTGTTCTCTTGTAGTTATTCAAGCTATCCCAGGATATAGAATCTTAGATTTGACTATTCCTTTCTCTGACCCCACACCAACTATGATTTGACAGTGCTTTGTAATTGGAGACATGAATCATCTAGTTGTTTAGAACACAGACATTCTGACTATCACTACTGACCCACATACTCTGTCCTACTGACCACAGGTCTCATATTGACCAACAACAACAAAGGACACCCTTGGACAATAAGACTGAGGTGACCTACTGCTGACCACAGAGATAATCCATTTTTAACATCTGGCTTGTTTGACCTCTCTGCACTTGACAAGTCCAGTAGACTGTGGCAATGAAATAATTATGGTGGCCAATGAAGGTATTAATTATAATCCCGCTTACTGCCACATTTGGTTGGGTTAGCTTTAATGAATACAGTCTTTGTTCTGATGAAATTGCAACATGGTTTTCATTTGGCTGAGTGCTGCAATACCTGTTCTATGTTTCACAATACTGGTCACTTTGTATTATCCAATTGAAGTAGAACTGTTCTTTGTGACAATTGCCTGCCTGTTTGTGGAGGGAGAGCACTTCTTTTATGTACTGTAATGCTGATCCTGACCAAAATTGTAGTTTAATTTGGTGAATTGCCCATGCTGCTGTGTAAATACACTGACAATAACTGGCCTATTTGGTTGGTAAATTAAAATACACTGGCTGTAGTTGGTCAGTCTAGTGGCTGTCAGTTTTCTTCTTCAGTGTTTGACATGACCCAGCAGTAAGCTCCCTGCCCCTACACATTCAGCCTGGGCTACTATAAACAGGGCCGTTATTGATGGGATCATGCTATGTAGATATCACATCTAGTACTTCCATACCAGTTCACTCAAGTCTGTTGAGCAGAAGTAGGACAGGAATATGACACCAGTTACTGTAAAAAAGTTACATGAGTAAAGCCTGACAGATGGTGTCATTTTACCCTGATGCTATTTGTCAACTGTAAGGGTGCAGCCTGTAATTGTTTGATTCATGTAAGGTGTTGACCCTATGTCTTTACCCCTGACATGAAGAAGGTTTACAGTATTACACTAAAATGGCAGATTCAGAGTGTTGTGGTAATTTTTTAATGGGATCACCTATACCGACAGACTGACTGATTTCTGGATCCAAAATGTATGCATGTAGCCCCTCCAGGACCATCCTATCAGACGCTCTGTCCTGCATGTAGCCCATCCAGGACCATCCTATCCGAGGCTGTGTCCTGCATGTAGCCCCTCCAGGACCATCCTATCAGAGGCTGTGTCCTGCATGTAGCCCCTCTAGGACCATCCTATCAGAGGCTGTGTCCTGCATGTAGCCCCTCAAGGACCATCCTATCAGAGGCTGTGTCCTGCATGTAGCCCCTCCAGGACCATCCCACCAGAGGCTGTGTCTGCATGTAGCCCCTCCAGGACTATCCTGTTGGAGGCTGTGCCCAGCAAACAGCAGTTTTTAATCATTCCGGATGACTAATATCACTGCTAATGTACTAGGGAGGTTGACATAACATGACCTCAATGGGCAAACCTCACCTAATCTATCCTGACTGAGGCCTGCCCTAGACTTCTAGTGCAGCTGTATTTACAGCAATTAACCACACTCAGGATCCACCAAGGACAGTTGTGGCATGATGTAATCACATTAAAACTGCTAGTGCCATTCTGCAGCAAAGGCTGTTTGAGCAGACATATGTTTCTTTGAAGACACTGTAATGTAGTAAATAGCATAGTGACCCAAACAGATGCCAAAGAATTGCGAAAGACAGACAGAGCACAGACAACTTGGCAAATAATGGTCATTCAAAAGTGATGAAATTGAAAAACTACAGGACATGATGAAACCTGACTGAGTGGAATAGTGTAAACACCAGCTCCCCTGATCATCATATACTATTTCTTATATATTATACAAGAAAATGTATCTTTGAAAAAATTATTGGGTTTACAGTGATTAAACGTTCACTGAGTACTGTACACTGGCAAACAATGGTCATATGTTTGTGAAATAATCACAACTTGTATACTTAAGTGCCGCAGTTCTGAAATAGGTCAGTGTTCTTATGTACCCGCTGGAAATAATCCAGCACAAAGGATGTCTGTGTCTGAAGTTGCTGCAGAAATTGACTCTGCCTTCAGTAGGACTTGCACTGTGCGTTGACAGTAGTGTTAATAGTACGTGTGATTGATATATTCCTGTGTCTTCCTAACTGAATTATCTAATTGCAGACACTTAGCTCTGTGGCTCGTCATGCCTTCTGGGTATCTTTGATTATTTCTCCTGGTTATGTTCGCTTTGTAAATCAAACAAATTCCAATAAACCCCAAACAATTGGTGTATAAGGTTGGCAATAAGTGTACAGTGCCTTCGATTTTGTTTTCAGATGTTTAGCCTAGGCAGGGCAATCCTATCTAATTTGTTTTGGATTGTTGATTTTTTTATTTACATAGCCCATAAATGCTGTTCAAAATAAATTTTTAGCTTCCATCCCTAATGAATAATCAACCTTCGTGGAAACAGATTGTCAGTGCTCCAGCTCTGGCCAACTAATGATGAATGGCCAAGATTTTTTTTAAATGGTCAGTCATTTAAAAAAAATTGGTTTTAAAGTAAGACATGATTGCCATTTTGTAACTTTAAAGTAAAAACAATTTTCGCAACTAATTGTTAATAATCAGCCATCATCATTTTGTACTTGACTTTCATCAAAAGTTCATCTGTTATCGTTCATATTACCACAGGACTTGGCAGTGGGAGAATCAGGATTTCACAGGGGAGTCAATGATTCATTATGAAATATGTGGTTTTGATTAAATATTTAATGGTAGGGAATACTTCCACAGATGGTGTTTGTGACTCTGTGCACAGTGTATCGGCCCTCGTACCCTCTCAGTCTGTGTTTTGTAGCATGTGGGTGGCCAGGTATCCCCAACACACTCTCAGTTTAGGTGATGTAGTGTGTATGTAGCTAGGTGTCCCTAACACACTGAGAGCCTGTGTTATATTGTGTGTATGCAAGCTCCTAACACACGAGTCTGTGTTATGTAGCGTGTATGTAGCTAGGTGCCCCTAACACAGTGAGAGCCTGTGTTATGTAGTGTGTATTTAGCTAGGTGCCCCTAACACAATGAGAGCCTGTGTTATATAATGTGTATGCATACCCCTAACACACTTTGAGTCTGTGTTATGTAGCATGTATTTAGCTAGGTGCCCCTAATACACTGTGGGCCTGTGTTATGTAGCATGTATGTGGCTAGGTGCTCCCAACACATGGTCAGTCTGTGTTATGTAGCATGTATGTGGCTAGGTGCTCCCAACACATGGTCAGTATGTGTTATGTAGCATGTATGTGGCTAGGTGCTCCCAACACATGGTCAGTCTGTGTTATGTAGCATGTATGTGGCTAGGTGCTCCCAACACATGGTCAGTCTGTGTTATGTAGCATGTATGTGGCTAGGTGCTCCCAACACATGGTCAGTCTGTGTTATGTAGCATGTATGTGGCTAGGTGCTCCCAACACATGGTCAGTCTGTGTTATGTAGCATGTATGTGGCTAGGTGCTCCCAACACATGGCGAGTCTGTTATGTAGTGTGTGTGTGGCCAGGGCTGGGTCCAATTGCAAAAAAATCAAATCAAGTACAATTACTTTAAATTTTTCAGTTCAATTACAATTACAGTTCTAAAATGTTCAAATCAATTACAATTACACCATTTCAGTTTCAGTTACAATTACATTTGTATTACGCAAAACCATTTGTTAATTATGTAGCATGTGTTGCTGATTGTGTGTACGAATAATATGATTGATAAACAAATATAATGAACTTGGTGATGTTTGTACATTTTGTTGAACCGTGACTTCATGATTTCATATACAATTAGCTAGATAAATATTATTGTACCTTATAAATATAATGTAATGTTTGCTTGGTTCATTAATTAATGTTTAATTACACGGAGTACAGTACAACTATAAACAAAGACCACAACCATTTGAAATCCTAATGAGTATCCAATCTACTAAGCCATTTCAAAGCAATTCCACTCATAAAATGTAACCACAAATAATTCATACCATTACATTAGCAATATTTGCATCAAGATACATCCCAAGGGGTTTTGTGTATACTCCTTGGTGTACACCCATTTGTGTCTACTGTGTTATACCCAGATTGGTTTACTTGGCAATTGTGTTTTGAGGTTGTACCCTAGTTTGCCTACCATGAGTCCCTTGGCTTCAAGCCCAGTAAGTATTCTTACCTAATAAACCTGTGGGCTGTAGCTTACTCTCAATTGAGCTTATTTACTGACTTGGGCAGTGTTAGTTACAAGATCTAAGTACTGTATCATCAGAAATCACCACCTGGCCCTTCACTGTGTACACTGATAGCAGATTACAGAATCAAAGAAAAGACAGACCAATGACCAATTGGGGTATACCTTGAAAACAACTAATGGTGATGCCTTTTGATTATATGAGCAGGTCCTGCAGGTGTTATAATTAAGATCTTGATTTTCAATTTGTGTGAGAGAGTATTTATATTTTTGTAGGTTTTTTTTCTGGTAGTTTGTTATAGAAAAAAATACTTTAATTGATTGTAATTGACGAAATTACACAATATATTTAAATTACAATTACAGCAGAATTTTAGAACCAAAGTCAATTACACTTACAATTACAGCATTTTGCTGTAATCAATTACAATTACATAATTGGGCCCAGCCCTGTATGTGGCTAGGTGCCCCAAATACACTGTAATAATGTGTTATAAACTGTGTATGTGGCCACATTCTCCCAACACACGTGAGCCTGTGTTATGTAACGTGTATGTAGCTAGGTGCCCAAATACACTGAGCCTGTATTATATAGTGTGTATATGTAGCTATGTGCTTCCAACACACCATGAGCCTGTGTTATAAAGTGTATATATAGCTATGTGCCTCCAACACACTGTGTTACGTAGTGTGTAAGTTCCCCTCCACCATCAACAGGGCACGATTTTAACGATAATCTGTTATCCTAAACACCCTAGATTTTGCAACAGATAACTAAATTTGTCATCACAATCACATTCACTCTCACATCCACAGGTATATAACTTAAGTGAATCCACAGCAGCTTATACATTTACCCCCTCCCCTGTGTGGGATCTTCTACTTCCCCTGGCATAGACACCCGTTAGAAGGGACCTATGGCTTTTAGTGAAATACCCACTGTGCACCTGTGTAATGGTGCATTCATTGATGCCTTGTGATGTTTGTTTACAGCTTGAGCTCAGCATTGCCATGCTTGATATCCAGACACTGGAGAGCTGTGCTCCTAACAAGGTAAACCCATTACTTTTCTCCCTCAGTACCTGTCAGTGCACTGTATTGGGTTTCTGGCCCTGGCTGGCTGACTTCAGGTCCAGCATTAAGTTCAGAACACAAACTTCAAATTTGAGGACATCTATCACAACCACATTGTTATCACGAGGATCATCTTAATATTTTCCTCAGTTCCTTTAGCCCATCGTGAATCAGGGTCATTGATGTTCAAATATGTAGTGCGTGAACAGTATGTAATATGTAGTGCGTGAACAGTATGTAATATGTAGTGCGTGAACAGTATGTAATATGTAGTGCATGAACAGTATGTAATATATAGTGCGTGAACAGTATGTAATATGTAGTGCGTGAACAGTATGTAATATGTAGTGCATGAACAGTATGTAATATGTAGTGCATGAACAGTATGTAATATGTAGTGGGTGAACAGTATGTAATATGTAGTGCGTGAACAGTATGTAATATGTAGTTCTTTTGTTTAAACCATCAAAAGAATTGAGTAACTTGTGAATGAGTGACTACCCTTATGTCATAGTGTATAGAGCTGCACCACTTTTGTGGTTAAAAAATAATTTACTAGTTTGTCTGATGATTTCATCAAAACTAAATAACATAAATAAAGTTCATATTTTGACAATACCTTTAAATAAACATGATTTAACACCCTTTGAGACACTTAAATACAATACAATATAAAACACTTCTATTGCGCTAAAATCCTTGGGAGACCCAAGCTCAGCAGCACACCAAAACAAAAGGGGTTAAGCAGTTTCAGTTGTAAACAGTTGAATTGGTTTGCTGGGGAACTATGGAGTATAAGCAAGTTTAAACAGGTGGGTTTTTAGTTTACAGCGAAATGTTGTTATATTTCCAACAAACTTAACACTAACATGGAGTGAGTTCCACTGACTCAGTGCAGCAACTGAAAAAGCTCTAGTTCCGACATTTGTCTTAACACTGGGAACAAAAAGTAGATTAGAATTAGATGATCGAAACTGTCTTGCAGGAGTGAGCAGTGAATGTAAATATGCTCGTTGCTTGGATGAAAGCGCTTGATAGGTAATTGTCCAGATCTTAAAAATAATGCAACATCAGATTTAAGAAGTGGTGCTGAGTGTAGTGTCAAATCATAAATTCTTTTCTGCCCTGTGAAAGCATAAAATAAATGCTTTTTCTCCTGCCAATTAATGTAAAGTTCATTGGCCCTGACAAATACATGTTTGTATTGATTGGTTCTCTGATAGACCCTAACAGAGACCTGTCAACACTCCCCAGTCTCTCAGCCACTGGTTGCTGAAGCTTTGATCCCCCCAGAGTCTGAATACTACATCTGGTCCACTAATGAGACTTGTCATTTGTGGTTAAATCCACATAAATCATGTCATGGATAAAGAGCAAGGCTATTTCTGTTTGTGATTAATTTCTGGTCGTTTTTCCATTTAGGCTCACCCAGCAATGTGCAGTATTTCTAGAAAAAATGTATTGAATAAAGTCATATAGATTTAAAAAACATTGACTGTTGGGATTCAGATTATTAAATAATAACCTAGCTTACTCTACTCAGCTCAATAGCAGTAAATTCATTCATTAGAGTTCTGACTCTAATTGATTAACCTCTTATGTTTAGTAGCTGTCGAATGTGCAATATTTTTATGCATGCAGTTAAATTTAACACCCTATTTCTGTGACATAAAGTTGTGTTGACAACTTGACATATCTGTTTATATAATTTATGGTAAAAAATTCCTCTCAAATAATAATTTTAGGATCATGTAGACGAATTCGTTTGCACAATTTCAATGAGACCTGTCCAGTAGACTTGTTTCTGCAGTAATGAAAACTACAATATATCATGAAATTGGTTCCATTTGTGCTCGTGATCTCAGTACTTAACTGACATTTAGTTCAGTTCCACCAATATGAAAAGTACCTTTCTAATAAAAAGATACCTTTCTAATAATGTACACAATATTGTAAAAATTGAATGACTATTCATGAGATATGACAAAATAAAAACCAATCCATTGCAATTTTGCTTTCAAGATGAGTGTTATGCAGTAAGTCGCCAGGTCTTTTTGGGGGCTATGTTTTTCCGTCAACTAAAATACATGTTATCTTCCTAAACCAATCCCTATTCTATTCATGTCTACCTCCAAGGAAGAAGACTAAGTATTAGTATCATGTTTATGCATGAACTTTTGTAACACTAGACAAGGTATTATATCAAATGAACAAGGTGCAGGTAATACTGTACATAGATACAAGGAGAAACAGTTAACGAAATCTATTCATGGCCATTTAAAAAACACTAGTGACTTTGAAATCCAGGATGCCACGGTCTCTATGGTGAACGTAATGCCATCCGCTTAATAGTACTTCAGGTAAATTTAAATATTAACTCCACATAACTAAAATCTTTAGTTTCAAATCTAGTTTCTTCAGACTTAGTAGTAGTTAGTATGGAACAAATTTAAGATCTGCATTATTATAGTATGAATCAATGATGAACCTTTTCAGTTTTAAAACAGTTTTGAAGCTTGTCAGAAACACAGTATTGGCTAATGTTACCCTATAATGATTTGGTCTTCACTTTATGATAAACCTTTATTGCGCAAGCCCCTAACATAATTGAACAATGTCCCTCTATATGTAGTGTCTGCCAGAAAAGAAAAAAAAATTTACAATTATATCTTCTGCCTTGTAAATCGAAATATTTATTCTGGCAGACATGTCATACTGCGGGACATTGTTGAGTTATTATTCAAACAGAAACAACAACAGGGATACAATGAAAATTCATTGAAGAATCACTTCCAACTCAACCTAAGCATACGAATGAAGTGCCAGTGATTTTTAGATGTTTTTTTGTAATTTTTTTCTGAACAGAAAAAAAGGTATATTTTCAGTCTGTGACATTTCTACTGCGCACTGGATAAAATGTTTAGTTGCTGGTTAGTAGAATACTAGAAAAGTTTGTTGCAGACATTTTTCTAATGTTGTTTGCACGTGTAAATGATATTTGAGTATTGGGGTCATATTGTAGTGGTTTATATGTAACTCAGCTGTCAAAACATTTTCTATAGCTCATTGTATTTTTGCAGAATAGGATCTCAGCAACATTTGGGGTCAGTTACAATGTAATTGGAATTGAAATGCCAATTAAAATTCCTGGATTGGAGTGTGTTTTTTGTTTTTAAAAGTAATTGGTATTGGTTAAAACGTAATTGGTATTTTAAATTACTTTTTCAATTACATCATTTAACTTTTTAACTCAAATTATTCAATAAAATAAATATGTTGTACATATGTACCATAATATGCAGAAACCAAATAAAGCTGCACTAAAATAGATGCTATTTTTTTAGTATGGTTGCTCTGTTCACATATTGTTATTTCCATGTGGAATTTGTAATTGGTATTTTGGAATTTGTATTTTTGAAGTGGAATTAGCATGCGTAATTGGTGTGGAATTGGAATTGACGTTGTGTAACTGACCCCAAGTCTGATGAAATATCAAAGCTTTGTGTTCCTTGGCCTTGTTCGTAGCCTGGCAAATGTTGTCTTTAGAAAAGAATGTATTCAGGTGTTTATGTGTGAGAACTGAATGGAATTGAGCCTTTGTTTTGCCTTGATCTCTTTGTCCAGGGTTGGGTATATCCATATCTACCCCAGTCTACTGTACTGTTTATAATATAATGTACCAATACACAAAATGCAGGTGGCAGTTAACCCCAATTATAAAAAATCGTACCAGGGTGTTGCAGCTGCATATTGGACAAGCAAGGCCCCTGCCCGTCTGGGTGTTTGTTGGCCTCGTTGTAACAATATATCTGTACTTGTTCCTGCAGTTGTTGCTGACGTCGAACACAAAGAAGCTGTCGTGTTCTGTGTCGAACAATGAGACAGACTGCATAGACCGTGTCATCGGCCACATCGCCCACACCCTTGCCGTCGTCTTCCCCTCAGTGACGTTAGAGTAAGTGTGGTTCAACCCAGTGTGAGGGGCCATGTTTGGGCCTGGGGTTCATTAGGGCTTGATGTCCATTATTGATTGGTTATAGCTGAGTGTCTGTTATCTTTGGATGTCCATAATGGCTGGGTCTGTTGTGGCTGGGTGTCCATTAATGATGGGTCTATTATTGCTGGGTGTCCATTATGGATGGGTCTGTTATTGCTGGGTGTCTGTTATCGCGGGGGGGGGGGTTCATTATGGATGGGTCTGTTTTTGCTGGGTGTTCATTATGGATGGGCTTGTTATGGCTGGGTATTCATTACGAATGGGTCTGTTATTGTTGGGTGTTCATTACAAATGGGTCTGTTATTGCTGGGTGTTCATTATGGATGGGTCTGTTATTGCTGGTTATACATTATGGATGGGTCTGTTATTGCTGGGTGTTCATTATCACTGGGTGTTCGTTATGGATGGGTCCTTTATCGCTTATGGCTACGATTACAGCTAGGTATCCATTAAGGAAAGGTGTCCATTTAGGCAATGTGTCCATTAAGGCAAGGTGTCCATTAAGGCAAGGTGTCCATTAAAACAATGTATCCATTGAACGAATGTGTCCATTAAGACAAGGCTAGGAGTCCATTATGGCTAGGAGGTTGTCAGAAAGGCAATTAAGGCAATGTGTCAAGTAAACAAGCTCTCCATTAAAGAAAGGTTCCATTAAGGCAAGATGTCCATTAAGACGAGGTGTCCATTAAGACAAACATTTTTATACTGAACAGTCTGTAAAATTTTCTACTCATGTTACTGACACAGTCTGGGAAGCGCAGCATATTTTAAAAATTGTTCACCTATGTTACATCAATTTATATTGTTCTAGCTAAATGAAATGGCTCACAGATGTATCATATACTAAAAGAAAGCTAAGATACATGCCTTTCTGAATGTATAATTAATTTTAAATCACCTTAACTTAACCTAATGAAAACATTTAGAATTTTTGAAATTAAATCAAATTTAATAATATTCCACAAACAAAACATCCTGTGACACTTAATAATTTTCTGTTGGGTAAACATATGAATACAGAAGTTCAAGACAAATAAAATATCTACATCTTACAACAAACACTACATCTCTAAGATAATTACGAAAGAAACTTGCATTTATAATACAAACATATATATTCAAAAACTATAATACGTCATCAATTTGAAGTTGTTCACATTGTTGTCATCACCACCAAATAGGATGACTGGTACTGATCTTCCAGAAGTTGATCTCACACACATGTCCTCACACAATTCCATACCTAGATTGCCAATAACAATAAAATATTCATGGCCCAATCAAGTGGCATCGGCCATTTTACAATTTCGAAGTTGTTCCTGTAGTCATCACCACCACCAAATAAGTTGCCTGGCACTGAACTTCCACAAGTTAATCTGACACCCAGTAAAGTCGATCCACTGTCACACATTTCACTGTTTAAATCTCCAATAAACTCCACCTTTCATGCCAGTAAACCACTATATTCACAGCCCGATCTGCCAGCGTCGAACATTTTAAAATGCGCACTACTTGCGCATTTGAAAACTTGAAGAATATCCCTTGAAATTTCATTAAAATGACAAAATAAACGAACTATTACAGGCTGCCACCATTACAGGAAGCTAGCTATATCTCATGGCTATCACGTGGTATATCATGTGACCGGTATAAAATGGAAAATTACAACAGATGAATACGACAATGGTGAATACAGTGAACTACGCAGGGGTGCATATTCCATAATCTGCGGTAAGTACACATGGGTGAGTATTCCATATAAAAGGGTTCACAATGTGTCTATGATGCCCTGTGTGATGTCTCATGTGTATGTGTGCTCGTAGGAAGCGTCTGCAGAAAGTAGAGGTCAGTCCAGCCGAGCGATGGTCAAACCTACAGAAGAAACTGAAGCAGGGCCATAAGGAGCCAGGTCCCTGCGGTGGTTTCTCAGCCACTTACTGCTGCATGTGTGACTACCACCTCCTGCCCTTCATGGAGGACGTCGCATGGGTGGGTCTCTCTCCCTGTCTTCACTGCAACACACCATTCCATGTGTCAATGCATGTTGGAGTAACTGAATTTTGTGAACTGTTAAGGGGCCATTCACAATTATTAACGTTTACTTATTCATACCAAGCACTAGTACCTTAAAATGTTGATCATTGTCCAGATTATAATTATAATAATAATAATAACTCAGGAGCTTTACATCATAACATATTAAAATATTATTAATTATATTAAAAAAAAATTAATTATGCAAAGGTGGTCATATTTCGCATGTGACTGACATTAATTTAAATTAGTATGCAGGCCTTGACCCCCCTTAGTACGCCCTGTATGAATAGGTAAATGTCGACAGTTGTTTAACGGTTTAAAACATTAGTTATTGTTTACAGGATATGTTGATTAATAAATGTTAGTCTTTACAGAATATGTTGATTGGTAACTATAGGTCAGTATTCAACCAGTTTCCACAATACAGTGGTAATTTCTGGCGTTTAGACAGCTTTGTTCCCTATGGTTCTGTAAAGACAGCCACTCCAGAGGAGAGTGCCATCGTGAAATAAAGTATTCACCCCCCTAAATCCTCACCCCCGGGTAAATATATTTCTTATAAAATAAACACACCTGGATAAGAATTTTATAATGGAATATTCACCCACTCCATCAAATTTGCACCCCCTTTATGTCATAATTTTTTTATTAAATGGTTGAATAATTTGTGTTTTAGTTTAATTTATTTTTTTATACAGTTAGAAAAAGTTTTAGATAAACAGCTACTATGCAAAAAGGTGTTCTCAGTAAAAATCAATATCACAGATACATGTCTTAAGATCTGTGAATAATCATAAGTTACTTTCCAAATATTAATTAAAGAATTTAAATTTTGTAAAATATATCATCTCGCACTGTGACCGGCTGTAACATTGTCTCGTGGTTTCTCTCTGCAGGATGTTGACACAATCACTTTGTCGCAGAACAGTCGAGAGTTGAATCTGGCAGATTTTGATCACTTGGATGGAAAGTAAGATACAGGAGCGTTTGCATTCATATATGTCTGAATGTTGTTGTTGATGTTGATAAGAACATATCTTATCACTTATCACCTGTGAACTTCCTTTTGCAACAAATGAGCCCTTGAGCCTGTTTGGGTTCAGTAACTTAATAATTAATGTCATTAACTTTCAGTAGTTGTCTTTAAAGCAAAACAAGAGTCATGGTTTTCGGCCTATGCACTTATAAGTGTTACTAACGCATAACCATTTATAACTACAATTAAGAATATCACACCAATGGGTTACTAAAAAATGCCTAGCATTATTTCCTGGTTACCATGACCACCAGATAAATCATGTTTTTTTTCCTTTTGTTTATATGTTTTTATTGATCCATCCTTGTTTTTTATCTAGCTTTTAGTGCAATGTTTGCTAAGCTTATGCTGTGGGCAACTTTTCATCTTTTTATGGTATCACCAGGCCCCTGATTTTCAGTATAAAAAACCTTGTTTTGTTATTTCGTGGTCTACGCCACACTGTTAGTTAACAGTACGTTACGAGTGCAGTATTCTGTCAATATTCATTTGCCAAATGAAAATATATTCAGATACACCTATTCCTATTCCTGCCAGTAGGATATTTCCATACTATGTGCATCCAAACTCAACTTGTATAACATATTTTGGCCTTTGTTTACTAAACTAGTGTTTCTGTGTATGCCGGCCTCCCTTAATACGTAACTTTAGTCGAGGTTACCCTGATTTCATAGAACTGCACATGCATATTGGTTGCGCTGGTTAACATGTCAGCACTTGGTTATTCGGAAAAATGACTTGAATCTCCCAACTTTTAGAACACATTCTGAGTAAGCCACTGGCGTGATATTCTTGATTTTAGTTGCACGTGGTTAGTTTTTATAATCTCTTTTAGGTGCATAGCCCCAAACCCATGCCTTTTGTTTTGCTTTAAAAAAAAAAAATTATTTTCTCACAATTATTATTAAAAAATTCCGTGATTGTCTGTGAGCAAACTTTACATCATAAAATAGTTGTCTGCAGTGGCATATTTATGGGGGCCTTTACGCCATACTCCAACCTTTGGTTTTGGGATAAGAATTTTTTCATGAAAAATCTTAAACATGCCACTGTTCATACACATGACAAAGAGCACAGTATCAATCAAATCGAGATCAAAACATGTTATTACAGACCCATCTACACCCACACATATATAGAGGTCCAGTATCGGTACATTATTACAAACTTGATGCATTGTTGAGCAATGCAAGGTTTTAATAGTAATCTCATGAGATAATAGAATGAAATGGTCCCTGACGTTCTTCCACTTGTGTCATGCTTGTTGCATACGGGAGTTTTCTGTGATTGAGCAACAGTTAATAATTAAAGACTAGAGAGAAGTAAACACAGGAAGTGAAACACACACACACACACACACACACACACACACACACACACACACACACACACACACACACACACACACACACACACACACACACACACACACACACACACACACACACACACACACACACACACACACACACACACACACACACACACTCACACACACACACACACACACACACACACACACATTTGCATATATATACAGACATATCCACGCATGCACGTATACACATAACCCCGCAGTCATTTGCCACATTCAGTTGAAGTGTCTCTAAGGTGTGGCTGTATTTGGTTTGCAGACATCTTGTGCCTATAATCCTGGCACTGGAACACAACAATTGGTTCACAAAGCTGAACGCCACTGGACAGAAGTTGGTAAGTAAACATCAATGTTTACTCTAGATCCTCACCACATAATCCCAATGTTTACTCAAGATCCTCACCACATAATCCCAGAAAGCCTGAATAATTAATTTGTTTAGAACCTGGCGCACTGGCATCATCAAAGTTAAACACATGCCCACCCCAATTGGTGCACACCTGTAAAATTGGTAGCAGAAATCCATAAAACCCACAAATGAACCCACATAATTATCTACATCCTCTGGTATTTCACGAGACAGCTCAAATATTTGTGAGAGTCCCCTCTTTGGCCATGTTTTAAACTGATGATCTATTATCACTTGCCATTTGACAAAACAATGCAAGAAAGCTTTGATTAAAAAGCACAAAACTGTAAGGAATGCATCCAATGCCTGTAAGACCATCAAATTTAAGATAATCCTTAAGACTTACGGGTATACGGTAAGACTGGGCACATATCGCTGTTGAAGATTCAAAATGATGGAAGTCCATTTTGATTTGCCCCATGTGGTAGGTTGGATATGAGTCTATTAGACTAACTTCTAACACACAAAACTGGACTTCCATTGTTTTGACTCTTCAACAGCGATACGCAGTTGGCAGTAATGTCATCACATTTTGTAGTGGCTGTACATTCACTGGAGACACTTGTGTTCATGTTTTATGTCTTGATGTTTGTTTGTTTGGAGCATTTAGCATTAAGAGTTTAAACCAACAGTGAAAACCTACCTGTTCAAACTATTTTATGACCAGTAGCAATTGGTTGCTATAAAATTTATAATTTTAACACATTTTCTATATTTGAACAATCTTCAGTATATTTATTATATTATTTTAATGTGTGTAATCACATATAATAATAATATAATAACTTGTTTGTATAGTTTAGTATATGGTATTTAATTATTTTTTAACTAGATTTAAATGAGTTCATTTAATAATATAAAATGTTATATATATTTTAAATGTTATATAATCATGTGCATTTTCTTTTATTTTTATTGTAAAGCGCATTGATCTGTCTAGTACACGAGTCTGCGTCATAAATGAACCAAAAATTTTTATTATGAGAGTTGTAACTGTTGCAGATGCCTGACGTGATGCAGGTTCTACTGTATGTTCTACGCAGAAACTCCACCCTCGAATCACTTGTATTCAGCGACATCGGAGCAAAATGGTGCGTGCCATTCCACATGAAGTTACTTGATTGGATGCATGCCATCTTTGGGGGGGTTTGGGGTTCGAACGAACCCCCATTTTTAGGTTTAACTGTAAAAATTTTCAGACATCATCCCAGAAATACTCGGCTTATTATGTATGGTCGAATCCTCCTTTTTAAAATCCCAAGGACGGGCCTGGGATGTAATGAAAATGTTTTATTTTGGTTGATTGATAACTAAAGACAAGTAATGTTGCTATGGAAAGCAAGGCAAAATATCTACAGTCTTGCTTGTTGTGAACTTTGTAACTGTTAAGTTTGTATATTTTTAGTTTGGTTTTATAAGGTAGAAAACTAAAAATTGCCATTACAGTTGTGCGAGATGTTTAGCATCTAAGTTGTAGGTTCTGCAAGCTTTGTAAATTCATTGCCTACAACAAATATTTTGCATGGAGACTGTCTTTGGGCAGTCTGCCATTATTTGATACAGTCTCTTGCAGATGGTTAATGCTTTCAGGGACTTTGCAAACAAGTTGTCTGTGTCTCTTCTTGCAAACGAATCATCCGCCCTTCACAGTCTCGACCTGTCCAACAATTGGATAGAAGACAGAGGTAAGCTATCTTGACAGACACTGAAAGTAGTAGTACTGGTCATCCTATCCACATGTAGTGTGTGATATTCAGGTGACATCCATGTCTGTAGTGACCACGACTTTCCACTAATCTTCTTTGGGGGCTGTCATAAGGTGCAAACAGTTGGCTGTCTGTCTTCACTAGTTACACATGGCTTGTTTCTCAACCCTGACAGAAACAACACTGTTCAGGGTTATTGCTGTAGTGAACAATGGAGCTACGTTACAGTTATTTTGATATCCCCATTATGTTTTACCTTTACACACTGAATGTCCTCAAATTTATTTACTAGCCAGGCCTTGAAAAGGATCCTCATTTTTACAGTGTGTTTGTATGAACTAGACACAGCAGACTGCTATAGTGACTGTGTTTGTGTGGGTCTACACATGACGTGTTGGAATGAGTGTGTTCATGTGACACTATAGTGACTGTTTGTGTGTGTCTACACGTGTCGTGTCAGAGTGTGTTTGTGTGACACTATAGTGACTGTTTGTGTGTGTCTACATGTGTTGGAGTGTGTTTTTGTGCACCATAATGACTGTTTGTGTGTATCTACAGGTGTCATATGTCGGAGTGGGTTTATGTGACACTTTAGTGACTGTGTTTGTATGTATCTACATGTGTCATGAGTCGGAGTGTGTTTGTGTGACACTACAGTGACTGTGTTTGTGTGTATCTACATGTGCCATGTGTTGGAGTGTGTTTGTGTGCACCATAATGACTGTTTGTGTGTATCTACAGGTGTCATATGTCAGAGTGTGTTTATGTGACACTTTAGTGACTGTGTTTGTATGTATCTACATGTGTCATGAGTCGGAGTGTGTTTGTGTGACACTACAGTGACTGTGTTTGTGTGTATCTACATGTGCCATGTGTTGGAGTGTGTTTGTGTGCACCATAATGACTGTTTGTGTGTATCTACAGGTGTCATATGTCAGAGTGTGTTTATGTGACACTTTAGTGACTGTGTTTGTATGTATCTACATGTGTCATGAGTTGGAGTGTGTTTGTGTGACACTACAGTGACTGTGTTTGTGTGTATCTGCAGGTGTCATGCGACTAAGTGACTGTGGTTGTGTAAAACACACAAGTCCCAGTGCCGCTCGCTCTCCCACAGTTAGTACTTGTGCTCTTCCTGCCTTGAGCTTGTTCAGAAAAGCTTGTGTTCTCCACAGGGATGAGGGAGAGCTGTTAGTATGCAAGTTTTACAAAGAAAAATCTGATTTGTTAGTCCCAATAATCTCCAGACATGCCTAAGTTTGTTCAGCAGAATGCCACCATGCATAAGAAGAAACAGTGTGGTCCATGTTCCCTGACAATGCCATTGACTCTAGCTTGACGTCTTGCTTGCTGTAGAAGTCCTGTGTTCCCCTCGAGTGCTAGCCTGACTTTGGTGGATATGGTATGGCTCTAGTCTGTAATATATGCTGTTGGCTCGTGGCCTGTGAGGACTTTATTGTTTATGGTCCCCCCGTAGTTCTGTCAATCACAGGAGCCAGCAGGTGGATACTGTATGGATGTTTCCTAGCTACTTGTTCAAGCTGCCGATACTTTGATGAAGTTTTCACGTGTCTTGTTGCTTCAACTTTTCCTTCAGTGGTAGTTTCTCAATTTGATCAGTTCTCCTTATGAACTTCCCCGTAATGGTAAGTCATGCTTTATTTGTGATGTGTTGTCTTAACAAACCACAGTTTTATTGTGTCTAATCCACCATGCCTACCATATCTACTCATGGTGTAGATGTCATTGTCATTAGCAATATTGTTGATCATACATGACACTACTAAAATAGTCCTATTCTTCAATATGACAATTCTCCCCACCAATGTGTGTATATATATATATATATATATATATATATATATATATATATATATATATAGGCGTGCCGTGGTCCTCAGTCCTCAGCCCCTCACACAGCACATAGATCTATTGCTCCACTTCACCAAGCCAAAACACAGGTCGTAGTTTGGGAAGAATTACTGGTTAACATAAAGAGAGAGAGGTGATGAAGCCACTAACTAGTCTGTAGGTCTGTTCTATTTGTGTGTCCGCGGAGAGGTGAATCCGGAGAGATACACATAGTAGAATGTGGAACAGTGTGAAACACATTCATTATCACTCACCTATTCTGTGTTACTTTTGTGTATCACACAAACATGATTAATACTACTGTAATGCAATGCACATAGTAGAAATTGTAAGTGAAAAGAACTCATTTGTAGTATATGGCTAGAAAATGGACGATTAGTTTTCCGTATTTGTGACCCTGAGTGACCCGGAGAAGTCTCTGCTACAAGTAGAACGTCCATTTCTCTCCGTGCAGAGGACAAATAGAATAGACCCCGTGTCTGAGCATGTGTACCGTGTTCTCTTGTTGTCAGGTGTACTAGGCAAGACACCCAGACTACAGATAGGTACACACTCTTTCTACTGTCCTCGCTGTCCGCCGCCCAGTTATTAAGTAACACAGTAACCGTGTTTCACGTGACAGTTCTCTGCTAACTGCTACGCCGTCTCGACTAATTCCCATCATCGTTTCTTCCCGCTCCAGTTGCTTTACTTGTGTTAATCCAATATTCATAATTCTGGCTGCCGACCTCTGAAGTACATATGCACACACACATACGTAGCTACCTTCTGCAGATTGTTGCAAGTTCAGGTACTCCTGTATCTCGTAGAATTGCCAATAAATCAGTTGTATCTGAATATTCATTGCTGGCATCAGATAGGACTAGCAGCAGCACTGATGAGAATCCACAGATTTTTTTTATTTTCCCACTTATAAACCTATTGAGCCTAGTGTGGAAATAGTAAACACAATACTGGAAGGTATTGGGATTGGGTAGATTGTCACAATCTCTATCTTCCGTTCTGTGTTCATGCAGTTATTGGATGTTTTTTCGACCTAAGAATGTTAGCTTAGAAAGAAGCAGCTTCACTGGCAGGTAGTTAAGTAGTTAAGATACATCTATGCATGTATTCTTGTAAAGCATGTGATTGGTGACTTTGTAGTAAGGCGTGTGGGTAGTTCTGTTTTACTCACGGTTTAACAAGCTTCAGTTTTCAAAGTTTGTGCTATTAAAGTACTAAATATCGCATGGGTTTTGTATGTTTGTCGTTTAGTACATTTTCTTAAACTGCTTCCTAAACTGTCTGAGTAGACATATGCATAATATAGAAATGTGTCATATAATCTTACTGAGATTGTGTATTTGTAATTAAAATCTAGAATTTGATGCGACTTCTTCATTTTAAAAATGAAACGTTATAGTACCGGTATATTTCTAAAAGATAGCAGATGTATGTGATTGATCAACAGCGATATTACATCAGTCTAAGATTTTTTTTAAATTGCTGTCTACATTTTACTGTTTAATCATAATTATTGTTTGTTAGGAAAAATGGATCTATTATTTTGTAACTCATGTGACCATATGTAATAACTAAAATGCCTGAATATTGTAAGAATAAAGCACAAACTTAAGATTTATTAATTTTGACAGTTCTCACATGATTAGGGATTAAAAAATAGATCTGTTATATAAAACAATTTACGAATGATAAAAACCCAGATACCCACATATCTGGAGATAAGTAGAGGTTATTAAAATAAAATTTTAATTCTGCAAAAGTGCTTAATATTATGGTGTAATTGTTGGTTGTTCTTGAGTCTTTATGTCGACAACTGGTGGCTGTTGTTTGAGCTTCTGAGGGTGACATGCATGACATACGACTGGTGTCCTGATGGCAGCTTCCAATGTTTTGTATCAAATAAACACTTGCTGATATAGCTTTACACTATGGCAAAATGCTACAGCATAGTTACAGAATATCTGCTCTGTGTTTGTTGCCGCTTGGCATGGTTAATTAAGGTGTAAGGTTTAAGTGAATGGCATAAAATGTTGATTTCTTGATTTACTGACTTGTTAGTTTGATTCTTTTCTGATGGCCATACTCATATATATATATATATATATATATATATATATATATATATATATATATATATATATATATATAAATATATATATGTATGTATATATATGTGTGTATATATATATGTATGTATGTCAGGTTAAATAAAAAAGTTATTTCATGTGTTTTGTAAGCGACTGAACGCTTCTCGAAATTCTCTACACGGTTTAATAAACTAATCCCCGATTATATTTACTTGTGCAGAACCACTGGAGAAACTTGTTTTCTGCAATGTCTGGGGATGCTTCTAACATATCACTGTGTCTGCTTTGCCAGGTCTGAACCACATATGTGGGCCACTGTCGAAGTTGACCCGAGGTCTTGTTCACCTGAACCTGGCCCACACGGGTATTACAGCCAAGGGTGTCAACAAACTGGCCGAGGCCTTGACCAATAACAAGTTTGTTCCAACGTCCCTCAAGTCCCTAGACCTGACGGAGAACTCACTGAAGGGCGAAGAGACCTCAGTGAGTGCTAGTGGCGAGATGTTAACTCTGTAATCAGATTCAGAAAATGTATATTTGTACCATTTATATTGACAAGCCAACATATAATACAATGATAAAAATATAAACAAAACCAACAAAAAACAACACAATCGCTGAAACGACCAGTTAATAATGTTAATTAATAAAGTTATTAAGTTCATAATGCAGTGTAAAATTATAATTACAAATTGATATATGGGACGGGAGACTCCTATTAAGACCAAATCTGGTTGCTGTCATAGGAACCATCCAGGTTTTACTTTCTGTGTTAGCATCTACTTTCTAATAACATCTTTGCATTCTTAATCCAGAATATAAATAATCTACCAACAAACTGCTCGCAGACGTTTCCTTACATTGTCGAGCCTGATGCTAAAGGATTTTCCTTGGTTAACTCATACAAAGCTAGCTGAGGGTTTTGTAAAACTAAAATCCCCCAATTATCTAAATTTTTCGATCTCAAAGTTCATCTAAATTCATAATGTTAAACTTCATGTTTTCATCTCGATCACTGCAGTTTATTTGCCGTTACAAGTTGCATAAAATTGGAATTAAACAGATCAATAAATAATCCATTGAACAACGATTTTTTTACCTTCAAAGGTAAAGATTTATTTATTGGGCTGTCTTTTATTGCCAAACAGCAGTCCCTATATTAGTCATAGAACTGGAATGTTTTATTTCATTGCCAAATCGTGTATTTTCTGTAATATTCAGACATGAAAGATCATGTTAGTGACACATTTTTTATGGATATTATTGCTAACTAACTGAGATGTTATAAATACTAATGCATTCAGTTTCACAACGTCCAGTAAAGTAGTAGTTCAGTTAAAAGAAAAAAGTCATGGTTTTGAGCCAATGCACCTATGAAAGTTACTAAAACGTAACCAGTTGCAACTACAATCAAGAATGTCATGCCAGTGGTTTACAGGAAAACCTTGTTGTTGTTCTTAGAACTGCACAGGCACTTATGGCCACAGTGGTTAATATGTCAGCTCCCAGTTAAACAGAGATTTGACCAGAATCTCCCACTTTTAACAAATTCTGAGAAAACCACTAGCGTGATATATCTTGATTGTAGTTGCAAATGATTAGTTTTTTATTAACTCTTAGGTGCATAGCCCAAAAACTATGACTTTGTTTTTCTGTTCCACATATCATGTCTCGTGCTTGTATACTTTGATTGTTCATCGGATAGCAAGTTTTCTAAGTCTAGCATATATCTAATTTGCGTTTTTGTTTTGTAGACTCTGTTTAATTTCCTGGCCCAGCCCAATGCCCTGAGCACTCTCAAGTTATCTGGTTGCGACTGCGCCATCGACGTGGTAAGCCCAATTCATACGCCATCTCTCACGAGGCCACTGGCCTGTAACGCATTAGGCTATGTCTCGGAGCAAACACCTCATGTTTTTATCTGTAATGAAATTTAACGTCTTGTGTTGATAATACTGGTACATAATTAATTTAGGAGTTTAGAGACTACTACTGTTTTTGTATCTCCGTGGAGTCAATCCCCTTGGTGCTTGGCATTGCATGTGGGACTAACTCAAGTGGAATCCACTGTGATGTTGCAGAGTTTCTCGCTGTGAAAATCAACAGGCCTCCAGCAAATCTGCTCATGCAGCTGTAACTTGGGTAGCCAACTTTAGTATTGTCAATTATGAATTTTCTTTTATCCCCTTCCATCACTATCAGGAAGCTAACATCATGAATTGAGACGAAGAGGGTGCAGGCTCAGCCATATATGGGGCAGCCTGCTCGCCTTGCCATCTGGTGAGCAGAAGAAGAACTCGGTCCGTGAAGATGGCAACCAATGGTTGCTGAAAGATTCAAGTTAATAGTTGTGTAAAATATAAATTTATAGTAATTTATTTTTCCAACTTAAAAATGTTTACCAATTTAATATTGTTGTTACAAGTAAAACGGGACGACTTATGCATATGCAGAGGGAAATGATGAACATATCCATTTTGTGGTCAGAGTCTGACAAAGCTGTTGTTTGTCTCAGATATTTGGGGCGCTACTGCGAGGGTGCTGTCAAAGCCTCACCCACCTCGACCTCTCCAACAATGTCTTCCCGCCCCAGCGCAAGGGCAAAGACGTGCCGCCCTCATGGAAACTGTTCTTTTCAAGCACAATGGCACTCAAATATCTTAACTTGTCAGGGACACGACTGCCAACCGAAGCTCTCAAGTAAGTGTGATATGTCCAACGTCTATCTGTCGTAACTATAGCCAGTAGGTGTTTAAGAAGACAAAACTATCACTTAAGCGTCTTAAGGGTGAAACTGTTTTCTGGATTTGTGTGTGCCTTGATTTGGATGTGTAGATTTGGATGGTTTTGAGTAATTTAGTTTAAATTGTTTTTGCGTCTTCAGCAGTAATTTTGCCTTTCTGGGTCATGTGATTCCTTTGGCTCGATCATAGTAATATGTATGGTGGGCCACCAGGCCTTCTGGATCATGTTGGCCTCTGCCCACCTTTCATCCCATTCTGGCCTGTCAATACTCTGGAATGCCTTTTGGCCTTTCCACCATAGTGTGTCTTTCACATTACAGTAGTGAAAAAACATGAAATTAAATCAGAGAAAATTTATGTTTACATGAGGTGATAATGTGATTTTTACATCATTAGACAATCACAACCTGTTTCACATGATACATGATTGTCTAATTACATAAAAGTCATGTCATCATGGTGAAATATTGCTTCATGTAAACACATCATTAGAAGATCTTGAATACATAAAAGTCATGTCATCATGGTGAAGTATCATTTCGAGTTACTGCGTCTTTACCATTATCATGTCATAATGGTAAAGAATCACCTCATGTAAACATGTCTTTAGAAGGTCTTGAATACATAAAAGTCATGTCAGCGTGGTAAAGTATCACCTCATGTAAACGTGTCTTTAGAAGGTCTTAAATACATAAAAGTCATGTCATCATGGTAAAGTATCACCTCATGTAAATGTGTCTTTAGAAAGTTTTAAATACATAAAAGTCATGCCGTCATCGCCTCGTGTAAACTCGTCTTTAGAAGATCTGGAAACAGTATATTTTTATGTTTTGTGTTGAAATAGCTGTCCATATGTCCATCAGTGGTAGCTGTATTGGGTGTAATCTTTGGTATGTTGTATAGGTATTACCATAAGTTTCCTTGTATAATACGCATTCTTTCCTTCCATTTTTTACTTAAGGCCTGATACGGCAGTCTGAAATACGTAAGAAATAATTTTTTTGAAAATTTTTGTTTTGTTCACTTATTGACAGATTGAAATATCTACTTCACAACAAATATCGTTTTTTAACAGTTACTCACCGCTAAGTCACTATTTTAGCACTAACTTAGATGGCCCATCAAATGTGAAATGACAATAAAAATGTGAATCGATGAAACACGCCAAAAGTAGTCCATGTTTGTGCCTTGACAACGACCACGTTCGTTCACCGTACGTCATTTTGTTTGGTATCAGAAAAACCGCCGTCTTCTTGGCTATTTGTCAGTTATGTTGGTAGTCACGCCCCTTTCTTCCAAAGTAGAATTTTCCCGCGTTGAAACCGGGTCCAAATTCCCGACGATCTCCTTATTTAGCATTGAACATATGCAAATGAGACACGGAACTGACCGAAAGCAAGTTCGGGGGGTCGTTCAGCCTCCTTCTCGCGGTTTTATGACGCGTTTTTTCTGAAAACGAGGCGCAGAACATCCTTGTTGCCATTTTATGACGTGTTTTTTTTCTCAAAACGAGGCAAATCAATCCCACGATGCTATACGTTGTTTAGTTTCCTGTTAACATTATTCGGAGTTGTTGCTACGGAGAATTTTTGACAGCTAGTCAGCGAACGATATTTTGAGTGAAATAGATAGTTTAATCGAGATGCCGCCGAAGAAATCGAAACTTGTACGGAAGCGACTGAGGGAATACAATGCTGCACATCGATGGTCGGCGAAGAAAGTCGATTTTGCAGCCGTAATCGACGGCGAATGAAACTTTGCAGAAGCAGATCAGAACGTAACTTGTTATGCATCACATTGTGCCATATGACGTATATGGATGCTATGTTATATATAGCAAGAATTTCAGAGTTAGTGATGATTGACTGACGTATCATCAAAGATATGATGATTGTATATGAACACACATACGCCTGCTGCATTTATAAAATGCCTCAGTGAAGTGGTGCCTAGGCTGATTACGGGGATATTCTTATAAAACTTGTTTCTGTAGTCTACACATGCCCTATGCTATAGGCTATACTGACTTGAAGCAAGCAAGTCTGTGGTGTGTTATATGCAGTAAATTGTCATGTTTCATGGATGTCTGAAGTCACAACCTGTGCAGTGTGAGTTATATTTGGAAACTATCTGAACTGATGCATCCTCAATGATTCTTTGCATTATATGTGTATGGGGGAGGGGTGGGAAGACATGATATAATTGTCACTGTTAATGGACATTCATATATTATGCATGGATATTAAGACTATTATTTTGTTGCTTATTTGCAACATTTAGTACTTGGGAAAACAAACTAATAGTTGATGACAACTTACTGACGTGTCACGATTGTACATGGACGCACATATGCTACATTTGCAAAAATGAAATTATACTTTCTTAGGTAAAATAACCCTCTGAACAGGATTCTTTACATGATAACCTATCTATATTGCCTGTTACATGCATTCAGTATGCATATTTGATGTAGGTATCATGTCACAACCTATTTATTGTGAATTATATGTGAAAACTGCCTGAAGTGGTGCGTCGGCTAATTTACATTATCGATTATGGGGGTAGGGGTAAACTATGATATAATTGTGTCACTATTAATTAACTATTACTGTTATAAACATACAGATATTGTATATAGATGGTAAGGCTACCATATGGATGCTTATTTGCAAGATCTAATGTGTGCAACACATTAAAATTACTTAGTTCATACTTTGAGTGCCGTTTTCTCAGTTATCACTATTTTTCGGGTAAAAGTGAATAGAACTCAAAAACTAACCAACTGATGCCTACCAACTTTACACACAGTAATAATGCCATAAATATCTACATTCCTGTGCATTGAAATAATGATCAGTCATCTGGATTATATATTGGGGGGTTTGAATATGAAAATTTTGAGGATAAAAATAACAATTTCAAAAAAATATTTCCAAAAAAAATCTATATAACATATGCAAATGGCCATGCACAGAAAGTTAGAATAGTTCATTACCTAGATAGAAACATTTTAGTACTTGAAATTAGCCTAAGGGTTTCAGTTTTCTATTCATTTAAACTTTTGTTATGTTTACGATTTTTTTTTCCATTATGACCCCCTCCCGCACTTAAATATTTCAAGACAAAAATTTTAAAGATGAAATTTCCTTAGTTTCAATTCATACAAATCATTTGTGGTGAGATTTATCAGTTTAAAAAACAAATAATGTTGCCGTGTCCTGTATCCCCTTAAAAGTCCGGGTGCATATTATACATGGTGATAGGGCTAAAAAAAAAAAAAATTCTCCGACCATATATGGATAACGCTACTGGAAGACTAGTACTCTGACATCAATGAGCGGGACTCATATGCGATCGGGAGCATTGCCGACCGGGAAAAACGCAGAAATGTCGGGTTAATACGCTCAAATATGTGTTGCTCCCTGAGCACCAAGGCATCATGATTGCCGTTCGTGAATCACAGGAATGATGTCAATGCCACGCCCACGGGTCAGCCAGCGTGACTCCATGTTTAAAGTTGTGAATGCAAATAAAGACGATTGTACCATATGTATATATAGAAAGTGTGCGTGTGACATATCCAAATAGAGTTTGGTGTTAATTTAAAATTGAGAGCAGAACGACGCAAAGTAAGTTCTAACAAGCACAGATTTAATCAGTTGCACAATGGTCAAGCTAAAATGCAAGTTACATAGGGTTTACACGACTGACGAGGCGATATATATTCACATGTGACGTGCCGGTGGCAGTGCCGTAACTTGCGTGACATGTTTACGATTCTGAGATGGATTCAAGGATCATCACACAAACGAACTTTGATGAAATGACAGTGGCCAACCATGAGTCACGCTTCAAGCAAACTATCAGAAGAGGGGAAATCAGGGGTCAATGCCAAAAGTTGGGGTGCGTATTATACATGGTAATATAGAAATTCTATCAGAACTTAGCAAAAGTCAGGGTGCGTATTATACATGGGGGCGTATTATGCACGGAAATTTATGGTAGACCATAGACCTACAATACTACCAGTGATGATGACATGATCACCTGTGACTTGCAGACAACTACTTCTGGGAATAAGCAGTAATAGCAACATGAGTGAACTGGAGTTGGACTTGAGTCGCAACATGCTTGGTCTGGGCGGGGCTCAGATCCTCGAGATGTGTGTGCCCGACATAATGTCCATCTCATCGCTCGACCTCAGCGACAATGGTATGATTTCACAAACATGTCTGGGAGAAAGAGTATTTCTGGGAAATTCTGAGAGGAAGTTGTGTCAAGATGAGAGAAAGTCTGAGAAAAAATTACTAGTGACTACCTACGTTTTTGTAGCTTTGAACTATATAGATAAGTTGAGGGCTCAGTTCAGTTTGTCATGATTGATTTAACTGACTATTATTTTCAATTGTGCAGTTAAAAAAGTCCACACAAATTCATCACCACGTTATAATAAAAGTGTCACTCACGATTACTTGACTTTGATTCCTCTGCATCTTTTAACCTCTAACATCTGCTTTCTTTGGCCTCTGTAACCTCTGCACCTTTGACCTATGTAGCCTCTGCATCCTTTGACCTCTGTAACCTCTGCATCCTTTGACCTATGTCTGTTTCCATTGCAGCTTTTGACATGGCCCTCATGCACCTAGTGGGCCATGTTGGCCGCAACAGGAACCTCAAGAAGCTCATGATTGGTCAGAACCTGGTCAACGTCAAACAGAAGTAGGTTCCGTGATGACCATAATAGGGTCTATGTTTTCACAGACATAGAAATAAGTTAAGATAATCAGAGAATCTTCATTCGGGACTGCTAGTAAATTTTTTATGGCAGATTTTGTGTATTTGCTTTCAGATGCCAGAGCCTGGATCCATATTAGTTAGAGCAAAATGTGTGTTGTTTAGATGCAAGAAGCATATCAGAGCTAGAATACATATCAGGACCTGATTATAGATCAATTGGTGCCAAGATATGTGTCGGTTTGAGGTAGGATGCATGTCATTTAGTGTCAAGATGCATATCAGTTAGAGCCAAGATACATGTCAGTTAGAACCAAGATACGTGTCAGTTAGAGCCAATATACATGTCAGTTAATGCCAGGATGCATCTCAGTTAGAGCCGGGATACATCTCAGTTAGAGCCAGGATACATCTCAGGTAGAGCCAGGATACATCTCATTTAGAGCCTGCATATGTGTCGTGTTATGTATGTGTTGCAGACACCTGCCTGACGTATTGGAGGCTGTCGTACAGATGATTCAAGCAGACAACTCGGTGGGTCTCTATAGATATCAACATTCTCCAGCTGTCCACCTGATGGTTTCAGTATCGTTTTCTTCAGGCCTACTGTTGAATGGTTCTTGCAACGAGCATGCTGAGTAAAAAAACTAGCTATTCGCTATTTCTTGATACCATCACAATAGTTATGGAACTATCGCAATAGTAATACAGCTATCGCAGTACTATTGCAATACTTTCACAATAGTAAAATGATTCCCTTTGTCAGCACTAGCGTGTACAGTGACTCCAATTGTCAATTTTATTTGGGCTAGGATGTGTGTGGGTGGGGGTTAATCCATCAAAAAAGTAGGATTGGAATGTTTTATATTTACAAAGTCCCTTACAGCTTCGATAAACCCTTCATTAGTCAGATTTTTATGATCGTTTTGTCTACAGTAGTTTATATGATGACTGTTGTTTTGTCTCCAGTAGTTTATATGATGACTGTTGTTTTGTCTCCAGTAGTTTATTATGATGACTGTTGTTTTGTCTCCAGTAGTTTATATGATGACTGTTGTTTTGTCTCCAGTAGTTTATATGATGACTGTTGTTTTGTCTCCAGTAGTTTATATGATGACTGTTGTTTTGTCTCCAGTAGTTTATATGATGACTTTTGTTTTGTCTCCAGTAGTTTATATGATGACTATTGATGATTTTTATGATCGTTTTGTCTCCAGTAGTTTATATGATGACTGTTGTTTTGTCTCTAGTAGTTTATATGATGACTGTTGTTTTGTCTCCAGTAGTTTATATGATGACTGTTGTTTTGTCTCCAGTAGTTTATATGATGACTGTTGTTTTGTCTCCAGTAGTTTATATGATGACTATTGATCATTTTTATGATCGTTTTGTCTCCAGTAGTTTATATGATGATTGTTGTTTTGTCTCCAGTAGTTTATATGATGACTATTGATGATTTTATGATCGTTTTGTCAGTAGTTTATATGATGACTGGTGTTCTTGCTGCATGTTTTTAGGCAATCGAGTCACTGTCTCTGGCCGACTCAAGGATGAGGATGAACACACCCTTGGTTATCAATGCCCTCGGCACAAACATTTCTCTTACAGAAATAGACCTCAGGTAGGTGGTTACACCAGACAGGTGGTCACATCAGCGAGGTCCTTCGTTACAAACTTAAGATGCTATAGTAATTTCTGTTTTAATTCAAACTGTGCTCGTGGTTTAATCATCAGTTGAGTGTAGGATTGTGATGTGTGCTTCATTCCATTACTTTCTAGTTCTTAGTTCTGGGATGAGTTGTAAAAGAGCAATATATTAATTTTAAAACAATAGCTATCTTTTAGTGGGGTTTCAGTTTGGTGTTCAAAGCATAGATGTGTTAGTAATGATTTGTGTTGAAAGTTTAAGATACATTGTGAGCTTTCTTGACTGGCTGTGTAAACAGACAACGCACACAAACACACATGCACACACATGCACTTACACACACACGCACACATACACACACGCACACACATGAACTTACACATTCACATGCACACACATATGCATACACACATGCACTTCCACATTCACATGCACACACATACATGCATACACACATGTACACACATGCACTTACACACATGCACACACACACGCACGCATGCATGCATGCACACACACGTATGCATGCACACATACTACACAGAACATACACACACACACACACACACACACACACACACACACACACACACACACACACACACACACACACACACACACACACACACACACACACATGCACACACACCCCACACAAAACACACATACACATGTTTGTACACAAAGTGTCCGTACTGCTCGTCTGTCCATGAGGCATCTGTACAGTGTACCTGTATGTGAGATGTGTACACAGTGTACCTGTATGTGAGATGTGTCTACACAGTGTATCTATATGTGAGATGTGTCTACACAGTGTATCTGTATGTGAGATGTGTCTACACAGTGTATATGTATGTGATATGTGTACACAGTGTATCTGTATGTGAGATGTGTCTACACAGTGTACCTGTATGTGAGATGTGTCTACACAGGGTACCTGTATGTGAGATGTATCTTCACAGTGTATCTGTATGTGAGATGTGTACACAGTGTATCTGTATGTGAGATGTGTCTACACAGTGTATCTGTATGTGAGTTGTGTCTACACAGTGTATCTGTATGTGAGATGTGTCTACACAAGGTGTGTATGTTGCAGTGGTAACCAGATGGGAGACAATGGAGCACGCATGCTGGCCAAGGCACTCCAGATCAACAGTCACCTTCGCTGCATCTACTGGGACAGGAACAACACATCTCCCCAGGGATTCACAGTCATTGCTACAGCCCTGGAGAAGTGAGCTCAAGCCTCATTCCTCCATCTACACTTCCATCTCCCATGAATAGCCCTGCATTTGATTGGCACTGGCGGCCTTCAATATTTCCCACAATCTCCCAGATATCTCCCCAGGGAGTAACTGTTGCTTCACATAAAGATGAATTTAGCTCTGTTTCAGTTCCTTTTTCTCTCTGTTTCCCCCCTCTGTCTTTCCTTCTCTCTCTCCCTCTTGGGATGTGGAAGTGTAGTGGATAGAATGTTATGCTCTCAGTTGAGAAGACCTGAGTTTGAGTCCACGTGCTACCATTCAAAGCCTTGATCTCACAAAAAACAGTTTAATATCCTTGTACAACATGGATTACTCATGTTGCCCACTTGGGTTGAAAAAGTAAGTTTTTTTTTTAAATGTGCTTGTGTATGTGTCACTGTGATTGTTTTCTCTGTAGAAACTTCACAATGTTGAAAATGCCAACGCCAGTGAACGATGCGACAGCTGCCCACAAGCTGAGCCCACAGAAGACAGAACTCGCCCTCAAGAAGGTAGCTGCATGGAACAATTATGGCTTTTAACCCATGTATTTTATTGGGCCTTATTCAGTTACAGCTCGTGTATGCATGTTAGCAAGATCAGTCACTGAATTCTTGGTGTTTCCTTTCCGTGACTGCTTGCAGTACAAATATGAGTAAGAATGTCTGATTGTAGAATGTTCTTCTGGCGCTACAGACGTTCACTTTGAATTGTGATTCATTTATATCTACACTCAGCCATGATGTTGCACGATTATTAACAAAATCAGCAGTAGCCAACTTGAATTCAGCAAATAATTTGGTAAAAGTTAAAAGCAATGTGTAAGATAGTGAACTGGTCTAAGTGTCTAGAAAGGCATAAGTTCTGAAAAAACAGGTGATGTTTATTTGTGTATGGTTGATCCGTAGAATTGTGTCTGTCATAGAAACTTGTTGGCTAGGTTGTGAAGGCTGACTCCACTGATACCGCGGGAACATGTCCACTGATGCTGAGTTGTCTTGTAGATTGAGGGTTCTCTACAGAGGAACCACAATCCACGCCGCTTCGACCATGACCAGGCGTACCTGCTCCAGCAGAGTTTCCTCATCAGCTCTATGCAACAGGTGGGACCCCGCAACATATATGGCTTCAACATATTCACACTATGGTGATCATTTCAACAAGTCCCCATCACGGTGATCACTTCAACATGTCCACACCATGGTGATCTCATCAACATGTCCCCATTATGGTGATCACCTAAACATATCACCACAGTGGTGATCACCTCAACATATCCCCATCATGGTGATCACCTCAACATGTCCCCATCATAGTGATCACTTCAACATGACCACACCATGGTGATCACCTCAACATGTCCCCATCATTGATGATCACTTCAACATGACCACACCATTGTGATCACCTCAACATGTCCACACCTTAGTGATCACCTCGGTATGTTCACACCATGATGATCACAAACCAAATAATCACCAAGTCAATATGTTGTTGGTTGTCTCATTTAAAATCACATTTTCATGGTGCTTTGACAACTTCATGCATTATAGCAGTAAACTATAGGTTTAATCAGCAATACACATGTATTTTCTTTACGACACTGTTCTTACATACAAGACAAGTGTATTTTCTTTACGACACTGTTCTTACATACAAGACAAGTGTATTTTCTTTACGACACTGTTCTTACATACAAGACAAGTGTATTTTCTTTACGACACTGTTCTTACATACAAGACAAGTGTATTTTCTTTACGACACTGTTCTTACATACAAGACAAGTGCCTCCCTTTGCTGTGGTTTCAGATGATCGACAGTCTCGTAGTACAGGTCAATGAAAGTATCTCGGGACTAGAGTCTCTTGGAGTGTCAGACAATGAAGACATTGAGCGCGCTCAGAGTTACATCAAAGACGCGAACATGTCTCGACAGGTGTGTGGCAACTGATGAAACATTGGGAAATGTTTTCAATTGTGTTAATAAATGTGTAACAAATATACTGACCTCTGATTAATTTATCTTTTGTTTTTACGTTTATACTTTTTAATAACCTGGAAGGTCCCAAGCGGTATTGAGTGTTAATTGTGTAATGCCAGTTCTAGTGGTATGCAGGCACTGTATCAATATGATACAAGTTGATACCAGTCACACTGTAATCTGTTTATCTGTGGGACGCAGGTGTTGCCACGACTACAGGAAGTGGCACTGAAGTCAGAGCATGATGGGAACAGTGTGCAGCAGAAGCTTCAGTCGATTGCGCAGGACCTGCAGTCTGTCATTGAGCATCAGCTGAAGGCAAGCTGACTGAACGTTGTGATATTGCTTTCACTTCTTCTTCTTCCCCCAGTCCCTTGCGGGTTGGGGCCACATCACATAACCTGTCCCGCCCTCTCGATGAGTCGTCTCCATCCATCACAATCTGCCATCCTGTCCCACTCTCAGCTGTTCACCCCTGCCCTTTTGAGATCTCTTAACACTGTCCCTCCATCTTTTGGTCCTCCTCTTCTCCTGTCACCCTCTTGTGTTTTCCTGCCCTCTTTGTCCATCTCTCCTCATTCAATTTCCTCCATCTTCCTTATGTCTTCTCATTTTACTTGTGAAACACTAAAATTCCAACTTATCAGATATGTTTTTACAAAATATAATAGGTATCATGTAATGTTGAAAAAATTACAATGCAGATGTTTGATGAACTATGTAGATAAATGATAACATTGATTAAGCTAATAATTATTATGCTAGCAAATAATTATGATCAACACAGGTCCTTTGTGGGTGATTTTTTTAAAGTGAGGTTTATATGATTATTTTTGTTTTTCAGACAAATATAGAGGACATGCTGTCATGTGCGGGAGAGCAATGTCCTGCTGTCTTGGAGGATATTGTAAGTCTCCTATTGGCTCATCTATAATCACATGACTAAAACCAATAATTGTGACCAAAATTAGCAGTTGAGCACTAGGATTTAGTGTATTCTACATGTAACTTGACCTGTTAACAGAAATCCCTACCAGGTAAACTGAATGACTAATTAGGGAGCTGTCTTATTTAGTGTTGTGTTGATGTATTTCCCCAGAAATATATTTTTCAATCACTGTTCATATTGGTGCTGACTTTGAGTGCATGTCGGCAGTTTTGCATTGTGTCGGCGAATACAAAGTTACATTACTGTATTTGACCTAATAAGTACTGTACGCTTGAAAAAAAATTGGGCCAAGAATTTTTTTTTATTTGTTCTTATAAATGTACACCAGCATTTTTTTTCCGTACAATAAGTTAACTGTTTAACACCATTGGTGCCATTTGGTGACTAGTGTAGAACAACTGAGAAGGTGTACTTTTAACACCAGATGACGACACTTCAGTTGTTCCACACCAGTCAAATTACAATTATTGTGGATCCTGCTGATTAAAAAAGGGGGTGTCCGCTAATTAGGGCATGTATGCTTAATAGGGCGAATATGGTACATCGGTTTCGTATGTTCTCATACATCAGTGTTTTGAGATCATCCCTTATTTATGAATGACTGTCACCATTGCATCGTGACAGGCCCTGCTTGAGAACATGCAGACGACCAGCACCGAAAAGGGAGTTGTATCGAAGGACTTCATGCACAGCCTCCTGGTGGAACAACTGGGAACTGACGTCATGAATAAACTAAGGTATGTCACACTCCTGAATGACTGACCTAAGTCAAGTAATACAGTCGTGATATACTAACAAACTTTTCATTCAACCAGACGAGACCTTGTGTTGGTACTGGTAGTTTCTTGGATGACAACGTCACAAATTAGAGAGTGTCCCGGCTTCTATCCTTTTGTGTTAAAGCATTCGCAGGGAAGAAAGTTTCCATATTGCTGCTATGAGAATTCTGCTGTATTTCATTTGTGCAAGATCCTAAATGAGGTATTTCTCTGTATGCTTTCAGCAGTTACTTTTCTAGTATGGAAACCTGTCCATTGCATGTTCACAATTGGTTGTGTGCAATTCACTTGTAACTGCTGGATTAAGGTCTGTGATCGATGCCTTCGTCTTCAAAGAATCATGACACAGTCACACCCCCTATGTGGGCACGCATTGTCATCCATGAAGACAAAGTTTCCATAAACAAAACTGCCTGTTGTTTTGTGTTTAAAAAAAATTTAGACAGCCATTATTACCTGACCAGTTTTTGTTGCAAAGATCTGGATGTTATTTGTTGTGATGAGCTGCGTGAGAGATGGCTGTTGCTGTTTCAGTGAGCTCAATCTGGCCGTCGCTTCACACATCTCTGACCGCTTAGTGGATGCCCTGCTTGAGACACTCGACAAGAGTCTTAAAACTCTGGTGGGTGACCAGGTCACTAAGTGTCTGTAAACACCTGACTACACACAGGTGGTGGGGCCTGTCAGTAAACACCTGACTACACACAGGTGGTGGAGCATGTCAGTAGGGAGCATGTCAGACTAATATGGGCAGTTATCTTTAGTTAGAATGATGTAAACAAAAATTAACACTTATAATTTTTGACTTGTTTTTACCTTTCAAGAAACTTGTTTGCATTCTCCAAATATATTGGCTGACTCACTGGCCTTCATCGGTGGACTGACTGTCAGTGTGGACTGACCATCGATGGACTGACCCCGTCCCTTCGCCAGTCCAAGTTTCTAGAAAGATAAATAACATGTTAAATGCAACAATCCAACAAGAAATCAGAACATTGAAAGTGATGTAGCTGTTTACATGCAGAAATATCATGCACGCGTGTGCACGCACACACACACACACACACACACACACACACACGTCTGTATGCACACTCCATCACTTGTTGTGTTGTGTTATAGAATCGGCTGAAGACAGAGCAGAGTGTAAAACCTGCAGAAAGTGTGGATGCAGCCGACAAAGACGGTCAAAGTGAGAAAGAGGCTCGACGGTCACAGAAACATCGCAAAGAGACATCGGTAGGTAGCGTTTGTTATTCATTAAAGATCCCTCCGCAGTTAAGTTTTTTTTACTTGTCTCATTTTAGAATCATTACATAAAAAATCTAACCTATCTAATATCGACTATGACATAAAAAAAATTTATTAGCTCTTTTGTGCAAATGTGTTATTTAATTTTGATGAAATCGTCGGACAAATTATTACATTTTTCACCAGATCCGGTCACAATCCTGCGTTTAGAATTCTTCTTGAATTGGAATTTGTGCCATTTAATGAACATACGAAGGATTTGCAGGTTGTGTGAACATACTCGTCTTATGAACAGTCATTATTTTACTATACTTTCAACATTGTCTTAATAATATAATTAACGGTAATAATGATATCGATAGTATTGATTTTATAGCAGACTTGCTTGTTTGTGCAGTCATCCAAGTTGTCAGATAAGAAGAAGTCTTTGTACAGTCGCCGCCTGCGACCTCAGTCAGTCATAGGTGAGTGCTTACTGTGGGCATCGGTGAACATCTTGTTCCTCGTGTCAAACATTCCCCACTGACAACTGGGCCAACGAACAGCAGTTCTCACAGTCCTGTCTAATCATGTCCACATTGGTGCTAGTTCTGTAGATTATGTATGTCGTAAGCAACATATATTGAAGGTACAAAGTCTGATTATTTTTATCGTAAAATATAAACTGTATAATAAAAACTGTATTTATTCCAACTTCTTGAAAGCCCAAATGTTTTTGATAAACCACAATTTTGTAATATAATTTGATTGTCATCTGTTATGAATATCGACCTTGCTGGTCAGCATGCAATATAAACCTCACGTTCCAGGCGAAACATTCAAATTAAACAAATACCGATAAATTTAATGAAAAAGTTATGGTTCATGTAAACTCGTCTGTTTAGTCAAGATCTTAGAATAGATATAGTTTATAACGTAATTTTCCGATGACAGTGATCAGACAATATGCTTTCAGTTGGTTGAGCTAGTGATCTGTGGAAAGGATGGCTGAGTGGTTAAAGTATACATGGTTAATTATGTTTAGCCATTCACTGCACCAAGCCTGTACAACGAGCATTACTTCTCTCAAGCTGTTCACTTCTAACCAGTGATAACCCACGTCTGTGCACTGATTAAATGTAACTCTGTGAAAACATTCTGCTGTTCTTTTTTAACAGAAAGTTAATTTCCTAACAGTTTCACAGGAGAATTCCTGTGTAACATATTCACAGTGCTGGCGTGTTTAGAAGCACATGATACATACTCATTCATCAGTGTTCCTGCCATATATTAAACCATGCCGAGGTAGTCTTGTATATCGGACTCCCTCATGAATATTTAACATATGCTTCACGTGTCCCTAAACTAGCCAGTACTCACATTGCACATTCACATCTCTTGTGGTGGCTCTTCAGTGATTTATCCTCGGGTGTCTATGACCTGTTGCTCTGCTTGCACTGTCTATTCTAGATGCACAAGAGGTTAAAAAGGCCTTACGGAAGGCCGTCACTACCACTAAATCCGATCTCAGTGCCACCAAGGCACCACCTAGCCCATGTCCAGAGAACGAGGCACCACCTAGCCCTTGTCAAGAGAACAATACTAGCATGTCGCCGGCTGGCACGACGCCCTCTGTAGGTAGTTGTGCACCTGTCCCGGCACCGCGCATGAAGCGTCGCAAACACAGCGAGCACAAACAATCGACATCAGCCTTGTCAGAGAGCACTGTGTCACTAACGGATGACGCGAAGGAAAAGACAACACCGGCAGTGTTCACTGAAACAGTGGAAAAGACTACCTCGGCAAAGGAAGATGTAATAGATGCACTGGAAAAAACGATATCGGTCACTGCCATTGATGCATCATTCATGGAAAGGACGTGTTCGGATGTGTCAATTAATAGGGAGGAAAGGGAAGATGAGAGGGAGAGAGATTCTGAGGAGAGGCAGTTGGAAAAGGAGAGGCAGTCGGAGGGGGAAGCAGGTGTGTTGAGGATGTTTTGCTCATTCCGCATGCTTGGAGTGGACTTGCGGTGTTAGTGTCCTCCTGCCTTGCATGCTTGGAGTGGACAGCTCTGTTTATGTCCTCCTGCCCCGCATGCTTGGAGTGGACAGCTCTGTTGGTGTCCTCCTGTCATTCATGCACAGAGTTGACAGCTCTGTTGATGCTCTCCTGCCCAGCATGCTTGAAGTGGACAGCTCTGTTGATGTCCTCCTGCCCTGCATGCTTGGAGTGGACAGCTATGTTGATGCCCTCCTGCCCTGCATGCTTGGAGTAGACAGCTCTGTTGATGCCCTCCTGCCCTGCATGCTTGGAGTGGGCAGCTATGTTGATGTCCTCCTGCCCTGCTTGCTTGAAGTGGACAGCTATGTTGATGTCCTCCTGCCCTGCATGCTTGGAGTGGACAGCTCTGTTGATGTCCTCCTGCCCTGCATGCTTGGAGTGGACAGCTATGTTGATGCCCTCCTGCCCTGCATGCTTGGAGTGGACAGCTCTGTTGATGCCCTCCTGCCCTGCATGCTTGGAGTGGGCAGCTATGTTGATGTCCTCCTGCCCTGCTTGCTTGAAGTGGACATCTATGTTGATGTCCTCCTGCCCTGCATGCTTGGAGTGGACAGCTATGTTGATGTCCTCCTGCCCTGCATGCTTGGAGTGGGCAGCTACGTTGATGTCCTCCTGCCCTGCTTGCTTGGAGTGGACAGCTATGTTGATGTCCTCCTGCCCTGCATGCTTGGAGTGGACAGCTATGTTGATGTCCTCCTGCCCTGCATGCTTGGAGTGGACAGCTATGTTGATGTCCTCCTGCCCTGCATGCTTGGAGTGAGCCAGCCTGTGATATGGTCGGAACCATATCACAAGCTTCCTACAACATTGGCCATACCATAAACCTTCAGCATCTACATAGCTCATCTGTGTGCAACTGCATGTGCTTTTTCTTTCTTGTTTTCTTTGTGTGGTTGGAGCCATATCAAGGGCTTCTACAACCTTCACCATCCCAAAAACCTCCAACATTCTGTACGCTTCTGCACCAATATTAACCCTTTTTATTTAATTATCAATTTGCTAGTGAAATTAGGTTTGTTCTTTCTAAACAATATACTCTCAGAGATCCCATCAGTTAATTGTAGAGTGTTACTAATGCATGCTGCAGGGAGTAAGTACTAATAAGTATTCTGCATGACTAGTGCGTGCAAAGAATGTTACAAACGTACAAACGTTAGCTTGTATATAAAATGATCCTGCCCAGCTATGAACAATTGATGTGGCTTTCTATGTTGTTCCTCTTACGTTTCTGTCTGTCATTAATTGCTGTCTTGCTGTGTTTATTTGAAGGACAATGGTTGTTTCAATGTTGCAAATGATCGTTAAATTGCTTTGTTGCTGGAACAATATGCATTGCTGGAACAATATGCATAGGTAGTGATTGTTTAAAATGATTACCTAAACTTGAGTTGTCTTCAGAGATAATTTATGATGTGATAGCATTGAAAATAGGCTTGTTCATTAGGTAGTGAGTATTATATGAGCCTGCATTGCAGATAATGTGATATTTATGAAGAAACGTGATAGTGTGTATGGTGAGCTTCCATAAGCACTACTTGACTGCACTGCCATGCACTAACATGCACTATTCTACCTAACATCAGCATTCTCCACTGGAGAAAGCAGCGACAACACTCTAGACAGTGTCGACACTCCAGATGGCAGCACTGTCAACAGTTCGTTCGACAGCAGAGGTCAGTGGAGACTTGCGGCTTGGAGTAGCTTCTAGTGTGTCAGACAGGGGGTTGTATATTCAGGGGTGAGGGTAAATGCTAACCCCACATTGCCTATGCACTGCATCACCACCTAGTCTCATGTTTTTGCAATCAGATGTCATTGTTTAAAACAAGCTGGTACAAATTAGTGTATATCATCTATATTTTAACCTTTGTTTCTGTCCACATCAAGACATCCCAGAACATTACTAGATGTTCATTGTGGTAGCTCATGCAAATGAGGATTTTTTAGGTCTGTATGTAAAGTGCAGTATGTTATATGTGTTTACATCTTCAGGAATATCAAATGTGTGATAAACTACAAATATTTTGATATTTGTGATTTAAAAATTTAAACGAGATGCAGCATTTACTAAATATTAATTGCCAGATCAACTGTGATTGGTCCACAAACAGTCACCACAGACCTAGATGTTAGATCAACTGTGATTGGTCCACAACCAGTCGTCACAGGCCCAGATGTTAGATCAACTGTGATTGGGCCATATGTAGGTGACATTAATTTTTAATTAATTAATTGACCACTGTGACATAATTCAGTGTGATTCTAAAACATCACCACTACCTTACCCAAAGAGGCATGGTAGTGTAGTGGTTAGCACATCCGCTTTACATGCCGGAGTTTTGAGTTCAAGACCCAGACCAGGCATGTGTATGCTTGGTGTAAAAACCTGGCTCTCAACATTGGAGACGGTGTATCTCTCGTGACTCGGATGATCATGTTAATGGTGGTCCCGTCTCATTTAATTGGGGACGTAAAAGAACGATTGAGAACGACATGCACCCTGGCAGTGACCACTCTCAATACCAGCATATAAAAGTCTGCATGGCAATAACGTTCTGTAAAAGGCTGGCTACTTGAATGAGACCTCGAAACACCATACAGTTGTAGTAACCACAACATAGAGACTAGTCAGTTAAGAACGTTGCCGAGTGGTGGAAACAACTCGAACAATGAGAACAAAGGTTGATACTTGTGTTTGGTCACAGGTAGAGTTGACCATGCACAGCTTGCAGTGGTTGTGGGACCGCTTTGTTAAATCCATGACCCAAACACTTTAAACCAGTCGGAATGTTTGCAAGCTCTGAATAATGCTTACCTTATGGAATGCGAGACAGCAACACATGTCATACCTTACCTTAGGATGTTTCTCATCACAGGATTCTTGTGACTCCTCATTGATCAGATCTTCATTGTCATTTATTAATAGTTTAAGAATTCCGGTTCTTTTTTAAAGGTGCTTCAAATTATATAGAATTTCCTGATTGGGCCAGAAATGGTCCAGGCAGATTTTAAAAGTATTTATAGATTTTGACTGAACAACTGTTTCCGGGAGGGAATTCCAAGGTTCAGTCACTCTGATGGAAAAAGCATTTTTTTCTTATATTTGTTTTCGCTCTTTGAGTAAATAATTTTTTAGTATGCCCTCTATGTCCTGAAGGATGCATCATCCCATTTTAAGAGTTTAGGTGAAGATTCAATGTCATATAGACTGTATAATTTAAGAAATCTTCAATCATGTCACCTCATAGACGTCTACATGCTAATGAGGGTAGTTTTAGTGATTTTAATTTTTCTGTATAAATTAAGTTTCTCATACCTGGTAATTCTTTCGTTGCTCTTCTTTGGATGTTTTCTATGGCAATAATGTGTTTTTTAAGGATACCATACTGCTATGACGTAGTCAAGATGTGTTCTTACATTGTTTTATATAATGGCAAGAACGCATCTTTGTATGATTAACAGTACAAGTTAAATGACATTTCAATGAATTGCGTATATGTGTGACCCGTTAGAGTAGTCATACCAAACTTTTTGCACAATTCTTGATGCTACTACAAGCAAGTTGGTTTAACAAATTCATGGTCTGCTTTGCTGTTTGCTGTTTACAAAGGTGATACCACTCCATGCGTTAAATATATCTAAAGCGCACAATACACCATTTAGAACAATGTTTTGGAAATATGAGTCAAAAGATGGGGTATGTTGGCACTAAGAGGAACAACAGACCTGGTCCTTACAGCAAGTCTGGTCTCAATGTGGAGGTTGATGTGACATGGTCAGTCAGTGGATTTGATAGAGAGATATGGTTTATGTCTTGTCTACAGATAGCACTCCATTCAGCGATACCCCGTCGACCGGCTCACTCCCTCCCATCGGAGACCTGCCTCCAGCAGACAGTGGCGCCCCCAAGCTGGAACATCTCGGCAAACTGCGGCCACGTCGGCCGAAAAACCGAGCGGTCAGCCGTGCCATCCTGGACGAGCCGACTCCCACTCCGGAGGACGGTGTGACCGGCTTCTTTGAGAAGCTGCCCTCTGTGTCGGAGACTGCAGACAAGCCTAACGGGGTGGCAGGGGAAACTGTGGATGATGCAAAGACTAGGGAAGAAAAGTGGGTATTTTATCAGGATGTGTATGTGTGTGCATGAGCGTGTGCATGTGTCAAACTTCTTCTTTTTAATAATACAATTTTTTATTCACGGTGAACCTTATAAAATATACATTTTATCTTCCTAAGGATCATGAGTTTAAAACAAAAATATACAAGTAAATATAGTACCGCTTATAATTAAGAATATTTTTAAATGGAGTAGTTAGATTTTTTAAATCATTCAAATTAAGTAAGTAAAATTCTTCTGTCCTTTTGCACCAGGCATCACATAGGGTGGAAACAATTGCATGCAACTTTCCTCAGTCCTGACCACAACAGTCATTATTTCTATTGTTTCGAGGTTTATGACTTTTCCCTCTCTTTAAAAGGTTTGTTTGTGTAAATAGTCTCTGTTTATATAATAATAATAATATGAAGACTTCTATCATGCCTAAATCCTTGAAAACCCAATCTCGGAGGCACATTGAAATAGAAGAGTTAGGTAATCTTGAAATCGATATACACTGTCAAAGTTGTCAATAGATGGATGACATGCTATGGAGCTAAGGAGGGTGGGCGCAGTGAAAGGAGGGTGAGCGCAGTAAAAGAGATAAGTGTTCACATGAAGCCAACATTTTATAATGTTTCCTGCTGACCAAACATTACATTGAATGAATTCCAAAGAGTTAGTGAAGCAACTAAGAGAGCTATATTTCTAATAATTATTGTAGCTAAGGAATTGATGCATACATGTTCACATGTGTGTCACTATGATCGCTATTGTCATTGCTATGATGTCCCCATCAATGATAGACAGTCGCATGTTTTGTTACCTATGATGTAAAGACCATAATATTATAGTTTTATCCCATGTTTCTAAGATATAAATGATGTACATTGTGAAGATCTTTTAAAGAGGCCCCCCCAAGCGACTGGTATCACCTGGGTGGGGTGGCCGTTTGGAGGGGTCGTACTGTGTTGCTGTCAGGAAAGATCCAACGAATGTGTTGTTTTAATTATATGTTTGCTATCAGCATCATCTGTGGTATCTAAGTTAGATGCTTCTGTTATTATGAGTGCAGCATGAGTTGACACACACTGAATGTGGCATGTGTTGTGTGTTTAGTGCCAAGGTGGAAGCAGCGCGGAAGAAGGGGTGGTCTCCATTTGGCAACAAGGCTGATGGGAAAGGGTATGATTTTATGTAATCTCTATGTTGATACTTATCTGTTCCTATGTGTCTTCTTGATGTTGATACCAGTCTGTAGCTGTGTCTCATTGTGTTTATATTTACATACAATGACACAAATGTGTTGTTGTGTGTGTCATTGTCTTTATATTTACATAATATGATGATAAATGCATAGCTGTGTATCATTGTCTTTATGCTGACATGGTGATGCAGATCAGTAGCATGTGTAGCATTGTATATATGTTGACACGTAATGACACATGTAGGTATGTGTCTTTATGTTGACATATAATGACAGATTTGTAGCTGTGTCATTGTCTTTATGTTGACACATAATGACACAGGTATGTAGCTGTGTCATTGTTTTTATATTGACACATAATGACACAGATATGTAGCTGTGTCATTGTCTTTATGTTGACACATAATGTAGCTGTGTGTCTTTGTATTTATGTTGACACATAACGACACAGATATGTAGCTGTGTCATTGTCTTTATGTTGACACATGATGACACATGTAGCTGTGTGTGTCATTGTATTTATGTTGACACATGACAGATTTGTAGCCATATGTCATTGTCTTTATGTTGACACATAATGACACAGATCTGTAGCCATATGTCATTGTCTTTATGTTGACACATAATGACACAGATCTGTAGCTGTATGTCATTGTCTTTATGTTGACACATAATGACACATACATGTAGCTATGCGTAATTGCCTTTATGTTGACGTACAGTGACACAGATTTGTGATTTTGTGTTACTTGCAGGATCGCAGCTGGGATCTCAAACTTTTTCGGCCGGAAGAACATTGCAGAGAAACCAGTGAGAGGGACCAGAATTGCAGGCCAGCCCTCTCCCATTGGCACCCCAGAGGGAAGAGGCTCCCTGGAAAGGGAAGTTCCACCAAAAGACATGGAGAAGAAGTCTGATAAGGAAGAAGGTTCCACACTTTTATAATAATTATTTCATAATCTAACGTAAAAACTAAGTGAAATGAAATATTCATACACTTTTTTGTTTGTTTATTGGCCCTCCTCAATTTGACTTTTTTGTTCGTCTCATTTCAGAATCATTTTGCCAAAAAATTTAATCTCTAGTTTCCACTGCAACAATTCATTTGTGCAAATTTCTTATCAAATTTTTTTTTCATCGTACAAACTATGACATTTTTTATTGGATCTGGTAAAAAAAATTTAAAAAGGAACATTAATTAATAATTTAAAAAAAGTATGCACTCTTGCTAAACTGACTGCACATATTAACTATTCACGCACTACATATTTCAATATCAACAAACCTTATTTCTGATGGGCTCAATGATTTGAAGGTGTTTAATGGAAGACTGTCCATGGTCATCGTAACTCCTATGTGTGGTCACATTTTAAAGATTATTTTCATATTTGTCTTGTGACACTCTTCATTATATTTCTCAACGTGTGTATTTCTAATGATGTTTTTGTTGGTTCACATGAGAATGTTATTTGACACGAGTGGTGCCCTTGTCTGTCAGAGAAGGGGGAGGATGACGCAGAAAAGGAACCAGTAAGCGCCACCAGGGTGACGCCCGTGATGTCCCGGGTTGGGGTTCCCATGATGGGAGGAGGGGGCGGGGCAATGCTGGCCGAGATGAAAGCCAGGAGGTCAACCATAATGGCAAAGGTCAGTCAGCCACACTGTTGCCATAGCATTTATTTTATTTATTTATTATTTTTTACCATTTAATTCCGGTTGATTTAATTTATTATTTTAATTCTTTAATTCCATATATATTTGAGTTGTATTGCCTTAATTTAATTGTATTTATTATTTTTATTATTTAATTAAATGATTACTTTTAGTTGTATTGCCCTTAAAGGTGCTTAATCAGTTCGATTTTTTGCTAGTCTCATTTCAAATTAAGTTTGCCAAAACCTACCTAGTATCCACTACAACATGCTAGCTCGTTTGTGCAACTTTGGTATGTAGTTTCTGTGAATTCATCAGACAAACTATTAAATTAGTTAATGCTTGTTCAAGCATTTACTGAAGTGAAAATCAAAATGGTGAAAAATCACGATTTTGTTCCTTGGTGAAATTGTGTAACTTTGTCATGTGATTGGCGAGAGGATGGAGGTCACGCCCATGATCAGCCTTGACCCACACATTGTTTACCATTTTGGATATCCACTATTTTGATCTTTACTAGATCTAATGACTTTCGATGATTTTTATTGAATGAATGAATCAATCAATCAACTGCGGATGTTACATAAACTATTCACACACTACATATTTCGAAACCAATGAACCGGATTTGCGATAGGCTAAGTTGAGGAAGCAGTTTTAATCTAATATATTAATTTAGTTATTTAATTACATGTATGTTTTTAGTTGTATTGTTGTTTTATTTATATGTTCATTGTTAGACTATTGTACATCGCCATAGACCACTAGGTGATTATGGTGCTATCTAAATATTGTATTTTATTATATTTATAATTTTTCTTCAAATAGCCTGAATAATTTTATATATATATATATATATATATATATATATATATATATATATATATATATACAAATAGGTATATATATACAAATAGGTATATATATACAAATAGGTATATTTGTGTATATATATATATATATATATATATATACAAATAGGTATTCATTTGACATTTTTATTTGACCATTTAGTTTGACACCCTAGTTACCAGCACCTAACTGTGTTCTTGTAGTAAGGTTCAAATGATGACGGAATAGAAAAAAAACCAAATTAAATCTAGACACCACTGTCTTACATTACAAAGTTCGCAACTTAGTTTTAAACAAGCAAATTGTATTATGAAACATTCCAAACTTTGTTTTGAAAATTTAATTAACATTACCCTTACTGTTATGTAAATGAGTCTGATTTTCAAACGGTAAAATTTTTCAACATTTGTATGAAATATTGAATATATTGTATTACTTTTGAACCTACCCTGAGTTTGATTACTGATAAAAACAGTGTAGTTTGCATAAGCAAACCAATTAATTACTAGTAACATTAATTAAAATAAAAAAATAAAACTGGTTTTATCGAAAGTTTATTTTATTTTCATGTACAGAGTATTGTATTCTCATTTTCATTGTTTTGGGGGGGATTTTTATGGTGGGACATTGCTATTTGTTTTGTTCCATATGTTAGCATGTCTGCTGCAGTGACATGACTATTGGGGTTTATGTTGACAGCAGTCGGAAGAACAGAAGACCAGAGCTCCATCAGTGATGTTGCGCTCTAGCGCTGGCTCTGGTAGGCATCTCCTTACTTCAGTTACATATATATGCCCTAAAGCAGAGGCACCATGTAACACTAGTCTCAGTACGCAAGATTCTAGATGGAAATCGTGGAAAGACATTGCCAGATTCCTTGTGTTTTCAGGCTTGTTATGATGGTTAAATATGGAAACAAAAAAGTACATGGAAGTAACATAGTCGTCTTTTTACCTTGAGATTAAAGCTTTGAAAATGCCAGGTGTTCAGATGTTATGTAGATTTACTTGTACAAATTACAAAAACATCCCCCAGAAGACAATTTAACATACATCTTCTTAGTAGATATATCATAATAAGCAGTAACAATGCACCTTTGCGATTTAAAACGTGAATATATTTGCAGTTGTTCCAGATTCAATCAAGATAGTTGCAAAAAGGGGAAGATTGATTTGTTGTTTGAGTGAACAAATTAAAAACTATTGTGATGCTGCCATGGGCATTGCTTTCAGTGGTGAGAGCGTCTCCGTCGGAAGACGATTCATCAAAGCCAAAACCTGTCCCCAGTGTGAGAACCAAACCACCTCCACCACTGGCACCGAAGCCCTCCAAACCAACGCACCCTCCCAAACCAGGTACGTGTCATAGTCAGTCATGTTAAGTGAGGTAACTGAGGTGACAGGTTGCATGTGAGTTGTCTAATGGAGTGTGTGTGTGTAATGCCTAGCATGTCCGGTGTTAAGCTTACTACTTAACATAAGTAGGTCTGTGTTGACTCTGTTGCAGCGTGGAACATGCATCTTCCTTTAGGGATAAGTTGTGTGTTAATGCTTACATATCTCACCGTGAAGCCTTACAGTGTTTCATGTTTGATAAGTCTGTCGTCTAGGGCTACGTTTTAATGCTAATCGAATTTTTGCAAAGTCAATTATTTCGATTTTAACAAAAGTACATTCTCTTTTACTGAAATGAGGAGTTTTAATGAATGAACAACTAATAAAAGTATCACACAAGAGATATCTACTGTTAACCAATATTAACTTATGTACACCAAGTGTATTCATGTGTATGTGCACTGTACAGGTTGTGTACACTGCACATATTACATAGATATCAATCTTTCAGGAGTCCTCTTCCAAGAAGCTATGCTGCTGCCCTAGTCAGTGTCCATTAATATCAATTGTGGGTCAGTTCTTGGAGGTCATTTTGACATTTCATATTTCAAATTCTGTGAAGTTTTTTTTTTAATCCAGGAAGCTTGACGAATTGGAACGAAGCAAATTATCTACTGATTGTGTAAATGCTAGCAGCATGATAACTATGTTTAAAAAAATTGACACATACAGTGTATCTCATAATTCAGGTCCCATAATGTTGCACTCTCGATGAGCCTACTGCATCGTTGACCCCTTGCCATCTGGTTTTTTGTGTCAATCTTGTTCAATTGTGAGGATACAGGAATTGCAGAAAGATCGACACTTCTAATGTTGTCATGTGTTGTTTGGGTGTGTCATAACAACGTTGTCTTGTCTGTTTGCACCGTCCAGCTTTCATGCCAACTGGCAGATTCTCAGGTGAGTTTTTTGCCATCTCTATCTGTCCACCTGAGCAGGTTGCCGCCTCTTTGAAATCATCAGACATGGCTTTGTACTAACTTATCCGGTTTCCTAGGTGTACGGAAATGTTTCGTTACCTCCCATGTATTCCAGGGCAGCAGATTCTTTGTATTTTTCTCTGAAAGGTGTACTCATACGGCAGCAGATATAAATGCCTATGTAAATATGGCAAGATTCCCATAGTTACACAACATTACAACTAGTTACCACATGATCAAAATGTCACTACAGTATATGAAAACACTCAATGATATTACTTAGAAATAAACAGTTAGTTTTGTGACAAGCACAAACAATTAAGAACTAGACTGTTAAGGCGTCGCTTGGGTCTAAACGCGTTTTATTTTCTTATTTCATTATCACTGAACCTACAGAGCTGAAACTTTCATAGATTGCAAGTCCAGGTAAGAGTAATGCTGTGAAATTTTTTCAGAAAGTTTCATACATATTTTCCCACGGTATGCAGCCATCTTGGATTGAATGTTGCGTGTGACTTATATCAGTAACCATTGGATTTAGAGGACTCAAATTTGGTGTGTAGTTACTCCACATAATCCCAATGAAAACAGTCAGTTGACTTTCCAAGTTTTCAAAAAACTTTTGTTTTCATGATTTTTTTACATCTGAATGTATTTTTTCATCATGAAATTTTACATTGATGGTTCATTATATAAAATATAAATAATGTTTTCTAAAAAGTTACTACATAGTTTTCAAGAGCATACTATCAAGAAACACTGTAGAAAGTTTCAAGTAATTCTGTCAAACAATAGCAGAGATAAGTGACACGGGAGGCAGTAGGTGTGAGGGAAAACATGTTTTTGAGAAAATCGTGTTCAAAGTTTATGTACATTGGCACATACATTTCAACATCTGAAAAGCAACCTAGATGATTGAAACTTTGCATACATATTACTGAATGTATAATCTATCAAAAGGCAAAGTTAAGAGTCATTGGCATTGTAAAATAAATTTCACACAAGTCCCGAGTACCCGACACCCATGTCCATCGTTGCCGACACAGCTGATCTCACCACGACAAATGGGACATTCGTCGCCTGAGTCCCATCGATACAGTCTGATGACAGAGTTGCATTGATGACCTTGTCGCAACTGGTGCAGAAAGTCTCGAGGCCACACGTACACCATGCCGAGGGTGCGGTGCGGTCGACAGCTGGGGTGGAGAGTGTATGCTTCCTACACAACGTGCATAGCAGGTTCGCAACAAGTGATGGCAACACGGCACAGCGTACAAGTACTGTTGAAAGATCTCCATCAGCATCTGTCTCATCCTCAACCAGGAATCGCGGGACACCTATCTCCTCCAGAAGATCTGCATAACCAAACTTCCGTTCAGTGACAGACAGTCTCCGAGACGGATCAGCTGGTACTGTTGATGACCGCCTTGATGCCTGGAAAAAATACACAATATAAATGTATTTCATGAACAAAAAGTATCCAAGACATGTTCAACAACAAAAGCCCCCCCCCTTACTACGTATGCAGGGGTATGGCATTGAATGCAATTTATTTTATTGGCATTGCCATATTATACACACACACCCGCGCGCGTGTGTGTATATAGGCTATGTATACAATAATTACCAGGGCAAATTGTAGTAATATAATAAACCATAGTTACAACTCTGCTTCTGATGTGCCTGGATGGCCCCTGGGCCTGGGCCTGAATGTCAACACAACCACGAACATCAACAGCATGAACTAGATCAGCGTCAAATCGTTTATACAGTAATAGTTATGCCACAAAGGCGATGTTTGGATAAAACGCAAGTGAACATATGAAATATCAGAATTAAACTTACACTGCGTGCCATTCTCGCTGGCACCACGGACGGTAATGGTCGAAGAAGACGAAGTTGTCGCCGCAGGTTCATTGGCGAATTCAACCCTCGATGCCTTCGCATCACGCGCTAACTGCAACGATGCAAACTTTCGCTGCCTCCCAGTACCGTAACCGCCCACTCGCTTTCGACCAAACGGCATAATGTCGTTTTACAAAGCGATATAAATGAACGAAACTCATGGGATAAAAAAGTCGATCGAATCGAACGTAGCTGGTATTTCAAGCTGACGTCAGAGGATGGAAATTAGTATTACAACCAATTAGAGCGCTTGATTTGAGGGAATCCGACATCACGTGGTGATGTCCGGCGAATCGTCGTGGCATTCCCCATTCCTTTGTCACCGAGATGGTTCAGAGGCGGTCATTTATAGTCGGAATTACTCGGATACCTCCGGGCACATTTTAAAACTGTTTGTACCATCATACAGAGCGAAAATGGGGCTTTCCCGTGATATGCGCCATGTTGGAATGGCAGCGTTTTCCGGCATGCAATGGCTCGCGGAAAATCACCTAATGTCCCATTAGTCTCGGTTCATTTGACATAAACAAAGACTTAGCAATGATACGCATCATACAAAAGACACGTTTTATGACAGAAAAGTGTTTATTTCGACAGTGCAACTTACATGAATGGCAAGTTGAATAATATTTATACACGGAAATAGCAACAACTCGAAATTCATTTTATTGTCAAAAATCCGTCAAATCCGACCCGAGTCTCCCGTTAAACTTTATGCACTAAACCTTACAGTGGTAATATCACAATAAAACCAACAGGTACTTGGAAATACTGAATGACTAGTCACTTAAGTCAGACAAAATCACAGATCATTAGCCATATGTCATAGCCCTACATAACACTGGACTGGGTCACAACTCTAGATAGTTAATTGATTTATAAGGTGGAGTAGATGTGTGCAAGATCAGTGTGCATCCTGGGTTCTCCTGTAGGTTTAATTAGTCAGGGATAGTCATTAAAAATTAGTCAGTGTCAGTGACAGCTGTGCAAGTTACACTGACATTACACGAAGAGTCCGAGTCATGTCGCAGCAATACTTTGACTGTTTCTATCCCACTTCTGTAGTCACGGCGTACCTCAAGAGATTCCAAGGTAGGTGTGGCTTCAGTTAGGCCTCACAGTGAGGACTGTGACCCTTGCACTGAGGGCCCAGACTGCAACAGCACACTCTGTCAACATGTCCTGGCCTAACGTTTTTATCAGGAATCAGTGTTACCTTTC